>CM037833.1:7430863-7855764 GCA_021234535.1 Stichopus chloronotus
CAAAAGAAGTTTGTTTATCGAAAGGGAAATAAATGGACTTGTCGTAGGACATTTGTTTAGTGTTGGTGGTACAGTGTATCGATGGGACAAGACGGAGACGCCAGATCTGTGGAGGAGAAGTAATTGTGAAGGAAATGCGTTGCTGTCCCAGATGTCGGACGTCAGCACTTGTAGATAAAAGGGGGTTTGCTGTCTCGGACGTCACACAACGGGTACTCCCTTGACGCGAGCGCTTGTAGACGAGAGAGGGGTTTCTATCTCGGTCGTCAGACAATGGGTAATCTCAAGACGACAGCGTTTCCGGATATGAGAGGGACTTCCGTCTCGGACGTTGGACAATGGCTATTCTCTAGACGCTTACCAGCGCCTGTGGACGAGAGAGTTGTTGCCGTCTTGGACGTCTTTACGGCTACTCTCTAGACATCAGCGCTTGTGGACGAGAGAGTGTTTGCTGTTTCGGACGTCAGACAACGGGAATTCTCAAGAGGTCAACTCTTCCGGACAAGAGAGGGATTGCCGTCTCGGACTTTGGTTAAAGGGTACTTTCTAAACGCCAGCACTTGTGGACGAGAGGAGCCGCTGTCTCGGACGTTGGACAACGGACAAAGGCAGTTTGCTAATTGAAAGGGAGATACAACGAACTCTCGCAGGACATTTGTTTAGTTTTGGCAGTACGGTGTATCTATGGGACAAGACGGAGACACCAGAGCTGTGGAGGAGAAGTAATTGTGAAGGAAATGGGTTGCTGCCCCAGATATCGGACGTCAGCACTTGTTGATAAAAGGGGGTTTCCTGTCTCGGACGTCAGAAAACGGGTACTCTCTAGACTCCAGCGCTTGTGTACTAGAAAGGCGTGGCTGTCTCGGATGTTGGACAATGGCTACTCTCTAGACGCCAGTGCTTGTACACGGGAGAGGGGTTTCTGTCTCGGACTTCAGACAATGGGTATTTTCAAGACGTCAACACTTCCGGAAGAGAGAGGGGGCTGCTGCCTTGGACGTTGGACAATGGTTACTCTCTACACGCCAGCGCTTGTGGACGAGAGCGTATTTGCTGTTTCGGACGTCGGACAAACGTGTATCGCGTCCAGATGAGAGAGGGGTTGTCGTCTCCCGTCCTCAGGCAACGACTACTCACTAGACGTCAGCGCTTGCGGACGAGACAGTGTTTGCTGTCTTGGACATTGAACTACGGCTACTCTCTAGACGCTGACGTTTTTGGACGAGACAGTGTTTGCTGTCTCAGGCGTCAGACAACTTGTATTCTCAAGAAGCCAGCGCTTCCGGACAAGAGAAGAGTTTCTGCCTCGGACATTTGACAAAGGGTACTCTCTAGGACGCCAGCGCTTGTGGACGAGAGAGGGCTTTCTGTCTCGGACGTCGGACAATGGGCATTCTCTAGACGTCAGCGATCGCGGACAAGAGAGGGATTGCTGTCTCAAACGTTGGACAAAGGCTACTCTCTAGACGCCAACTCTTCCGGACGAGATGGGGTTGCTCTTTCGGACTTTGGACAACGCTTATTCTCTAGAATCAGCGCTTGCGAAAATAATTTGACCAGACAAGAATGTAACCAGGAAAAACTATGTCCATTATAGTTCTCGATGACTGCAAAAAGAAGATTAATTTCCGGATCACTACTTGAGCAAAGTGTCGAGAAGAGGTAAGTATATGCAATACATGCTGAAAAAAACTCTGGTTTCTGTTCAATCACAAATTAACATGACTCACCTAGTTTAAATAAAAAAAAGGTTTGCATCTTCAACTTGCATCTACAATTTAAAATGCCCCGCGTCTGACACGAGCACCTTACATCTTGATATCCCTTTGTGCATTAGCTGGAATGTTACCATTATACGTGGCAAGTATAAAACGGTTTGAAAGATATTGAGTTAAAGAAATTATGTTAGAAAGTCAGCTCATGCTTAAAAGATCTTTTCAAAATTAAATTAATTTATACCTTTTCCTTTAAGTTTCCATTCTTCGACTGACCTTGTACACAATTGCGATCACTATTCAACTTCTTCGTAACTAGGTGTAATGCCTTTACATTATAAATAGTACAGATATTAAAATTTCACATTGCCATTTAAATAAGTATTCGAGATCTTGGTCGTAAATGATGTTCGTAATTGAAAAATGCTGTAAAAACGTAACCGTTAAAGTGAACCTTATGCCAAAGTCTACTCAATTTTCATGCATTAAATACAGACTGAGACTTGATTTAATTCAATGTATAATCACACACAAAGTTAAGTGATACCAAGAGAATGAGAAGATGAGGTGACACATGTGCAAGGTTGCCATTCCCACTCTATTCCATCCAAAACGTCTACTATAAATTTCTTCGTAATAGAAAAGGACCATTTCTTTCTTTCGGGGTGCTTTTCCATGAACGATTACAACGATTGACAGCCTAAATGAAGTATGTACATTTTTTCTACAAACAGAACAGTAATAGTAAAGAAATTTAAGTCAAGGAAATGAGTGAAACATTCAAATATGTGACGCAACACTGTCTTTTAAGTTTATTATAATGATGAGATAAATGGATTTGGGAATCACATGATCCAAAATGATGGCAGCACATAATGCTTCTTATCCTGTCCAGCTAAAGCACCAGCAAATATCTGTACATCTAATTGTGATTATTACATTTGAATTTAAGTGTGAGGCAGTGTGTGAATGATTAAGCTGTCCATAGAAAAAATAATTCAAGCGGCAACTTCTAAAATGCCTCCCAAAGTGCTCGCCTCGGACAGGCAACTGATATCAAAGCCATTTGCGGTGGAACAGTGTACCACGCAGAACTGGTGGACTAAACTGATATCGACTAAACGGGCATTTTCCTATTTTAATTTTATAATCGTACCGCAATGAAGTCACCGGTTAATCAGTGCTATATACAGCACCTCCATCTGTGTAAATGCCATTCGTGTTGACAAGGGGATTTGAATCCTCAGGCAGATCCAAGTGGCGTTGTAAAAACCGACCCGGTGGAAGTTCTCCTTCTGTTTACTTATATCATCTGTTTAGATTAAGAAGAAATATAGACAATGATCTGTAGTACGAAAGCGACTGCTAATAATTTGTTCACAACTACTTACAAAGCGCAACCTAAATCACTACACGGATTGACAGCATTTCCCTGGAGACTTTCTCGAAACCTGTTTTGGCCACATTGAAAAGAGTAGGCTTATTTTTAAAAGAGCTTCTTCAGTTTCCACACATTAAGTACACTAACAATATTCTAAGATTAACGATCGTATCTTTTTAAATTCATTTTTTTTTTTATAGTCAGTAAGGGTTTGGCTGACACTCCTGGGGATGTTAACATGCAGACGCTTACCTGAAGTCGTCGTGATTACTACACACTTATTAGATTCCTCTTTAGTGCTTAACATCCCAGTCCAACGTTTGAACAAATCACAAAAGTTAATCCTCGTCAGTACACAAACTTCATGCAGCTGAAACGTTCTTTTCTTACAGTCTATATCCCTGGAATCCGAGTAATAAGCTGTAAATGAACAAAGCCTATATTTTACTTCAGCGAATTCAGCGATACTGATAACTGTTCTTTGTACGTGTCATGAGAAAATCTGTACAGCAACATGAAGTGAAGAAATGTCGAACATCTTCTTGGGTCGTTTGTTTATTTTTCTTACTTATCGTGTAAGAGTCGATTTTTTTATATACCTCACGTACATATCTTAGGTCTGTAACCGTGTATTTATCAAACTGATGAAACAATAACTGCACATACTCTCTTCACCTTCGCACAAAGGAGAAAAATGCTAAAACATCTGAATGTTTACCATGAACTTCTACCGTATTCACCCTCGTCAATATCCACGGTTGGAACCTTCAGAAGACTGGAAAGAATATGAGGAAAACAAAATGCGAACAAATTGCCAATAATTGCAACTCATCGGAATTTTGACTCATTGACAAACTTCCCCTAAATTATGTTGCTGTCTGACTAAAATATTCTGTCCAGTTATCAATTGCCCGATATGCCTAATCACTACCGTTGTTGAAAAACGTGTATTTGAGAATGCAATTAAAAGCAGCCCTGAAAAATATCGGAATTGCAAGTTACCATCTCGACATTAGGTCTTCTCTTTGTTCGTCTGAAACATATTCATGCCGTTACTCGTACGTTAAAATGGGATTCACTTCAATCTCACTCTTCTTTTGTTTTACTGAGTTTCAACTTGCTGCAAATTTTCTTTGCCTTACGTCAGTTTTATCACCTCATGCTGTGGTAATTCTTATGGTCAATTAAACATCGTTCTTCTAAAGTAATTCAGGTGTGTCAATCCAATGCCTAGACTTTCTTGAGCTGCCTGGAAAGGGGTATTAAGTGTCATTTCCATAAGTAATACATGTGTAATAGGGCATGAAAGAGGGTCTGTTAAACACTTTAGCACGGTTGTAACGTCATGTAAAAGGAATAGTTACAAAATCAAAATAAAGTGTCATTTTTAATCACATATCACAGAAAAAGTTTTGTATCTCTTGCATGATTATGACAAACTGATATTGAAACAAGCAAATGTAATTAACTTTCTTTTATTTAAAGGTAGTGTAGACAAACAAAGATAGAAACATGTAAAGAAGATAAACTTGCAAACTAAACTTGACAAAGAAAATTGTGGATATGTGGATTAAAAATTGTCCAACACCAGTCATTCACCGAAGGGACAAGCTACTGTGTGTCTATCATACACGTGACTAATTAATAAACTGATTGCCAAATTACTCTACATATATTGGAGTTGCTTCGTATAGTTTTGAGTTGTTTTTTGTTAGTGAAGATTGTAACACATTGAATATTTATACAGACTATTGTGCGTTACTTTCCAAGTTGCTTGCCCTATATTATGCCTTCATGTTCCTTTCAACGAGGTTCAGAATATTTTTTTAAAATTTTTACATGAATTAGAACACTGTTAGACCGTTCAACGTACCATCATCCTCTTCTCCTTCTGGAAGAATGCCTGAAGTGCAACAGCCAGGATAGGATAACTCTTGCAACCACCTCGGAAAAGTATAGTTGATACAAGTTTGAAAAATTAAGCCAGGAAACGAGTTCCTAAAGAGTCTATGACAATTTGTTACATAGGATATCTTGCGTTTTAGGTGAGTTTATGACTGGAGATTTTAGCTACGGCTTTTTTTGTTAGTACTGTATATAACGCCTTGACATGCCTAACATGCCAAACATATTCTAGAAATATCAGCCTAATCAGCCTACCAGCCTTGTCAATATTGTTAATATTCTAATTGTGTTACAAGCAGGTGGTTCAAATACACATGTCTTATCTGCAAAAAAAAAAAGCAAAAAAAAAAAAAAAACAGAGTAACTTTTTTCCAGAGAATCAACATATTTAGCACTAAATTCATGAGGCTGTCAATGACAACGGTTAAGATGATATGATTTAAAGGTATTTATATGATGTTATCCTTCATTAAAAAATAACGACATGGCGTTTAAATGCTGCTTAGGCTGCTTTCTTGTCTTACTGCAAAGAGTAATGAAAAAAGAGGGTCGATACAAATTGTGGCATTAAATTATATTCTAATATATCAAATCATCCTATTTTAGTGGCTTATTAATAGCCTGGATTATTTTGTTATTGTACTTTTATTTAAATTCGTGTGAAAAGGTTCTTCATTAAATGGTGTTTCTAAAACATATTAGGTTTTCTTGCAATTATCAAAGTATTAATGGTTTTCATTAAATGCACTTCTTGTATGTCATGCTCGATTTTCATATTTAGATTCTGAACAAACACTTCCTCAAATGAACTTGTAGATATCGAAAAGCAATCAATGTGACGTACCTTAACGATGTTGTGAAAGTGTTCTTGTGTTTACATAATGTATTCAACTTAACACTGTCCGAAGTAGTTGCATCTCGGTCACTTGGTATTCTATAATAAAAACGAAAGTAAAAGTTATATCTCTCACATGAAGTTGTTTATATTGTAAACGTTAATCATTTTTTCTTGTCTGGTTTGATAGACTCAATTTCCACTGTAAGCGGCTCTTAGCTTTGATTTCTTGGTGTGGTTGAATACTTTTGGTGACGTTTTTCCAATCTCAACTACTGTTAACATGTCAGAGAAAGCTGTAAAACTGACTGGTATAAAAACTCGGTACGTTCTCCAGGCAAGCACGGAATAAAAGAACGTAGTGATGCTTACAAGTTAAGGACACCCGATTGATGATCTCAGTTCCACTTAGAAAAACTTAAGATTTTCTCCTTAATTACTACGCTATGCGGCTCTAACTATTCACTCGTAGTTGTTATACTACAAACAAAAGAGTGATGAAATTTCTAGTCGAACAAAAATATGAAATCCCAGTAAACATTGGATAACCACTTTTAGTTTTCTCAAGAAAAAAAAAAACTCGTTTGGATGTATAATGACACTGCAGAGCATAATATCATACATGAAACAATTATTACACCAGCTAACATTCTAATGGAAGAGAGAAAGTTAGATAATGAAACACTCACGGGAGCAACCGCGTTATGTACATTCGGCAAAACCGCTAAAAGGGAAAACACAGATTGAATTTTTAATGGTTTTAAGTGACCACACCAGGTATGCATTGCGATATTAAATATATACGACATTACAGTTCTAATAGTGACTAAAGAAGACAACAATATGATATTTTGATTTGGGTCAGTCTCTTATCATCTTAAGTTTTTTAACTGTACATTCTTTGTCAGTTTGTAAATATTCTCCTTGTTTATGATATTCATCTGTTTTTCTTTTAAAGTCTCTTAAGCTACACTATGAGATATCACATTATTATACGTTTCTGTATTTGTTTTGTTACAATAACGTACGGTATATTACGTTCACATGGGGAATAAAGGCAACACACATGCCTGTGACCGACAGTTTTCAATTGTCAAGATATATAAACGCTGACCACTTACTAAACTTTGTTTATATCTGTGTTAATATCTATTTCCCTATTCATATCTCTATCTATGTAAGGTTACAATTATATGTTACATTTAGGGAGATTACCTTTCACACAATTGAAAACGATTACGCGAAAGAGAAAGTAGTGATGGCAGTACCTATAGTCAGCAAGAAGTACTTAAAGGAAGTTTCCATATTTGGACGACCTTCAGCTGAAATGAAAAATGAAACAGCCATTTCAGTAGAAAGAAAAATTGTATAAACAGAGATGCACTGCTGATCATTGTAAGTATAATTTAGAACAAAATGATGGTGGCAAAGTTAGGTAGTGCAAGAATGGTCAATTGAAAGTACGTTGTTTTCTTCTGATTTAGTAAATGATCAATTCAAAAGGTGATCCAGCCACAAATATAGCTTTAATATGTTGAAGAGTGGGTAAATCTCTGACCATTTTAGTGAAACTGGTATTAAAGTCCCATGTGTGGTTCCCGATATATCAGCAATTGAAGTTGCCACATTCGTGACCAAAAGTTAACTTTAAAGCAAGCATCAGTGAAGTCATCTCCCCACATTTATAAACACTGCATGTCTTTTCTTTAAAATTTACACTAAATGTAATACTTCAATATCTTGTGTTACTATAATGTGGATCTATAAGGAGTATGAGAGCTTGGCGATCTTCACATAACTAGCACTTAAGCTGACCACCTATTGATTTTAAGGTCAAAATAACAACTTCAGTAATGAAAGAAAAGGTAACACTCTTCATGTGCTTAAGTTTCACACTTGGTAGCAAAAGGGGTAATTTCAACAGACAATATCTCGAGAACCACACATGGGAACTGAATGGATGTTTCACCAGAATGGTTTGATTAACGTACTCCTAAACACATCAAAGCTCAATTTGTGGCTGGACCATCCTTTAAAGATAAAATAGTAGTATTCAAGTTGCTTGTTAAGTCACGATATTGTGCATTCTCAAGTTTTCACTTTAATTTACATTAAATGTGTAAAAAGCAATGTTCTCACAAAAGCTGATTTCAATGAATTATTCCTGATAAAATTGTAAAGCAAATTGTAAATGACATTCCTATTAGGTACCGTAATAAAGAACTATTTCCATCTAACTAAGGTGATCATGCTTGGACCAACTTCTGCTACTACAGCAGTACGTGAATCATTGTTTCTTAAAAAGTTTGCAGTACTATACTTTCAACGATTAATTCCAACAACTGGGATCTCAGGTTAGAAGAAAACATTTAGTATGGCGTCTGTGCAACAGTGAGGCTTTTGCCGGGCAACACAGAACGAACGTCACTCGTTTATAATTAGAGCCCATTATTGTGACATTTCAAGTGTTAGAATGAAAAGATATGAATTACAAATCCTTTCTGTTAGAGCGACGAATTCATATCTTATGTGTTGTGTATCTCTGCTCCCTTGTAGTCCATATGGTATTAATATTATTTAGAGCAATTTAACGTCGCTTGATTGGATATTGCTTGTAAAATTTCCACTACAACAAAATTCGATTTGCTTTGAATGCAATCATCGTAACGCCAAATTTGCTACTAACCAGCCGTGTAAAAACGTTTGATTTCTGATTTCGTAGGGCAACCGGTCCCTTCACAACTGCAGATGACAGTTCCATTTTCATACGCTGGTATGTATAAAACTTTCATCATACTGTCAAACGTTTGTAGGTCTTCATTAAAATGTGGAGATTTATTGATCAGCTCAACAGATTCCGAAAATGTCTCGTTGTTTACTGTTATTGACAGTTCAACGTTAGGTCTCGAAGCTGTAGCTTCACAAAGAATCAACATGTAGTCCCCTTCGTTGACAGAAATATCTCTCAAAGATCTGTCTTCATTAATAATAAGATTCATTTGTGCTCTGGTTTTAAACAAAGAATAGTACAGAGGAAAATAAGAAGATAAAGAAGAAGACATTAATCCAAAGAAAACAAATACTTAGTAATGATTGTAATAATACCTTTCCCACAATCAACTCAATCAATAATCATGCCATAATGATTGTATATGATTTAAACTATGGTTTCTCTGCAATTCTTCACTTTATGTTTCTTACATGAAGCCGTGTCTACGTCACGACCGTACCCAAACAAACGAACCTCCGTGATAGACATAGCACACTAAGAAACATACTTCCCACTAACTCCTACTAACATTAACAAAGGCATTATCCAATACATAAAATACAGGGTATGATGGGAAAAACGTCCGCAGGTCCGATTACCTCAGTCAAAAGGTAAACATAATCTACAGAAGATGAATACAAAGGACTAAAGATAATCTACAAAATAATGTTTTCGTATATTTTAATATGTTCATATAAACCAAAGCAGGTAAATTTATTTAAGAGGAAAAACAAGTTGTCTTTGTGCACACGGGATTATATTTAGCTGTTGTAATCATTACTTTCATTATTTGATGTGTTATTTGCCAAAATATACTTACCGAAAGAAGTAAAATATACCTCTATAGCTACAGCCTCTCCAGGTGCACGGCGAACGCAAGCTAAAGTCTCGTTTATAGATCCAATGCTAATATCCAGACTTGAAGATGTATTGAAAAATGTTTCCTCGGAGGAATCTTCGTACCTCAGGTAGGTAAGGGGTGAATATTTTGTCTCATTTCCAACAACCCATGAAATGTTATTGGCCGGTGCAGATTCCTTGACCTGACATTTGACCTCGAAGGGTGCTGATGCCTCAATGAGTAGATGATCTCCATCACAGACATTCGAACCGTTGATTGTCATGAAAAAGGACGTAGGTGGTTCTGTTGCATAAGGGAAGATAAGGAAAGGAGAATAACGTAAATATTCAACATGCCTAGAAATTTGCCACTTACAATGTTTCTGCCCTTATCCATTTTCCATTTTCTTCTACCGATACCTTCTACACAGTCGCATATTAATGTGGCTCTTGGTTATTTTACTACCTTCCACAGCTTATCCTACTCTTTTATTCCTTGGATTTCATAGTTTACGTTTCCAACTGTGACTTAATATTTCTTGCAGTGTAGCAAACAAGGCTCAAAAATCTACCCACATTAATTTGTAATAAATATTGACAGTTGCTTATCATACATGTACTTACTTTGAGGAAGGGTGGGTCGCATTTTCTCATTTGTGGTGTACTTATTCTCTTTATTAAATGCATATTGTGTTCAGTTTCTCTTCTGGGCAGTAACGAAGCAAAACGCAAAGATTCGATGCACTCTTCCCGTAAAGTTCTGTGTTTTTAGTTGTCTAAATAAAGCATCGATCTTCTTCATCGATTTTGCTTGCATTAGCCTACTTCATCACTTTGCTTCTCAATCTAGACCAGCTTCACCATACATGGGTTAAGCGCTTCCTGTCATTACAAATCTTGTACTTGCAGAGCACATGATATTATGTTCTTTTTTCTACTTAAAAGGAGAAATTCGAAAGGACGTGGGTCACTGTTAACTGTACATGTCTTCCGTTCTTTGTAAACAAGAATACACTGTTCTCTCACATGAATTTGAAAGTTACAGACACCAAATGATGTCTATTTTAAGCAAGAGTAATGGAGGAAACAATCAACTTAAATATGAACAATAGCCTATAACTGAAAAGCAACATACCATAGAGAGAAAACGGTAAATGCAGATGTCCGTGAATGTGTGAATCAGCAGTACGTCGAACACAAGTCAAAGTTCCTCGACGATGAACTGGATGAAATCGTAGAATGGAATGAGCATTAAATATTCTCGGATCTTCTCCATCTTTCGCGCTGTGGAATTCAACAGAAGACTCGTCGACGGTTACGTTATCGACCAACCACTCGAGTTTGTCCTCTGGACGAACGCCAATGACGTGACAGGAGATGGTCAATGTTTCGTTTCGCTTGATGGGTAGATAACTACCAGTGGTGAGATTGATCCCTCCGATATGAATGTAAAATGAACGAGGATGAACTGTAACACCAAAACACCAATGTACCAGTGATCAATATATACATACTTTGTACAATTCCATGTACACAGTTAGAGTTCTTAAGAACTTTACCAATACGAAAACTCCTTGACTTTTCGTCAGTTATGATAACAAATCCTTGACATTACGTCAGTTATGATAACATTACACCTGCCCGTACTAACCTGGATGGATTTTCCAAAGATTCCTGTAAAATATTTAAAATGAATCGAATCGAGATTGTGTCACCGTTTTTTTATACATTCTTCTAACCATAGGGAATTAAGCCAAACAAATGATACAAATTAAAGTGGCCTATTAAACATACCTATCACTCAAGTTCATCACAATGTATTAGTGACACTAGATATTTCATGTTTGTTGTAAATTTAAGTTAATATCAATTGATCATGTCTTGCTCTAAGTTAGGATAATCATTTCAGTGTATGTAGGAAGATGATTTAACAAACCCTGATAGATTACCGCTTACACACTCACCGTTTACTGTTAATCGGTGGCGTTGTCGTGTGCCATTTACAGTGCAAGTGTAATTTCCTTCATCGGACAGGGAAACTCTGGTTATAGATAAAGAGTAATTATTTTGCAGCAAATCAATTCTCCCAGTTCCCATATCGCTGATACGCTGTACTCCTGTGTAAAGCAAGTTCTCTTCGAAATGCCATCTTTTTCTTGTAAGCGACACATTTATTCCCACTGAACATTCAATAAGTACATTGTCCGTCGAATTCACATTGATTAGGTTGAGTTCACCTTCGAGACAATGATATCCACTCGACATAAAGAAAACCACCCACAGAAATAAACAATCTTCTACCATCTTTCATTTAAGCCCAACTCCTCACAGTCAAAAGGTCAGCATAAACTTCTTGTTGTGGTGTCCTTGATAGGTTTGTTTCTAATTAAAAGTGCATATTGAAAAGGAAACTTGGATTAGGAAGGGCTCCACTTTTCACTGTTAGTGCTAGTTACCTAGATGAGGGCGAACTCCTTGCGGAAGCAACAAAGTGCAACCAGTGGGAAAACGATACGCTGAACAAGGTGTGTCTAGGTATACTTACAACATATTATATTGCAGGTTTATCATTTATTTAAAGCCGCCTCGTTCGTCACTAGTTTCGCGCCTCCTGCCTTTGGTTATCCATGATTCTGTCTTTGCGTATCTACTTGGGTCTCTTAGTGAAACAACGTTGATCTCATGCGATACATCTGGCATTGACCTAACGGTTTCCTGGATTTTGTGATCTCCATCATCACTAACACTTTCTTGTTACACGAGTGAGATATTCGATACAATGTTCATTTGGGTGCGACCTTCATCATCGTAAGCGACAAATGATTTGATCGCAAAGAAAAACAACACTATATATGTATAAAATAAATATTGTAAAGCTTTGTAAAGGGCTTTACATTTGTATTCTGCTTACATCATCATTCAACACTGAAGCTGTTATAACACATTCCTTAACAAAACGATGTAGACTACAGCACTGGGTAATAACAGGGAGGTGCTATTTGGCTACGAGGCGAAGATGACATTTTATAATTAGCTAATTGGATAGGTTTGTGTTTGTCTCACCAGAGGACGCGAGATCCCTTTCTTTAAAGGCAACATTATCAACCTTTTCATGTCGTGACTTCAGCTGTTCTTTAACTTCAAATCGTTTTCAGGTAATTTTATTTTTTAGGTCAAAACATGGGGGTAAGGAACACATCACATCCGTTGGGGCGCCACTGCATTTATTTTACCGTCAGACTTAAGAACTAAATGCGTTTCAATTATATTACCCAGTATGGGACGAGGAAAACGGTCACCTAGTATAACAGTTGTTTTTAGCTTTCTTTTGCTCCAATAATTCAGATTATGACCTCATGCAACCTTTTTTTTATTGCAGTATGGTACATGATGAGATGTTCGATTTTCTGACTTCACTTGTTGTTGAACTGTTTAAACTATTAACCTGACAATCGCTTGAAACTGCTATTCTAAACTTTACTAGTGATCATTATTAATCCGATGGGTAAATTGTAATCATATAATCATGCCAGCGTTACCCCTGGATTTAAATTCCGTGAAGTAAAACAAAAGGATCATGAACAGGACAGATGAAGATGCTAGTAGAATTTGTAGTTGTAAAATCATGTGGATAAGGATGAGGGCGTACAACAGAAATCTAAGTAATGAACACCTGACAAATAAATAAATAAATATATATATATATATATAGATATATATATATATATATATATATATATATATATATATATATATATATATATATATATATATATATATATATATATATATATATATATATATATATATATATATATATATATATATATATATTGGGGATCATTGCCGGCGAGACACCGTTGATCGGCGTGAGTCGCAAAAGGATATCTTTGGCCTTACAGATCCCTTGTAGATGGCTATCGGCACTTTCAGGGATGTTCTAAGCTACATGTTCCCAGCTTTGAAATATTTATCTTATAGCTTAAAAAGAAAATCAGTCTATGGAAGCAAAATGGTTGTACATGGGCTATCAGACGGATTAAGCAAGTACAAAAATGAAAATGAACTGTGCATCCGCTTTCATTTATTCTTGGAGCACCGAGAAAATATTGGGACACTTACCCCTCAAGTACCCCCCCCCCCCCCCACACACACACACACCTTCTTCTTGAAACTGTATATATGTGCTGGTGAGCTATATCTATTTTATGCTACGTCATTCTTGCAAATGTAATACATGGGTAGGTCTATGCAAAGAAGGCTTAACTTTCACAGAAGATAAGAGAAGACACCTTTATTAAATCTACAAGGGGAATTGAAATCTATGGTAAAACAGTAAGACGTTAAAGTACAGAAGAGTGCTAAAAACGACAAAATTACACATGAAACGAGATTCAAAAAAAAAGAAGAGAAAGTAAAAGTTGACGGAACATCGACAGCAAAATTCAAAGGAAGCACAAATGCAAAATATAAAGTAAACTACCCAACCATCTAAAAGAAGAGGAATTGTGAAATGACTGCGCCTAGAAAAGGGCAAGGCCAGCGGTTAGTACACAATATGCCGTCAGTGGGCTCAGAATTATTCCCACTGAAATTTTCAATTGTCATCCAAACAGGAAGAAAAACCAGAAAGCCAAAAGGCTTTGTGATTCCTTGCTACATGGTTATATTATAACAAACATAAAATATCCACATGACAAGTATAAGATCAACTGCAGTTATTTTTCTTGATACACCACACGCCTTTACCCCAAAATGACCTTTATTTTGGTGACCTGAAATGACCGTGACATTTGACATCCACCAAAAGCAATAGGGATCATCTACCCAGTATGGCCAACCAACACATCAAGTATGACATCAGTCAACATTACCCTTCTGGGGTTAATGTGTTAGCAAGGTTTGACCTCGGGTGACCTCAAACGACCTTTGACCTCCACCACAAACAAAAGAAGTCTTTTACTTAGTATATACAATCTACACATCAAGTAAGACATCAGTCAAGGTTAGACTCCTAGAGATATTGTGTTTACACATTTTTACAGTTCGACCTGTGGTGACCTCAAATGACCTTTGACCTCAACCAAAACAATAGAGATCTTTTGCTCATTATTACCAACCCACACACCAAGTATTACATCAGTCATGGTTACTCTTCTGGAGATATCGTGTTTTCAAGTTTTTACAGTGTGACCTCTGGTGACCTCAAATGACCTTTGCGCTCACCAAAGATGATAGCAATCATCTACTCAATATGACCAACCCACACACCAAGTATGACATCAGTCACAGTTACCCTCTCGGAGATAATGTTTGTGAGGTTTTCACAGTTTGACCTTTGGTGACGTCACATGACCTTTGACTTCCACCAAAATCAAAATGGGTATTCTACTGACAATATTCAATCCACACACTAAGTATGACATCAGTCACAGTTACCCTTCTGGAGATACTGTGTTTAAACAGTTTTCACATTTTGACCTCTGATGACCTCAAATGATCTTTGACCTCCACCAAAAACAAAAGGAATCATCTACGTTATATGAACGACCCACACATCAGTCACAGTTACTCATTCGGAGATATTGTGTTTACAAGGTGTTTACAGTTTGACCTCTGGTGACCTCAAATGACCTTTGATCTCCACAAAAAGCAGTACGGATCATCTGCACAAAATGAACAACCCACACACTAAGTATGACCTCAGTCACAGTTACTGTTCTGGAGATATTGTGTTTACAAGGTTTTTACAGTTTGACCCCGGTGACCTCAAATGACCTTTGACCTCCATCACAAACAATAGGTATCATCTGTTCAATATGAACAATCCATACACTTGGTTTGACATAAGTCACACTTACCCTTCTGGAGATATTGTGTTTGCAAAATTTTCACACATTTTCACCTCTGGTGACCTCAAATGACCGTTGACCTCGACCAAAAACAATAGGCATCATCTACTCAATATGGGCAACCTACATGCCAAAAAATAAAATTACTCAGAGTTACCCTTCTTGAGACAGAGCGTTTACTAGCAGCGTCACACACACACACGCACGCACGCACACATACACACACACATACATACCCACACACGACATCGGGACTGCATAGATTCCAGTGCCTACGGCAAGGAATCAATAACTGATATAGCATATACAAGTGGAGAGTGAGATTATGACTGACTATTGTTAAGGGAGAAAGAGGTCAACCATCCAAATCAATTTTCAAACTTTACTTTTTCATTTATAACATCATAATTTTCAAAAAAATGCCCCGAGTAATGCCTAAACATACAGCGACCTTGATAATCATATAACAAGAATGATGATCGACTGCTAGGCCAAACCTACTACAGAAAAAAAAAAAAATCTAGGGTCTACATCAGGAGACCTACTGGGTTATGTCATTAAGTTTTATTGTACTCTTGTCTGTCTTGCTGGAAAATGGACCATTTTTTCTTACGCGTACATACGGCACTTGAAAAAGGTAGGTGAGAATAGTTTTTGTTTTCCATGGACTCAATGGTTATGCAGGTCTATATTAATATGATAGCCACTTGGTAATCACATTTTAATGCAACTTATCTTGTCTTTTGTTTATTAGAGGTTTCGTCTTAAATATCTGATTGGAAAATTTGTCTGTTCATGTCACTTTTAATGTGATAGGTTTGCGATTATAATCATGGCGGAAGGTCATTAATAGTCATATATATGTACATCACGTGCTTATTGATACCGCGCAAACAAATCTGACCTTAAGTCATATGGCGGATCAAAACAATGAAGTATATGAAGTATAAGTAATTCCTGAGGGGCTAAGGACTTTCAAAATCGCCACAAAATCGCAACAACGAAGGGACGACAACAATGCAGAAAATCAATGAAAATTGAATTGTGAAACACTGTGAAATAAATTGCTGGAAAAGTATTAAGGCGCGTTCACACTACAACGATATCGGATCAGATTACGATCCGATTTTTTTTTATTTTTAGTAAATATCTTCTCCCTCTCTGATCGGAAAGAACCAAAACTTTGTCAACTTGTGTAAAGATATAATTTGTACCAGAGGACTACGAAAATGAACTGTTATCTAATTATTTCGTGACGTCACACCGACAGAAGGCTTTTATCGGACACTCGTGGTCCGATAAAAGCTGTCTGTAGGTGTGACGTCACGAAATAATTAGTACAAATTTACTTTTCTTAGTCATACGATACAAATCATTTCTTCACACAAGTTGACAAATTTTTGGTTCTTTCCGATCAGAGATGGAGAAGATATTCACCAAAAATGAAAAAAATCGCATCGTAATCCGATCCGATATCGTTGTAGTGTGAACGGCCTTTAGGCTATCCTTACCAAGCAGTTTTCACATCTTCAATCGACAAGGCGAGTATCATCAGTTCTGGGTTGTAGAAGGAAGACTTTTTTTTGTGCCTTAACTAATTGATTGGAATTTCGTGCATCCTTGAAGACACTCTGAAAGTAAAGCTAGTCTAATTATAGCATCTTTCACAGTATATTTATAGTAAGGTGAACTTCCCAATTCAGAAGACACCAAAAATCGCTCTTCACAAAGAACGTATTCTTACTGAAATAGATGCACGGGTTTCATTTACATTACTCAACACAATAACAGCAACAAATGACCCAAATGTACAGCTGTACAAATATTCTTTTTGCAATGCTGTTTCAGATCATGATCTTATGATCGAAATCCCTCTTTCATTTCAAAAATATTCTCACTTTCCTGCCATAAGTTGAAGCTTTTAAAGAAGTTTATTGGTGAGACTGAATGGTTTAGCAATGATTAAATCTATCTTGCTTGTATGCCATGTAGGTGCATGTGAGATGCAATGTCCGTTTAAATCATTACCCCACCTTTGAACCACTTCCCAAGCTATCCACCAACTGATGAAATTTGATGACACAAATAAAAAGAGTTGACAGAGAAATCTTGACAGGAATTGCACAAGAAATGTATTGTCTACTTCACATGGTTATCTGGTTACAAAAGTTTACTGTACTTCAAATTTCCATAGAAAAAGTGAATTCAGGTGCTTATTTAGCTCAAGTTAATCATGTATAGAAGCTTTTAAAAGGCATTTCGTTATTAAAATATATATGCGTTGTGGGCATACTCTCAATGACCTGATACAACAAACCAAAGTTAACGTAAATTTCAGCTGCTTATTCATATACACTTGATGCAATTTGATTGACATCATAAAAAAAAAATCTTCTAAAACTACATGCAATAATCAAGCCTTGTAAATAAGATAAATGTGAATGTTATATTAATCCACAGATCTGAAACTAGGTTGCTTATCCATTGAACTTTCAACTACACTCATAGTACTATGGAAACACAACACTGACATCTCATCAATAACAATAATAGTCATATGGGAAATGACTTCTTGACCATGGAAAATCTTGGCATTAATGTAAAGAGGACACAAAAAGTGATAATGAAAATATTATGTACAGTCAAACCCAAACTAACTTAAGTTGAAAATTCTTTATGAAGCAACCTCCATGAAATACTTCTTAAAAGAAGTAAGAAAAAGAAAGAAAAATTGAAGAGCTTAGGTGGCAACGGTATTTCAATCCAATGTCTTTGGAACTATTTGGCACTATACTTTGGCAATATACTGAAGAATTTGTTTCTGTCTCACTGTCATTGGTCATCACCATCATTGACATTACCAACAAATATGAAATGATGACAATAAAAATAACATAGTAGCCAACATAATGCAATACAAGCTATGCTTGTGGCCGCAGATAACATATCATAGCATTTATACGGCAAGCACAACACTATTTACATAAGACGTTAGTGGCAGATACAAACCAATGTTCACTCACAGGTGGTGTCTTGCAAAGTGACTGGTAGTAAGTTCTAGTATATAAACCTTGTCGATTGCTGGCATGGCTATGCTGGCCAAGCTAATGCAAGGTTGAAAACATGATGAAAGCATTTCAAATGCCTAGTGGCATTGTTGAGCTGCAGTGTCCTTGTCCAATCAGTGCCAATTATAGTCCAGTCAAGCTGTAGCTTGACCTGGAAAAATTCCAACATAAATACTTTAAATGGTAATACAGTATTGGCTTCAGGACATCCCCCTTTATAACATGGCATTATTATTATCCTAAAATATTCAGCAGACCCTCTTCCATGCTCAATCACTCATATTTTTCCTATAGACATGACACCTAATACCCATTGTCATGCACTTACCGGCCAGGAACTACTTAACGAGATTGCTGTTTAATTGATCGTGTGGATCACCACGGCAGGAGGTGAAAAGACTTACCTAAGGCGATGAGGGCTTGCAACAAGTTGAACCTCACTAAAACCATGAAGAGGTGAGGTTGGGTAGACTCACATCTTAGTATAAGAAATATGGCATGACATACCAAATCTCCATAAATATCACCATGGGGAAAGTTGACAAAATTGCATAATGATGCTAATCAGTGTCTGCCATAAGTCACAGCACCCAATTCATCACATGGAATCATGCACGATTTTAAGTCTCAAGATTTGTAACAGTAACGTTTTCTAATTTCTCTGACATAAACCTACCCTTGTGATATGATATCACTTACGATACGTAAGTCAAGACAGCAATGTGAAACTCTAAAAAACAAAACAGGAGTGAAGGTCAGTGAATGATGATAACCTTTCATGAGTAATACGTAACATGGACTTTCCTACAGTTACCGCACAGCATAAATTGAAAGTTACTAACACAACTTTCAACTAAAGAAGGTAAGATTTCCTATATTACCAGGATTTCATATATTAGCAGGACTTTTAATGTTCACTACATTAAAAGTTTCTTCCAACGGAGATCAACAAAACCCTAGCAATTTCCCAGAAATAAATAGGTGGACAACCATTGTTTTCCCCAAGAGGAATAATGCTTAAATTCTGACCATTATTAACTAGTTTTATTTTCTTTCAAAATGATCCTCTAATTGAACAGACAGTAGGGATACCACCAAAGTTTCATCTATTGGGAAAAACAAAGACCCCATCGGAGTCACTCTTAAAAAGGGTGTCTAGGTGGCTTGACCAGTTCCCAGGGTTATACTCTAAATTAGTAATACCAAGCTCATCACACATATGATAACACTAATTAGAACTATTTTTAAATTCATATTTTTAATGACCACTCTAACTAACCAGGTTGTGTGGCTACAACCAACGTTTCATCTCTTGGGACAGCAAAGACTATAGCTCTACCCTCAAAAGCATGGTCTGCACAACTGACAATGAGTTCTACATAATGTTCACATTAAACAAGTGCTTACATGATGATATTAATTGCTGCTAAAATCTCAGGTGCTACCTTTTTACCTCCCACATTAAAAATCATAATGTTACCATATTTTTCCCCTTTCAAATCACAACAGTTGTAACGGATACAACTAAATTGTATGAATTGGCAGGCATTATACTAAAAGGCAATTTGGTGCAAAGATATCCCTATTTTTCAGTTTACTGCTTACAGCGGGAACTACTTAGCCTATTCCATCTTACAGTACATAATACACACAGCCACCATCATTACTATTTTATGCACATCACCATCATAGCATGCATATGTACCACTTTTGATATGTTAGAACATTTTGGTACAATACTGCTAACAGTTTTCAGTGTGTTGCTTGCAGTATGGCAGAAGTTCATTAGAATAATTATGCAATTGTGGCAACTTTCCCCCATAGGACTCCTGTTTATCAATGTCATGTAACACCCCTGTGAAAGGTTGCTTCTACAGTATCATCGTTGCATTCACTGACTTTCAAAACATGTGTACAGACCTCATTTTTGATACAATAGCACAATTTGATGCCAAGTTATTAACTAGAGCACCAATTGGTGCAGAAGCTCATACCTCAACATCCTGAAGGTACCATTCATGTATCACTATGTCAAATTATAGGTATCACTGAGTATCATTATACCAAATCATCAACACTGTACAAGAAAATCTGTAGGACTGCACAATTTTCAGAATTTCATAAACTAGAGCCCCAACATTGCAGAAGTTTGATCTTATAGACTCCCTGAAGTTCATGAAACAATTCAAAGCGCCCCTGTAAGTCCAAATACTGGTCAACATACCTGAAGGCAATAAAGTGTTCCAGTTAGCATTGCAACTGACACTGTCCAATTACCACTTATCATTCATGCACGATAGGGATATTTGAGATGTGTATGACAGTTTAAAGGGGTACTTACACAGTAGAAAAAGAGGTATTTTGCAGAATTCCATAAAATGAGCCATTGGGCCCACATGGGGGTCTTGGACTACCAATTCCTGAACACCCTGAAGGGACCAATAACTGAGCATCATTGTGACAAACCATCAACATTGTACAACATAATCTGTAGGAGAAGCATTTTGCAAAATTTCATAAAATGGACCATAGGGTCCACATGGGACCTTAGACTGAAACATTTTTGTACACCCCAGATGAAGCACCACCCAGGGATTATTGTGTACAAGTTAAATATAAATCCATGGATGCATGTGTGAGAAGCAACATTTCAAACAGAATGTCACATAATAGGCCACTGGGCCACATGGGGCCTTGGACCAAAAATTCCTGAACACCCCGAAGGGACCAATAACTGAGCATCATTGTGACAAACCATCACCATTGTACAATATAATCTGTAGGAGAAGATACATTTTGTAGAATTTCATAAAATGGGCCAAAGGGCCCACATGGGACCTTGGACTAAAAATTCCTGAACACCCTAAATGGTCCAGCACCCGACACACATTGTGCCTAAGTTTCAGGCAAATCCATGAAAGCATGCCAGAATAAAAGCATTTTGAACAAATTGTGGACAGACAGATAGACAGACAGACAGATAGATAGAGTGACGCTGCACGATCACAAAAGCTCACACCAGCATGCTGGTATGAGCTAAAAAACCTGACCTTTCGTTTTGCAAGGTTTCCCTTTTTGTAAGATTTCTCGTAAGGTGAGGGTATAGTCTGAGATATTAGGAAAGATTAGAGTCAAAAGTCTCAAGACTCATAATCATGCACAATATCATGTGACTGGCTGCAGTTAGCATAATTATGCCATTTTGTCAACTTTCCCCTGTCAGGATTTTTGCAGATTTTGGATACAATGTGGAATTCAGGCAGGCTCAAATGTGAGTGATTTAATTTCTGCTGCAATTTTTCCAGGGTCAACTGATATTAACTTTATAGTGACAGAACTATTAATCTTAATGATACTTAATGCTGAGAATGAAAGAAGTTGGTACTATTCAAGATGAACTGCCTTTAGTAAAGCCTTAGAGACACAAAAATGTCTGGGGACATCACAAGTACATCAGAGATTCTCTTCACAGACAAATTCAATTCAGGAAGAGAAAAGATGACAATGAAAATTTCTACAAAAACAGTTTGAAATACCCATAAGAAGCTACACTTGTCAAGTGCTGACTTGATACTATGCTGTGCAATTCCCATTACTTCACTATTTCCCGTAACTGTGTTAACCAATGTGGTTAGCAGTCAAGCAAACATGACAACAACACTTTGGAAGAGTGCCACTACTTTCCAACATTGAAGTTGGCACAATGAAAAGCGCAGGTAGCAATATTTAGTTGAAGTTAAATGATTCTCACTGTATGGCAATGATAAATTTGCGTCGTAATATTAAATGATTACTTTTTTCAAATGCACAAAAAATTTATGAGGCAAAAATAAAAGAACGGCAAAAAACCCATGTATCTACAGTATCATCATACAATCGCAACAGCTACAATGCTTTTGATAGCAAACGTGGCTTTATGATTGTGAAAGGTTATGTTCAACAATAAGTTGTAAACACTGTACATTCACTTTTAAACCATGTATCCTAAATACCCTATTCACCTTTAATATTTACCAAGAAGGAAAATCAATTTCTCATCATTATACAAATTTCCCCTTACTTTTTTCTTATGCTCAACACATTTCATATTATGAAAACAGTATTCTGTAAGCTCTCTATGCTTAATTCAATGTATAACGACAGACATGCACATATGCAAACAGATCGCCAATTGATATCGGATGGTACATAACTCTTTGAAAATTAAAATTGTAAATGTTACCAAGTAAAGGGAGGTTCTGGGAAATACAAATTCAATCACAACACTAATTTATCATACGTAAAGATTATTTTATTTTCATATTACCATATCTTTGTCAAAAGCTGACAAAGTTACTGTTTGTAGCGTTTCCGTGATATTTTATGTTCATGTGATGTTTTTATGGCAAATTATTGACAAGGCTTCGCAACATGATGAGTAATTAGCCTACGAAAACAGTTAACTACATAGGAAAACATGCGTGATTGACTGATGGGTCAGTCTGTTAAGTGGTAAACGCTTTGCACACACAGAAAGTGAACTCCCTTACAAGATCACCAAATCATCTTCTAATCACAAGAATTTCAGCTTTATGCAAAGTGGCATAGTCTATGAGGAATCCTGAGCATCTAGATTGCTAAGTCAACTAATAATTACCAAGCAGTTCACAAAGATCAATACTTTGATCATAGGTTCCTTGACATCAACACTCTTAATGGAGATGGTGCAAAACTTTAAATGACTGCCATTAGTACCTTTCTTAAAAGGAATTCTCCACCAACAAGAAAACTTAACACAATATATGAGATTATTTAACCTTCTATCAGCTTAACATAACAATTTTACCAGAGGCAGCTTCCTTAGGGTGTGAAATAACAGTTTGAAAGATGGGCTTCAGCACGAGCCTGAAAATGTGTGACGCAGAACTGACAAATAAGGTTTCCCATTTTTTGCACTCTTTATGTTTCTGGCAAGGCCTTGCTACTCTTTAGTTGAGAAATTATGAAAACCCCAAGAATGTCTACACTCAGTAACGGTTTCATACTTTTCAGGTATGAAACCATTGGAGCTGCTATTGTGATGGACATAAAACTTAATTACTGCTAATACTCTACGACACACCAAGCCAAGGGAAGGCAAGCTACGATTAACTACAGTTATTGTTCTTGAAACACCACATTGACCCAAAATTGACCTTTATTTTGGTGACCTCAAATGACATTTGACGTCCACCACAAGCAGTAGGGATCAGCTACCTAGTATGGCCAACCCACACATCAAGTATGACATCAGTCAACATTACCATTCTGGAGATAATCTTTTAGCAAGGTTTGGCCTCAGGTGACCTGAAACACCCTTTGACCTCCACCAAAAACAAAAGGAGTCTTCTACTTACTTTATACAATCCACACATAAAGTAGGACATCAGCCAAGGTGAGACTCCTGGAGATATTGTGTTTACGCATTTTTACAGTTTGACCTCTGGTGACCCCAAATGATCCTTGACCTTGACCAAAATCAATAGAGATCTTCTGCTCTTTATTACCAACCCACACCAAGTATTTCATCAGTCACGGTTACCCTTCTGGAGATACTGTGTTTACAAGGTTTTCTACAGTTTGACCTCTGGTGACCTCGAATGATTTTTGCCCTCCACCAAAAATGATAGTGATCATCTACTCAATATGACCAAACAACACGTTAAGTATGACATTAGTCACACTTACCCTTCTGGAGATATTGTGTTTACAAGGTTTTTGCATTTCGGCCACTGGTGACCTAAAATGACCTTTGACCTCCATCAAAAACAATAGGGAACATCTACTTACTATGAAAAGCCCACACACCAAGTATGACATCAGTCAGGGTTACCCTCCTTGAGATATCGAGTTTAGAAGAAGTGTCACATACACACGCATACCCGTTTAGGGCGCCGATCGTGGACATGAACTTTTGCTCATGTAAACAGGGATATCCCCACTTTGCAGATGATGTCCCCCTTAAGTGGTATTTAGTCTTGCATGTATCTCAGATTCACGCCAGACACGGGATTGTGTGTATAATTTTTTACAGGCATACACCCCTATGCACAGGTATAGATCCATAAAATAGGTAATTGGGGAAAAAGTTAGATTCACCTATTAAGTTGAGGGTGCATATCTGACACCCCAGTTTGCATTATGTTAAAATATCCAGAAAGGGGGATACACCCGTTTTTCAGCGAAACCCCAGTGGCAAGCTTGAAGTTCCTGTGTGTGTCCCCGTTTGGCGCCCTAAACAAGCCCATACACACACACACACCCGTTTAGGGGACATGAACTTTTCCTCACGTAAACAGGGATATACCCACTTTGCATATGATGTCCCCAGTTAGCTGTATTTAGTCTTGCATGTATCCCCGATTCACGCCAGAAAAGGGATTGTGTGTATAATTTTGTACACACATACACCCCTATACACAGGTATAGATCCATAAAATAGGAAATTGGGGAAAAAGTTAGATTAACCCATAAAGTTAAGGGCGCATGTCTGATACCCCAATTTTCGTTACGTTAAAATATCCAGAAACGGAGATATCCCCCTTTTTCGGCGTAACCCCAGTTGGAAGCTCAAAAAGTTTCTGTGTGTGTAACAGTTTGGCACCATTAAGAAAACCACACACACACGCACACTACATCACCATCGCATAGATTCCTTTTGCCTTAGGTAAGGAATCAAAAATCAACGGCAATATTCAATCTCAATTTGTTGGTACTATCATGTCACAACCAATTGATTTCTAGCACTAGGTGTGTACCTTGAATAGTTACTAAAATAACTCATTTTCAGAATTCTTTAAGATATATTCTCAAAATGAGAATGATGACTTGACTACAATAATGTTTGCATTTTTTTAGAGACATGAGAATGGATGGTGAATTCCTTTAATAAGATACGTGATTGCATGCAAATGAGATGCAGAGACAGAAGACTAACTTTTTGATTACTAAGTAAGAAGTTTCTGAAAGTTTGCTTAAATGGCCAGATATGGATTCTGTTTTATCTTTTGACACACAACGAGAACGTTATATTGTCATACACATCACCGACCAACGAAAGGCCAAATAATTATATCTCTGATGACTGGCAATGCTGTGGAAGTGCAGAAAATCTCTGAGTCTGACTGTATCTGTAGCAAATGACAAATTCCATAATGTGTTTACTTTCTAATCCTGTATAAGCCTTGCAAAAATGATGATCACAATGTAACACAGATTACTAGGTGACCTTAGTAGTTTTCAAACCTTACTTCAAACTGTTGTCTCTCCTCTCAATAACAGCCCCTGTTTAGGACTGCATAAGTGGCAGGTCATCCCTCATGACACTGATTCCATGTCAAAACCACTGGAATAACCAGTTGATCCTAAACAAAGAAAAATGACACTATCAACTAATTTTCAACTAGCTACAATTTGCATACATTATAAAATAGCTTCACTTGTAACCACTATCCATGCAATGTATTTCACTAGTTCAAGTAATCTCTTCCTTAGGAGGATATGTAGCTGTGACATATATCTTGCATAACTTTTTGCACATTCCTCATCCAAATGCGGAAGCCTCACATGCCTTCGTAAGACTCCTTATGTGCCTACAGAACAGTATGGTGACTTTATCAAGCAGAACCTACTGTATTTTTAAATTTCACTGCAAAACTTTTATAACTAATATAATTGTTTTAAACATCATTTTTACTAACAATCCCACTTACTTGTGTTTATAACGTAATTTGATAAAATACTGGCAATTTTTCCTAGGCCTGTCTAAAACAATGTTTTGAAGCTGGCTCTAGGCATAGGCTGTACAATCTAATGCTACAGCATCCAATCCCTACATGAAGCGAGGCCTCAGTGTTTGCTACAAGGAACAGCATGGTGAAATGCAAGATCCAATCTTCTAAAATTATTGCAAAACCGAGGGCTTTTTTTTTTTTTATTGATACAGAGAAATGTAACACCGAAGAGAAATGTAAACATTTTTTTAAATATAAATGTTAGCAATTTGTGATTACAAAGTAATTTTGTCAAATACTGGCATTACTTGTAGACCTGTTTTAAAGTCTTAATCTAATGCTAAAGCATTCCTAGTCCTACTTGGCACTTGCTGATTTGATACAATTGAAGAAAGTACAGACATTATCATCGGACTCATGCTTGTTCTAAAGATGGTGTTTGTCAACTCTGAGGAAAGGCCAAGGCCTAGGCTAATATAGCTTGTCTGACCTAATTAATTCAAAATTTGCACCGAAATCATCTAGGGCCCATAACACAAAACTTTGGAATTCATGAATACCAGAAATACCACGTGTTTAGGCTGTTAAGCTGATATGTTGATATCAAATTTAGAAGGAGAAACTGTAAGCAGTGATGTAAAATGCATACCACAATTGCCTAGCTTCCTGTGTGGTCACTGATGGATTTTTAACTCACTTCCTGGTGTAATGAATGCAAGCTTTGACAAGAATTATGTTTCAACTCATTACCTTACAATTTGTACATTCAAATGACAGGATCGTCAAAGTACTAAAATTTTGTTGTTCACCTAGATATTATGATTATATAAGTAACATAAAAAGTCTTACCTCCTGAAGAACTGAGACGACTTCTATGCTGTAATGACAAACAATAAAAACTCACATAATCTCTTCTGCTTTTGAGCACAGATTGGTATAAGATGATGACTGACAGGCATAATACACTCAACAGGCACACCAGCATACAAAGAGATACTGTATGTCTAAGCTTCCTGTGTAAGATACCGTGTGTACAAGGTTTTCAAAATTTGATGCTAGTTGACTTAAAAGGTCTCCAACAAATATTATGCTTGAGCACTAAATACTGTATGGCCCACAATTACATCTAAATAAAAAAATATCAGATCAATGATAGTTTCCCTTCTTGAGATATCATGTCTGCATGTAGCCCAGGATGTGCCTAGGATTTTTGGAAAGTCGGGGGCTTCCATGATTGCGGACTCTTATTGTCAGGGTCTCAGGCCAGCTGAATAGGCTTAATATTTCCACCTTGATTCATTTGGTTTGGAGGGGATTGAATTCTGGAAAAGTTGGAACGATATTTTCCTGCACCAGATCCCCCTTTCCTATTAAGCTCTCATTTGAGAGGTTGATCCTCAGTGGCCTGTAATTAACTTAAAGGCTGACTTAATGTCATTGCATTATTTTGAAAAAATCAAGTCCTGATTTCGATTTCATATTTCATCTCTTTGCTGTGCTGAATGATGTCCTCCAGGAAGTGTGGCAGACATTAACTCAACCAACTTCATAAAGTTTACAAAACAAGAAAGTAAGGGACTTTAATTTGTAACCTACGCTTAACTTACTTCACTTGACCTGCAGTACAGTATGATAATTAGAAGTTTTCAGGCTTCTAAAATCCTGGGACTTTCCCAAATTTTGTGCTTGTGATCCCTTCAGGTACTTCCAAACTCTGCAAGTTCTTTCTCATATAATTAGTTCTGGTATTGCAAAATCCTCGGGGCAATTAGAACATTTTCACCTTGAAAGATGACAGTGATCAAGCTGACACACACATTTGATAGCCCTTCATACTATTTTGAAGGGTTGAGCCAATAATTTAGCAGAACCATACCTTTTTTTTCACACTTACATAATAGACCTAACACTATTCTTAATGTTTGTATGAGCCTAGCCTAGTCTTGTGTTTCTGTGAGAGCAGTTTAATCCTATGGAGAAGTCAGTATGAGATACCAGGAACTGTATGAGATATTCATGCAGGCTTCCGTATTTGAGATATCATCTTTACAATATTTGGACAATTTGACCCCTGTTAGCTCCAAATGGACCATTCACTTCCACCAAAAATGATAGGAGATTGTACTGAATGTGGAATGAATTCTTACCACATATGATATTTGTCCGAGCTTTACTTCTTCAGTTATCATGTTTACAACCTGACTGCATAGGTTCCTTTGCTGGTGCAAGGAACCAAAAATGACCTCCACCAATAAAAATAGCGTTTTTCTGCTCAATGTGGAACACCTACATACTAGTATTAGTTCTGTTACAGTTTCTGTTCTTGTGATATTGACCACTGTTGACATCACAATGACTGTTGACCTCTACCAAAATCAATAGTGTCTTTCTACTCCAATGTGGTACACTTACAAAGTAAGAGCACTAAGTTTTCCTTCCTGTGATAGGTTTTCACAATTTGACCACTGTTGACCACTAAGGGAACTTTGATCTCCACAAAAACAGTAGGGTATTTCTACTCGTTGTGGCACACCTACATACTACCTATGAGATCTGTCCAAGACAGTTTCCCTTCTTGAGATATTGTGTTTACGAGGTTTTCACAATTTGACCCCTGTTGACCTATAATAACCGTTGACTGCCACCAAACGCAACATGATTCTATTATGCAAACACTAACTGCATTACTCAATGTGGTACACCTACATATTAAGTGTAAAATCTGTCTAAGCTTCCCTTCTTAAGATATTGTGTTTACTAAGTTTCTGCAATTTGACTCCTGTTGACCCCAAATGACCTTTGACCTACACCAAAAATATCAGAATTCTTCTACTCAATGTGATACACTAACATTGTAAGTATGAGCTCTGTCAAAGCTTCCCTTCTTGAGATGTGTTGTTGTACAGAGATGGTCATTCTACGTGACCGTACTCAAAAGGGCCATACAAAGTTCAGTCTTCCCGTGTTTACCAGAGTTTATCAACCTTTTCTTTATTCCCCTCAGACAGACAGATTCCACAAGGCAATACATTAAAAATAGAAAATTTAGTCACTGTTCCTAGAAAGATTTCATATTCCTTAGCTGATTGATAGATCACAGATAGCGACCATTTGCATATGATGTCATAGACAATCGTTTGCTCTAGGTTTGGTCAATGTTGTCACGTAGACCTCGTGACCATCTAACCCGGGAAGCCACAAGGCCAAGCATCAGCCATGGGTTCCAGACTGGCAAATTTCTTGTCGAACGGACAACATCTCTCTTTTATGTAGTTATGTAGCCCTGTGTGATCTTACATTTCCGTTTCTCATTCTCTTTCGTCAACCTCATGTAAATTATCTTTATCACCTTTCATCATCCTCATCTTGATTTTGCCTAATTAGTGTGCCAGTCGAATCAACTATCAAATAAATGGAATTCTGATCACTAACTCAAACTGTCACTCTATCTCTGGATTCTTCTGTCCTGACACCTCTCTCTCGCTCTACTGTAAGTCGTACCTTGAACTTGTGTGTTGTCAGCAACGTAGGACATATGTCACTGGGGCAGTCATATCAAGCCCCCAAAACCACCACTAACATGACAGTGTTTACAAGGTTTTCACAATTTGACTACTGTTGACCCTAAATGACCTTTGAACTCTACCGAAAACAATAGGGTTCTTTTATTACTGTAGTACACTTGCATACTAAATATGAGATCTGTGCAAGCTTCCTTCCTTTGAGATACAGTAGCATGTTTACAAGATAGGCATCACAAACATACATACACACACGCAAACATACACTGCCGCATGATTATAAAGGCTGTGATTTCATTGCCCATGGCAGTTAGAACATTGTCAATTTGAAAGAAGCCAAAATATTATTTAGTTGACACACAATACATCAAAGCAACTATAATGTGCAAAATACTCTAAATCCTTTGCACTGGTTTTTACAGATTGAACCCTGTACTTTTGCAGTACCATGCTTTTTTGATTCAGGCTTATAGGTACTAGACCTTACATTATGTCCTGACATGTCTGTATAATGGAGGTGTGTGAGCCTGACCCTAGTTTCATGTTTCTGAAGAAGCAGCTTGATTTTATGGAGACGTCTACAAGATATTGTATGATATAAGATCTATCCAAGCTTCCATACTTGAGATACTGCATTTACAAGGTTTCACAGTTTGACCCCTGTTAACCCGAAATGACCTTAATCCTCCAACAACGATAGGGATCTTGAACTCAACGTGGTTACATCTACATATTAAATATGAAATTTATCCAAGCTTTTCAATTTGAAAAATATTTTACAAGTTTTCATAATCTGATGCCTATTGGTAACAAATGACCTTTCACTTCCACCAAAAACAACAGGGTTCTTGCAATTTGGAACACCTACATATAATAAAGACAAGTTCTCTAAGCTTCTCTTTATGAGGTATTGTGTTTACAAGGTAGGTGTCACAGAGATACATTTAACAAACATGCAAACACAGGCACATTCCCAGAGAGAGAGAGAGAGAGAGAGAGAGAGAGAAAGGATTGTAGTCAGCAAAGAATAGAGGGAATTACATCTTCTGCAACGTACCGTAACTAGCCAATAGATGCACGTATCACAGTTTCGTACTGCACATGGTGTATTACAGTGCACATAGGTCAGAATATTTTGCATTGATAGTGGGTCTAATCTTGAGGTCACTGTATTGCAGCGCACATATAGTGCCAAGTGGGATTGTTCATTTTTGAGTAAGAGCTGGGGGGGGTGGGAATATTAAGTGCTAGGCAGTCCTGCCCTGTCCAGTATGTACACATTCCTAGACAGGGTTTTCATAATTTAATGACCATGTGAGACAGCTCCCTTTCATTCAGAATTCTGCCATTTCAATTTTAATTATCCCAGGTACTTATCAAGGCTATTGTTGCAATTGAGGGCAAATTCAATACAACCCATGACATTCCTCATCTGTGCTTACATAACAAAAAACAAGCAATTTTCAAATATTGCAATGCACAAAGTGACCTATTTTAATGAATTCTGGGCCAAATTGAAAAATTTGGACACAAACTCGGGTACCATTTCCCTGAAAGTTTTCTTTTTTTATCCATGTTTTGAATAATTGGGGTCAATTTTCAAACCTTGTCTGTAAGTCTCATATTTAACACTCAAAGTTGTTCACAAAATTAAGCTGTGTAATTTGCACTATTCAAACATGGCTTTTTCATCCTCATCAACTACAACATTCAAAGTATATATGTCATATCTAGATGCACTTAAAATCGGGCCAATTTCAATAAAATTGTTTTATTTTGTCAATTCCTACAAATGTTCAGCAGTGGCAAATTCAAAAATTGTGACGTCATTTCTGCTTGAAATTTTGTGAGGTCAAGGGGTCATATTTCCCACAGGAAACTTATTATCATTATATTCAAGAAAATCAATTAGGGATAGGTTACAAATAAAAGTCTCTGGCTTTCATCTTTTGCAAGCTGTACTGTGAACTTGGTTGAGTGAATGTTTGGCATACTTTATGGAGAGGATCATTCAGCACAGCAGAGAGCTAATATATGAAATTGATATATGAAATTGAAGTCAGAGATTGATACATGCAGATCCACAGATCACAGGCAGGATTTTTTTTTCAAAACAATGCAGTGGCATTAAGTTCATTATTGGCAACTGAGGATCAATTGCTCAATCGATCTTAAGCTAAATATAGAAAAGGGTTATCTGATTCAGTAAATAGTTAATCAACTGTTCTAGAATTTTTTCCCCCGATTTAGTAGTCCTCGGAGTGGGACGTTCATGGGTTTACAATTTACCCTCCACTTCTAGCAACATTGATTGAGTATGTAATGATGTACATCATATTGCAGTGTGTTGAAAACGTCGACAAGTGTCACACTGTACAAAACGAAGGGGTAAAATTTCCTCCTGATGTGCACAGTTTACTGGTATTTTATCTTGCATGTACTGCATCCCTGATTCATGCTGGCAACTGGCTTGTGTGTGCTTTTTGCACACAAACACACACCCCTGTATATGCAGGTATAGATCCATAAAATAGGTAATTGGGGAAAATGTTGATTGACCTGTATTGTTGAGGGAGCATATCTGACACGCCAATTTGCATTACATTAAAATATCCAGAAATGGGGATATCCCCAGTTTTCTACATATCCCCAATTACACTGGCTAAGTGCTTAAGTGTCTCTGTTTGACGCCATATACAAACCCATACATGTACACACAAGTGCACACCCACACAACTGAATGTTTCTCTTATACTCAAATCTAATCAGATAACATTCAGTTTCCTTCAATGTAGAGCAAAATTTCTTTTAAAAATATCATCAAATATCTCAGGTTCCTTACCAGAGGGTCGGTGATACGTAAAAACTTTCCTCCGAAATCTGGAAAATGAGATAATGGGTGAATGTGAAAATAAAGTCCAAGACTCTGAAATTACTCTTGTTTATACCATATTCCTTGAATTAGGTAAACAGCATCATAAGTAGTAACAGGAAAACAAAGCAGCAAACACACCAAATACAAACAACAATATCCACTAAAGTACATGTGACATTAAAAACAGATTTTGGAGTATTGACCACATTTATCATTAAAAATGTTGAAAATAGTCACAATATTCATTAAAATCCATCCATTATTGACAATTTAAAAAAAAAATTTCTCTTTTACACTTAACAAATCATGTGGGTGTAACTATGTAACATCTCTCATGAATATTACTCCAACACCAAACATAAAGTCATATTTGCATCAGGACTGGAGACAACTCTGAGTTAACATCGGAGTAGAACTGTGAGTATAAAACGAGAATGTGATTACAACAGAACCATGATATGCAGACAACAAAGTAAATAATGTTGTAATCTGATTTGAAGTGACCACATGGTATTCACTGCAGTATTATAATAGAAAAAAACATGCCATCAGAACCAATTATAGAAAACACTTACCTCTTTCAAATTCTGATTTCTGCAAAGAGATGAAAGCAGAAATTAAAGACTACCATGAGTACATGTGCGTGAAGCTTACGTTTACACAAATATGTATTCATAAGGTATACATATGCAAAAAGCAGTGTGTTACACAGAAAGTCCCAGGACAATTTATGTGTGGGAATTACGGTATTGTCTAACCTCCCAACTGGAAACTTACCCCGGCTGACAAATAATATGAAATTTGAGTGAATGCTAATGTAATCCAACTTTGCAAATGGCACAATTATGTCTAGTGATCTACTTGCAACATGAAGAGTCTCATATACTTTGAGTGATACTGGAATGGACTCAAGTCACTCTATCCAATGTTACCATTACAAGCTCTGTCCAACAGAATAAAAGAAACCTGCCGTAAGTGAGTATTCCTTTAAAGAACTTGATGTAGTTCAAAGGTGAAGAGGTATAGCATGCTTGGTCTTTGTAATATTGCAGTAATTTAGCAAGCTGTCAATTGGAGATATAACAATCACTATACACACAATGACACCTGTTCACCTAAGACAATGACTGATATGCACTTTGTTCTTGAAATGCTACCTGCATACTAGAAGATGACAACATGCTTCCTGGCCTGAGGCTACATGAGTATATACTTTCACAAATTGACCCTAGTTGACATAAATGGTCACCACCAATAAACCAACCTGTATCATCTGCACAACAAATATGAGATCAGTGCTAGGTTCTCCCCTTGAGACAGCGTATTGGCAAAATTGTCACAACTTGGCAACCAATTACCCCAAATGACCTTTGACTTTCAGCAAAAACAATAGGGTTCTCTACTTCTGATGCATTCACATGCTTTTCATGATTCCCATACTGAGATATTATATTAACAAATTCACAATGCTTAATTGACTGCTAATGACCTTTCACTTACACCAAAAACAAACCGTTCTTCTGTTAGACATGGGACATCACAGTAGTTAAAGCAAATGGAATAGTTATCAAGCAATGATAAACAGTAGACTGATATTATACTCATAACAAGTTGATGTTTGTCCATGCTCCCTTCATAATGTAATGTATACTGAAAGAATCAGTGTTATTTTTTTTTTCTTTCCAAGTCCTCACCACAATACATTCCATAATGAGTCAATGTATGATAAATTTATCATTTTAAAGTTTCTGATCATCTTTTAGTATACACTATTACCATGACATTTGTCAAAGCTTTCATGTCCATTCTTGAACATTCTTGATATACTTTTTCAAGGTTGCAAGAGTTTGGAATCTAATAGTAACATTAGATGACTTCAACCAAAAACACTTGAGTTCTTGCACAATATATAGCTTAAACAGTTTCCAATGATTTTCAAGACATTCCCATCTAAAATGTGGAGGTTACTGGTTTCCCATGTTTCCCCAGAACCCCCACCAGTGACCACACATCAAGCACATCTTACGATTGTCATTGAAACCGGACAGTTAATGAGACCGACCACAAACAACAAGTCTAAGCTTTAAAACCACACGACAGGGGTGCAGAAACAATAAAATCTATATCACAGAATGATTTAATTCTTTTCAGAATTTATCTTACGAAAAAAATCCCACTCTCTTGTGTTCCTTCATCGCATCTTGTTCTCCTTCCCATACGTATACCTGAAAAGGTATAAGAATTCTTATAATACTACAGAAACTGTTGACAACACTCTGAACGTTGTGTGCTGCATTAGTTAACAAATCATGTGAGTGTAACTATGTAACATCTCTCATGAATATTACTCCAACACCAAACATAAAGTCATATTTGCATCAGGACTGGAGACAACTCTGAGTTAACATCGGAGTAGAACTGTGAGTATAAAACGAGAATGTGATTACAACAGAACCATGATATGCAGACAACAAAGTAAATAATGTTGTAATCTGATTTGAAGTGACCACATGGTATTCACTGCAATATTATAATAGAAAAAAACATGCCATCAGAACCAATTATAGAAAACACTTACCTCTTTCAAATTCTGATTTCTGCAAAGAGATGAAAGCAGAAATTAAAGACTACCATGAGTACATGTGCGTGAAGCTTACGTTTACACAAATATGTATTCATAAGGTATACATATGCAAAAAGCAGTGTGTTACACAGAAAGTCCCAGGACAATTTATGTGTGGGAATTACGGTATTGTCTAACCTCCCAACTGGAAACTTACCCCGGCTGACAAATAATATGAAATTTGAGTGAATGCTAATGTAATCCAACTTTGCAAATGGCACAATTATGTCTAGTGATCTACTTGCAACATGAAGAGTCTCATATACTTTGAGTGATACTGGAATGGACTCAAGTCACTCTATCCAATGTTACCATTACAAGCTCTGTCCAACAGAATAAAAGAAACCTGCCGTAAGTGAGTATTCCTTTAAAGAACTTGATGTAGTTCAAAGGTGAAGAGGTATAGCATGCTTGGTCTTTGTAATATTGCAGTAATTTAGCAAGCTGTCAATTGGAGATATAACAATCACTATACACACAATGACACCTGTTCACCTAAGACAATGACTGATATGCACTTTGTTCTTGAAATGCTACCTGCATACTAGAAGATGACAACATGCTTCCTGGCCTGAGGCTACATGAGTATATACTTTCACAAATTGACCCTAGTTGACATAAATGGTCACCACCAATAAACCAACCTGTATCATCTGCACAACAAATATGAGATCAGTGCTAGGTTCTCCCCTTGAGACAGCGTATTGGCAAAATTGTCACAACTTGGCAACCAATTACCCCAAATGACCTTTGACTTTCAGCAAAAACAATAGGGTTCTCTACTTCTGATGCATTCACATGCTTTTCATGATTCCCATACTGAGATATTATATTAACAAATTCACAATGCTTAATTGACTGCTAATGACCTTTCACTTACACCAAAAACAAACCGTTCTTCTGTTAGACATGGGACATCACAGTAGTTAAAGCAAATGGAATAGTTATCAAGCAATGATAAACAGTAGACTGATATTATACTCATAACAAGTTGATGTTTGTCCATGCTCCCTTCATAATGTAATGTATACTGAAAGAATCAGTGTTATTTTTTTTTTCTTTCCAAGTCCTCACCACAATACATTCCATAATGAGTCAATGTATGATAAATTTATCATTTTAAAGTTTCTGATCATCTTTTAGTATACACTATTACCATGACATTTGTCAAAGCTTTCATGTCCATTCTTGAACATTCTTGATATACTTTTTCAAGGTTGCAAGAGTTTGGAATCTAATAGTAACATTAGATGACTTCAACCAAAAACACTTGAGTTCTTGCACAATATATAGCTTAAACAGTTTCCAATGATTTTCAAGACATTCCCATCTAAAATGTGGAGGTTACTGGTTTCCCATGTTTCCCCAGAACCCCCACCAGTGACCACACATCAAGCACATCTTACGATTGTCATTGAAACCGGACAGTTAATGAGACCGACCACAAACAACAAGTCTAAGCTTTAAAACCACACGACAAGGGTGCAGAAACAATAAAATCTATATCACAGAATGATTTAATTCTTTTCAGAATTTATCTTACGAAAAAAATCCCACTCTCTTGTGTTCCTTCATCGCATCTTGTTCTCCTTCCCATACGTATACCTGAAAAGGTATAAGAATTCTTATAATACTACAGAAACTGTTGACAACACTTTGAACGTTGTGTGCTGCATTAGTTAACAAATCATGTGAGTGTAACTATGTAACATCTCTCATGAATATTACTCCAACACCAAACATAAAGTCATATTTGCATCAGGACTGGAGACAACTCTGAGTTAACATCGGAGTAGAACTGTGAGTATAAAACGAGAATGTGATTACAACAGAACCATGATATGCAGACAACAAAGTAAATAATGTTGTAATCTGATTTGAAGTGACCACATGGTATTCACTGCAATATTATAATAGAAAAAACATGCCATCAGAACCAATTATAGAAAACACTTACCTCTTTCAAATTCTGATTTCTGCAAAGAGATGAAAGCAGAAATTAAAGACTACCATGAGTACATGTGCGTGAAGCTTACGTTTACACAAATATGTATTCATAAGGTATACATATGCAAAAAGCAGTGTGTTACACAGAAAGTCCCAGGACAATTTATGTGTGGGAATTACGGTATTGTCTAACCTCCCAACTGGAAACTTACCCCGGCTGACAAATAATATGAAATTTGAGTGAATGCTAATGTAATCCAACTTTGCAAATGGCACAATTATGTCTAGTAATCTACTTGCAACATGAAGAGTCTCATATACTTTGAGTGATACTGGAATGGACTCAAGTCACTCTATCCAATGTTACCATTACAAGCTCTGTCCAACAGAATAAAAGAAACCTGCCGTAAGTGAGTATTCCTTTAAAGAACTTGATGTAGTTCAAAGGTGAAGAGGTATAGCATGCTTGGTCTTTGTAATATTGCAGTAATTTAGCAAGCTGTCAATTGGAGATATAACAATCACTATACACACAATGACACCTGTTCACCTAAGACAATGACTGATATGCACTTTGTTCTTGAAATGCTACCTGCATACTAGAAGATGACAACATGCTTCCTGGCCTGAGGCTACATGAGTATATACTTTCACAAATTGACCCTAGTTGACATAAATGGTCACCACCAATAAACCAACCTGTATCATCTGCACAACAAATATGAGATCAGTGCTAGGTTCTCCCCTTGAGACAGCGTATTGGCAAAATTGTCACAACTTGGCAACCAATTACCCCAAATGACCTTTGACTTTCAGCAAAAACAATAGGGTTCTCTACTTCTGATGCATTCACATGCTTTTCATGATTCCCATACTGAGATATTATATTAACAAATTCACAATGCTTAATTGACTGCTAATGACCTTTCACTTACACCAAAAACAAACCGTTCTTCTGTTAGACATGGGACATCACAGTAGTTAAAGCAAATGGAATAGTTATCAAGCAATGATAAACAGTAGACTGATATTACACTCATAACAAGTTGATGTTTGTCCATGCTCCCTTCATAATGTAATGTATACTGAAAGTATCAGCGTTATTTTTTTTTTCTTTCCAAGTCCTCACCACAATACATTCCATAATGAGTCAATGTATGATAAATTTATCATTTTAAAGTTTCTGATCATCTTTTAGTATACACTATTACCATGACATTTGTCAAAGCTTTCATGTCCATTCTTGCACATTCTTGATATACTTTTTCAAGGTTGCAAGAGTTTGGAATCTAATAGTAACATTAGATGACTTCAACCAAAAACACTTGAGTTCTTGCACAATATATAGCTTAAACAGTTTCCAATGATTTTCAAGACATTCCCATCTAAAATGTGGAGGTTACTGGTTTCCCATGTTTCCCCAGAACCCCCACCAGTGACCACACATCAAGCACATCTTACGATTGTCATTGAAACCGGACAGTTAATGAGACCGACCACAAACAACAAGTCTAAGCTTTAAAACCACACGACAAGGGTGCAGAAACAATAAAATCTATATCACAGAATGATTTAATTCTTTTCAGAATTTATCTTACGAAAAAAATCCCACTCTCTTGTGTTCCTTCATCGCATCTTGTTCTCCTTCCCATACGTATACCTGAAAAGGTATAAGAATTCTTATAATACTACAGAAACTGTTGACAACACTTTGAACGTTGTGTGCTGCATTAGTTAACAAATCATGTGAGTGTAACTATGTAACATCTCTCATGAATATTACTCCAACACCAAACATAAAGTCATATTTGCATCAGGACTGGAGACAACTCTGAGTTAACATCGGAGTAGAACTGTGAGTATAAAACGAGAATGTGATTACAACAGAACCATGATATGCAGACAACAAAGTAAATAATGTTGTAATCTGATTTGAAGTGACCACATGGTATTCACTGCAATATTATAATAGAAAAAACATGCCATCAGAACCAATTATAGAAAACACTTACCTCTTTCAAATTCTGATTTCTGCAAAGAGATGAAAGCAGAAATTAAAGACTACCATGAGTACATGTGCGTGAAGCTTACGTTTACACAAATATGTATTCATAAGGTATACATATGCAAAAAGCAGTGTGTTACACAGAAAGTCCCAGGACAATTTATGTGTGGGAATTACGGTATTGTCTAACCTCCCAACTGGAAACTTACCCCGGCTGACAAATAATATGAAATTTGAGTGAATGCTAATGTAATCCAACTTTGCAAATGGCACAATTATGTCTAGTAATCTACTTGCAACATGAAGAGTCTCATATACTTTGAGTGATACTGGAATGGACTCAAGTCACTCTATCCAATGTTACCATTACAAGCTCTGTCCAACAGAATAAAAGAAACCTGCCGTAAGTGAGTATTCCTTTAAAGAACTTGATGTAGTTCAAAGGTGAAGAGGTATAGCATGCTTGGTCTTTGTAATATTGCAGTAATTTAGCAAGCTGTCAATTGGAGATATAACAATCACTATACACACAATGACACCTGTTCACCTAAGACAATGACTGATATGCACTTTGTTCTTGAAATGCTACCTGCATACTAGAAGATGACAACATGCTTCCTGGCCTGAGGCTACATGAGTATATACTTTCACAAATTGACCCTAGTTGACATAAATGGTCACCACCAATAAACCAACCTGTATCATCTGCACAACAAATATGAGATCAGTGCTAGGTTCTCCCCTTGAGACAGCGTATTGGCAAAATTGTCACAACTTGGCAACCAATTACCCCAAATGACCTTTGACTTTCAGCAAAAACAATAGGGTTCTCTACTTCTGATGCATTCACATGCTTTTCATGATTCCCATACTGAGATATTATATTAACAAATTCACAATGCTTAATTGACTGCTAATGACCTTTCACTTACACCAAAAACAAACCGTTCTTCTGTTAGACATGGGACATCACAGTAGTTAAAGCAAATGGAATAGTTATCAAGCAATGATAAACAGTAGACTGATATTACACTCATAACAAGTTGATGTTTGTCCATGCTCCCTTCATAATGTAATGTATACTGAAAGTATCAGTGTTATTTTTTTTTCTTTCCAAGTCCTCACCACAATACATTCCATAATGAGTCAATGTATGATAAATTTATCATTTTAAAGTTTCTGATCATCTTTTAGTATACACTATTACCATGACATTTGTCAAAGCTTTCATGTCCATTCTTGCACATTCTTGATATACTTTTTCAAGGTTGCAAGAGTTTGGAATCTAATAGTAACATTAGATGACTTCAACCAAAAACACTTGAGTTCTTGCACAATATATAGCTTAAACAGTTTCCAATGATTTTCAAGACATTCCCATCTAAAATGTGGAGGTTACTGGTTTCCCATGTTTCCTCAGAACCCCCACCAGTGACCACACATCAAGCACATCTTACGATTGTCATTGAAACCGGACAGTTAATGAGACCGACCACAAACAACAAGTCTAAGCTTTAAAACCACACGACAGGGGTGCAGAAACAATAAAATCTATATCACAGAATGATTTAATTCTTTTCAGAATTTATCTTACGAAAAAAATCCCACTCTCTTGTGTTCCTTCATCCCATCTTGTTCTCCTTCCCATACGTATACCTGAAAAGGTATAAGAATTCTTATAATACTACAGAAACTGTTGACAACACTTTGAACGTTGTGTGCTGCATTAGTTAACAAATCATGTGAGTGCAACTATGTAACATCTCTCATGAATATTACTCCGACACCAAACATAAAGTCATATTTACATCAGGACTGGAGACAACTCTGAGTTAACATCGGAGTAGAACTGTGAGTATAAAACGAGAATGAGATTACAACAGAACCATGATATGCAGACAACAAAGTAAATAATGTTGTAATCTGATTTGAAGTGACCACATGGTATTCACTGTAATATGATAAAAGAAAAAAACATGCCATCAGAACCAGTTATAGAAAACACTTACCTCTTTCACTTTCTGATTTCTGCAAAGAGATGAAAGCAGAAATTAAAGACTACCATGAGTACATGTGCGTGAAGCTTACGTTTACACAAATATGTATTCATAAGGTATACATATGCAAAAAGCAGTGTGTTACACAGAAAGTCCCAGGACAATTTATGTGTGGGAATTACGGTATTGTCTAACCTCCCAACTGGAAACTTACCCCGGCTGACAAATAATATGAAATTTGAGTGAATGCTAATGTAATCCAACTATGCAAATGGCACAATTATGTCTAGTGATCTACTTGCAACATGAAGAGTCTCATATACTTTGAGTGATACTGGAATGGACTCAAGTCACTCTATCCAATGTTACCATTACAAGCTCTGTCCAACAGAATAAAAGAAATCTGCTGTAAGTGTGTATTCCTTTAAAGAACTTGATGTAGTTCAAAGGTGAAGAGGTATAGCATGCTTGGTCTTGGTATAATTTGTCAAGCTGTCAGTTGAGATGTAACAACCACTACATACAAAATGACATCTGTTCACCTAAGACAATGACTGATATGCACTTTGTTCTTGAAATGTAACCTGCATACTAGGAGATAAACCCAAGCTTCCTGGCCTTAGATTACATGTGTATATACTTTCATGAATTGACCCTTGTTGACAAACTGTAAATGACCCTGCCAATAAACCAACCTCTATCATCTGCATAACAAGTATGAGATCAGTGCTAGCTGCTCCGTTTGAAATAATATGTTTGCAAAATTTTCACAACTCAGCAACCAATGACCCAAAACGATCTTTGACCTTCAACAAAAACAATAGGGTTCTCTACTTCTGATGCATTCACATGCTTTTCATGATTCCCATACTGAGATATTATATTAACAAATTCACAATGCTTAATTGACTGCTAATGACCTTTCACTTACACCAAAAACAAACCGTTCTTCTGTTAGACATGGGACATCACAGTAGTTAAAGCAAATGGAATAGTTATCAAGCAATGATAAACAGTAGACTGATATTATACACATAACAAGTTGATGTTTGTCCATGCTCCCTTCATAATGTAATGTATACTGAAAGAATCAGTGTTATTTTTTTTTTCTTTCCAAGTCCTCATCACAATACATTCTACAATGAGCCAATGTACAGTATGAATTCTAGTATACACTATAACTATGACATACGTCAAAGTTCTCATGTCTATTTTTTGCATATTCTTGATATACTTTTACAAGGTCAGCAGAGTTTGGACTTGAGTAGTAACATCAAATGACTTCAACCAAAAAACAGATGAGTTCTTGTACTCATCATGGTTGATGAAAACACTCCACTAAATAGGCAATTAGTCAAAACATTGTGTTCTTAAGAACTTAATGTGTTTACACATTTTCTACACTTTGGCCTACTTACAGGAACACTCTTTTCAGGATTTTTCACCAACTTCTTCTTGAACTTGACGACGACGATGATGATGATCAGAAACACAACTGGTTAGTATCAAGACAAAAAAGAAAAGTCACCACTTAGAGCTTTCATTCAAAGTGGAAGAGAAAGATGCAGTGCTGTAGTCAGTGAACAAAAAGGATCTGTAGGAATTATGGCAGGCCTATAAAAAAGCAAAGATGTAATTCATCAACCCCCAACCCCACCACAAGTATGAGCATTCATATTAATATGGCACATCATCAACATACCCAAATATGAAAGGTATTCGGGTTCCCTACATAAAAATACTGTGATGACAAGATTTGGGGGTTTCACTTCTGTTGAACTAAGATGACTGTTGACCTCCGCCATAAACAATAGGATTCATGTAACCTATATGGACTACCTATATGTCAAGCAGAGTACCTCCTTGAGATACAATGCCTGAAAACTTGATGGCATTTGTCCTCTAAAGATCTAAAATATTTAAAGACTAAAGACCTCAAATACTTGCTAAAAATAAACAGTATAAACAAACAAACAAGTGACATTTGACCTTCACCATAGTCAATGGGATTCATCTAATCAATATGGACTACCTACGTGCCAAGTAGGAAATTACTGGTACACTGTCAAAGATACATTGGTGACAACGCTTTTGGCATTTGACCTCCAGTGACCTCAAATGACCTTTAACCTATACAACCAGAATGCAGAAATGCATTGTGGTTTCGATGATCTGCTTAAGAGAATTTTTTTGATTGTTTTTATGTCTTACAAACATCGTTACTTATTTTGATGTTCCATTGTCGACAAGTTTTTTACCTTTCTACTAAAATGCTAATTTGTGTTTGATGTGCCCTGCAAGGTGCACAGCTTTTGTGTACACAACTTAAAGCGTGTGTCTTGCAATTTTCTGTAACCCCTAATCACAGACTGTTCCAATTTCATACTTCTGACTATAGCATGTATATTGCAACCTTCCATTGGGCAATGAAGCACAAGTCATTGTGTGAAGGTTAGAATATGTTTGCAGTTCAGTTGCGTTCTCTCTGATCGACTTCCTGAGCGAGCGAGCAGGTATCAGTTGCTTCCTTCACACGACTTTACTTTTTGTTAAGTATTATCCACCTTTCTAACTGTACCTGGTATGTTTGGTGTACATGTTAGCTGTTAAGTTTGATACCGTTGGTGTAGGTGTCAATGCCATGCTATGTATGCCAGGTATATTGACGCAGTCTATTTACAATGTTTTCACAGTTTGACCCTTGTTGACCTCAAGTGACTGCTGACCTCCATTAAAATAATAGCATTCTTGTACTCAATAAGATACACCTACATACCAAATATGGGATCTGTCCAAGCTTCTCTTCTTGAGATATCGTGTTTGCAAGGTTTTCACAATTTGACCCTGTTGACCCCAAATGACCCTTGATCTCCACCAAAAAACAATAGGGTTCTTCTACTCAATGTGGTACACCTACATACCAAATATGAGTTCTCTCCAAGCTTCCCTTCTTGAGATATCGTGTTTACAAGGTTTTCACAATTTGATCCCTGTTGACACCAAATGACCTTTGACCTCCATAAAAAACAATAGGGTTCTTCTATTCAATGTGGTACGCAAACATACTAAATATGAGATCTGTGATCATCTTTTCAAGCTTCTCTTCTTGAGATATTGTGTTCACAAGGTAGGGCATCACAAACATACATACACACACACAAACACATGCACACCCATACACACACCTATGCATGATTACAAAGGTTACGATTATCATCGAAACCAAAAATCCATAGTTCCTTTACTGAATATGGCAAACCTTTGTAAGGAGAACAAAAGGTATCTATCATTCCTTACTTACAAATTTATGTGCACACTGCTTTGTATATTTGACTTCTAGTGACCCCAAATGACCTTTGATCTCCACCAAAAACAATTAGACTCTTTTACTGAACATGGTAATGGCATATATAATGAGAACAGAAAGTATCCATCACTCCTAACTTGAGACATTGCTTGTACTTAGTATCTGACCTCTGGTGATCTCAGTTGACCTTTAAATCCACCATATCCAAATAAATTTCTTTTCTGTCAATATGACCAACCCCCCCCCCCCATTAAGTATGAACACTGTTCATCATTCCTAACTTGAGATATTTCAGTTTTATAAAACACATTGACATGCACTCACATACCCATTTACGGCACTGATCTGGAACAATTAGGCTTTTTATCATATCAATGGGATACCTCATTTTCCAGATGATGTCCCCACTTTCTTGGTATTTAGTCTTGCATGTATCCCACGATTCATGCCAGAATCGTACTTGTGTGTATTCTTTTCTTCTCAGACACAATCACACACTTATACACAGCTATAGACCAACAGGATATGTAATTGGGGAAGAAGTCAGATCAACTTTAATGTGGACGGTCATATCTCATACTAATTTGCATAACGTTAAGATACCCAGAAACAGGATATCCCCAGTTCATGGCATGTTCACACATACCGTTTACCGGTTCCTATTGGGGACATGGACTTTTCCTCGAACCTAAACGGTGATATCCCCACTTGCACATGATGTCCCCACTTTACTGATATAAGACTTGTATGTATCCCCGATTCACGCCCAAAACAGGATTGCATGTATCCTTTTCTACACAGATACACCCACACACACAGGACTAAATCCATATAACAGGTAATTGGGGAAAACATCAGATTGAGCTATAAACTTGAGGGCGCATATCTGAAACCCCAATCTGCATTATGTTATGATATCCAGAAAGGGGGATATTCCAGTTTTTTTAGTATATCCCTGGTTACAAGCTCTAATTTCTCATGTGTGTCCCCAACTGGCGCCCTTTACAAACCCCCAGTTACATTGACTAATTGTGTGTGTGTCCCCATCTGGTGCCCTTTACAAGACTGCATGGGTTTCTCTTTTGATTAAAATCAAAAATGCACTTCCAAGAGGTGACATCACAGCATGTTACAAAACCTTAATGACCTTTGTCTTCATCAAATGAAAGAAATCTAACAACCAGCAATTAATGTGTCACACTACATTAATTTTATCAACACCCACAGTAAGCTGTATAGAGTGTATTAAACATCCCTAAGTCTTAGATGAATTCTTGTTCATTCCAACACAAAAATTACTACCCAAGATGGTATATGATCAAGTGACTCAACACTTCAGGTAAGGGAGGACAAAAGTTGAAGGCTTGAAGATGACGGTGTCCACTGTTACTTACATGACATGTATCATCTAATTAATTATGAAAGATGGGCAGTCAAACAGAGCGATTTTGTCAGAAGAGCTCTACTAATATATCTGATTTAAGTATTTAAGTCAAGTTATTAGTGATTAGTTCAACTATGTAATTGTTACCTAAACCAATTAAGATGATTGATACAAACATCCATCCTGTGTTACTGTCACCACCATCTGAGGTACTCCCAGTGACTGTAAAGAGAGAAATGACAAAGGTCAACATGACAGCAACATAATAGGTGTATTGCACTTCTAATTCAGGGGATATTTCTTTCAGTTTTTTATCAAAATAACTGATTACAACAGAGTTCATAACTATCATATTTTTTTAAGAAAAATCCAAACAAATGGTCACTGATAGAAAAAAAAAATGAAAGGAAAAAATGATGATGTCAACTTTTCCACTGATTACTCCTACACCAGATTTTCAATACTACTGTACCACAAGCAGAATTATGCTTATTGGTGATGGTTTATGGTATAATAGACTTCAATGGGAATATTAATCCACCCTAACCAGACAAGCACATTGATGCAGTAGATGGATACAGTAATTCATGAAAGAAGACTATTCAGCCTGAGTAGAAACTAGTAACAGTATGACTACCACTGCAAGTGCTCTGTAAGACCAAGTGAAATGTAGACAAAAGCTGCAAATGCATTCAAGCACTGAGCAGGAGGTACATACTGACAACAATCTTGGTTGGCAATCATGTAGTTTAATGCTAAATGTCATCACTTACTTGTTTTCTGTTTATACAAGGTGTCCTGCCAAATAATCCTGGCAGTTGCGGTCAAATCCATTGGCTGATTGTTCACTCCTGAAGAGCATTTGATCACAGACTCAGTTGAACCTTCATCTACAGTGTACTGATAGCTGGTGGTGAGGTCATATATGTCACCACTGGTGTGAGGATGATGGTGATCCTTTATTCTGGTGAGTGAAAGACCGCTGGCATCAGCAGACATGTCTAAGCTGATGTCCATCTTATACTTCACAGGTACAGCTAGGGCAGAACAAGCCAGAGTTCCATTCCTTGGCATTGTCAGACTACAATCTTCTTGCTGAGTGTAGCATCCATCGATGACTGGAATCTGTAGAACTGATTCGAAGTCAAAAATAATAACAAGAGGAAGCCAAGAGGCTTAGTGATATTTTGCCACTAATTGTCTTGTGTGGAATTTTTTTCCAAATGCCAACGTACCACAGGTAACCAAATGCAGCCATTGACAAATGCCTTCCTAAGATCCCCCAAGAAATGTAGTAACATGACATACTTCAACTTGAGTGACTATTCACTATGTACTACACACATTTAATGAGGCAAAACTAACTACAACTGGTATTAGAAATTTGGTGAGAGCAGGTTAGCAATTTAGTGTTTTCCTAGTTCTAGTGCATATATTTGAAATGGAGTTTAAAGTGGGCATGTTACAGACGTCTTTTTCGTGCAGATGCATATTGTTTGGGTGGGTTGATAGATGAATTCGTAAAGATTTGCCATAAGTATTCTTCTACAAGCAAGAAATGAAGGTTTTAAAATTTGCCGCCTACGTCGACCTTCGAAAAAAATTCATTCGAGAATACCAGCTTGTGACGTCATTGGAGAGATCTGTGCACCGGGGATGTTCACAGCGGACGTGTGCAAGTACAGTAACACAAAGCGTACGTCAATTGTATGTGTATCGTTGGTTGCTTACTTCTGAAGACGAATTAGGCCTACAATTTTAAGATGTATTCTTTGGAAAAGTGACAACTTTCAGCCATGCCTCGGAGATGCGTTGTAGGTGGGTGTAGTAATACCCCAAGTGGGCAAATCAGTGTACACAGATTTCCAAAAGGAGAAAAACTAAAAAAGTTTGGATCAAGTTTGTGAGCACTACTCGTAGTGATTTCGTTTGTATGCAGAATAGTGTTGTTTGCAGTGAACACTTTACACAGGAATGTTTTGAACAAAGCTTTGTTCTTAAACAACAATTTGAACTTGGCACATGTGGTGGACCCTTAATCAAAAACAAATATCCACAATTCCGCCTAAACATATCATCAAGGCATCCAAAGCTTCAGTCTCACCAAGTGTAACGCTAGGCACAGCCATCGATGGTTGCCATTGCCAGGCCCCTGCACAACAGCAGCCAAGTCAACCAACGAGGAGGCACTCGTCAGAAAGGCAGCAACGTCAGCAGGTGAGCGAGACTGTCAGCAGCAAAATTGTTTCAAAACTTCTTGTCATTTAATTTCGACCATCATAGGCACCGTCTTTATTTAGTTTAAGGCTAACTTAACACTATAAGTAGTTTGGGATAGATCTCTACACAATAGTCTCCGTACATGATATCAACACGGGTGGTCCTAGCGTTATGTATACACTATTACCTACACCTGTCTTATTATATAAGTGTAGGTGATAGTGTATACTTAACGCTAGGACCACCTGTGGATATGAACAACTCACACAGCCTACATTACAGAGTAGCAGGGTTGTATGAAAGTTTGCGTTTTTCGGTGGCTTTTGGTAAATGTCTGAATCGACTCATCATTTATATCAAGATAGTTACAACCAGGGAAATTTTTGGTTTTCCTCATTTATTTGACATACTGTATAACTAGGGTTACCATATATACTTTCGGAAGGAGGACAAGGATCGCCATTCTGGGGTGTGTGGTAAGGGGAGGGGGTCCCTCCCCTTTGGAGAAGAAAAGGATTTTTAAGAGTGTCTACATGCCAAATGGTGCGATATTTGTAGCTTTTTACATAAGTTTCTTCACCTTGAATGAAACAAGGTTTGGTACAAATTAGAAGGTCAAATGGGTTTTTGAGCACAAAAAAAGATGTTCTGAAAAAATGATCACGTAGGCCTACTTTATGTTTTCTGTGGAACACAGTTTTACAGAAAATGAATGCAATTTCTAAGAATTCGAGGAATTCACAGCTCTTTGTTTTGGTTATACAAAGTCATACTGTTCTTCCATGACCAAATAATACTGAAATGTATTTTTGTTGATTTTGTTTTACATTTCCAGGTTGTGAAAAGTTTTTTATATATTTGCAGTCTTAGAAGTAGAGCAAAAACAGTGTTAAGGGGAATTCAGACTTTTAAAAAAAGTGGAGCAACAGACTATAGAAATGAAACAACTTCAAAAGTATGGTTCAAATCATCCTTGATGTAATGAGTTTCAGTTGCTATGTTCTGACGTTATGTGCCACAACAATTCATCCCTAAGCCCATTACAAATAGTGAGTTGTGATGCTTTACTGTGAACAACAAACTTTCTTAGCTCCCATTGTACTATCCGAATTTTACTTATTATTTTTCTCATTGATTTCCAAGGAAATTGCTCAATTGATCCTTGCAAGTAATACACCTGATGGAGAAAGACCATGAAGATATTGCCAAAACAGCTGATTTGCCAACCCCTTCACAGGTGCAGTATATGAGAAGCACTCTTAATTTAATGATCTTATTCTTACTGAAAGTTTCTCCAAAAGCAGTTGTTAGCAAGTGGAGCAAGATTTTCTGCATGTACCTAAGCCTGATTGGTATATGTTTAGTTTTGATGATTCAAGCAAAGAAGAGACTGCTAGATAGAAATAAATGTTGCATGTTAATCCAGCCTGCGGTTCCCTTTAAAATAGAATGCAATATCTCAGCATTAAAAAAAAAAAGCTTCATTCTTTCTTGTAATTGAATTTGACTAATTTATGTCATGAGCCAAATTAACCTTGTGGTCCAGTGGTAATGCACTGTAAAATACTGTACATCATTTGCCATGAGAGGCCAGGAAGAGAGAGGAAATAATGTAAAGTACTGTACATGTTGGTGTTACAGTATACACACGGGCATATCTGCAATGAAGCGAGTGAAGTATAGAGAATTTTATTGTATATATGTAAACAATAAATTTTAGTACTTGATATTTATCCTTCTCTACAGGCTTACAGGCTTACAGGCTTACAGGCTTACAGGCTTACAGGCTTACAGGCTTACAGGCATGGTGTTGCCTCAGTGTCCTGCCAAACAAAAAACATCACCCTTCCGCAGAAAGTTTACAGAAGATCTTTTAGAGTCCAAGTTAGCCAAGTTATGAAGACTAAAGGTACAGTATGCACAACAGTACTGTTACGATAACTCAGTGCAGTACTGTGAGTCCTTTCACTCCTGTTCTACTGTATGTGTAAGACTTGTTGTCACTGCCTGTAGACCTATACTGTATGCACAATGCTAGGGTTAATTTGAAGAATAACATGGTAGTAGTCAGGAAACTGAAGTGAAACTGAAATCAATTACACCAGTGTGATGCATGTCCAATCATCTGGTATGCCATAACAACTTTCACACAGGAGCAATGTCATTTTCAAGCGTTTCTTTCTAAAACAATCTGCAATGACTACCCAAGGTTTGCATGTCCTGGCAAAGAAAAGGGGGCTACAACTATTTCATGGGGGTTCACTACTTCTTTGTGGTACAGTTATGGTATGGTATGGTAAACTTTATTTCGTCCCACGGGAAAATAACATGCTTGCAGATAAAGAGAATAATTTGTGTAAAATGCACCAATTTCCAGTATCATGAAAAGAAAATAGCATTGTTCAATCATTCAGTTGCAACAATTAAATACAGCAATAGCTTTATCACTACAAGATTAATGGAAGTTGAATTACTTGAATTTCTGAAAGTTTGGTTAAATAAATTATTCTTGAGCAACAAAAAACTGAATTTCTTTCTGTGAGAACATTATTCATTGAAAAGAAAGCTACTCTTCCGTCTCATTTAGAGTTATATGTCATTACGTATAGAATATTGGTTTTAAAATATGAAATTTAATGTGAAACAAAATGCACCATTTCCCTTTAATAACTCAGGCATGTCTTTGTATTTTGCTAAGAAACTCAAACTGAAAGAAAATATACAGGAGAATCTATTCCAGTGATGGTAAATAAAGAAGTACAATGCAGATCTCAAAAAGCGCCTCCATATCCAATGCTGCCTCCCGAGGTCGATGACATTAGCAGTGACCCAGAGACTAACAGCAATGACACTACGTCAGAATATGAGCCAAATTCCTCTCCAAGTGACACTGATTCAGAAAGTGAAAGGTTAGTTTGTTCACCATTGATGGAAAATTTGTAAATAGTTCTGCTGGACTGTATCAAGGGACTTAAAACACGTTGGTCAGCACATGCCCAAATATAAATTACAGTATTCATTGGAATTGAAATGAACAGTTGAACAACATAATTCAACCTCTCTCCTGCATTTATCCTTCCATAGAGTACCAACAAAATATCAATATGTACATCTAGCCATTTAATACTTTTATTTTCTTTGGCAGTGACTCTGAAGAAACACCAATATGGGAGAAATGAGGAGAAATTTCTGGTGTACAAGAGAAGCCTTTTGTCTTTGTTTACTCTCTGTCTGAGTTGTTTGTCACTTTCAACATCAACTGTGAGCAAAGTCATGGGGTCAGTGGTTGTTATTGTACAGAAGTGCGCAATGTGTAGTTGGAACAGAACATGGTCTACCCAGCCATATGTTTGAGACCTCCCTGCAGGCAAACTTGCTATGTCTTCAGTCATCCTCTTTTCTGGTGCCAGCCCTACAAAGTCATGAAGAGTGTTCCAGCATATGAGACTGCATGCAAAATCTGAGCGCTCTTTTTATAGGCATCAGGAATTTTTGTTGCAGCCAAGTATTTTGCATGTGTGGCGGAGCCATCAGCAGGACGTCCTTTCAGAACTTGCAGAAAATGAGCAACCTCTTGTTCTTGGTGGTGATGGGAGATCTGACAGCCCGGGTCATATGGCTAAGTTTGGCAGTTACACACTGATGGAGCTAACAGTTGGGAAAATTTTGGAAGTGCAGCTAGTACAGGTGAGATAAAATTATCTAAAGCTCAGTTTGTCAGCTCTCTTTTGTGGACTAATGATAACAGTACTCTCATGGACTTTGTCCAAACAGAGAATAATTCAGTGTTGAAAATTTGCAAAGCAGCATTGAGGTTTCTGGCCTTCTAATTATCACAGTATCACTGAAAACCATAATCTACTGCATGATATTGCACTTGTATAGTAATTTTTGTACATCTTTTGTACCAAAATGCAATGCTGGATAAATTACTCCCTGTAAAGATATTTTAATTTCTACTACTATTGTAACATTGCAAGGTTATGTACCTTCTCAGTTCTGTCCAAAATAACATTTTTTTTTTCACAGAAAAATTAACAGTATGGAATTGGCAGGATGTCAACCCTCCTTTGAATGGCTTGATCGCGTTTTGCCTGCTAGAGGTATCACAGTGAAGAGCGTTGCGACAGACAGGCACAGTCAGCTGCATAAATGACTCAGAGAGAACCATGGTGAAATTATCCACTACTATGATGTGTGGCATACAGTGTATTACCAAAGGTAAGTGTCGTACTTAGGCTAGTATTCAGTCATGATGGCATGTATCCATGTATGAATGTTACAGCATCTTAAAAATGAGACGTATCATGGTTACATGTATTATATTGGGTACCTGTCGTTGAATTTTGTTGGTTTTGGTGTTGATCAGAGGTCAAATGAGGTCAAGAGGTTGAATTATTGTATTCATTATTTTTCAAGGGAAAGTTAAATAGATGTGAAACTGTTTGTCATGTAATAAGTTAATAACCATATTTGATTTTGTAGAGGTCAAATGTAAACTTGGGGTCAACTAATATTATATGATGAAAATAAGGTAGAAAAACTGCAGTGGAACTTTCAAGATATGTGAAGAAAATCATAAAATCACATAAAGTGATGAATCAATTGTAAACATTGCAAGAAGGTATCAGACTCAAATGGTTACATCTTGAGGAAGAATTTTATCCATCTGAGCAAAGTTGCAGGTACATGCAAAACACAAATTTAGCCAACTAGACTCACCTTAGTTTGAGTGTTGACTGTTGAGTTGCAATAGTTTTGTTTTATCTGTGACACATCTACAGGCCAAACTGATGCTTTGGTGGTCACAGGACTTGAAACTTTTCCAGTTGAACCTCAAATAATTTGTTACCTAACATTCCTACTGCTTCCTTTTAATTCTTTCAGCAATAAAAAAGAAGATAAGGGCCTACAGTACTGTACAGTATTCCAAGAAAAAAGCCTGTGAAATTTTGCAGGAATGGCAGCGACGCATCATCAATCATTTTAATGGTGTGCTTCTTCAACCCCAGATGGTAACCAACAAATCATCCTAGAAAAGTTCCTATCCTTAAAAAACCACGTCCAAAACATTCACGAGGGACATGATGGTGAAATTTGTAAGACTTGTGCACATGGAAAAATTCGACCAGATGAACAAAGAAAATGGCTGAAACCAGGTAATGATCTCCTTTAAGTAGAGTTTCTGCACCCCTCCCCATGCCACAAATTTCCCTGTTATTATTATGATGCATTCTCTGAAAGCTCAAAACCCAGTCCCATGCCAGTCTTGATGAGTTTTATGGTGTAATTTATAAGAGCACAAGTTCCTCTTTCACACCTCTCCTCTCCTGGCAGAGGTTGTGCAGTAGTACTCTAAAGTGATGCATGGTTAGGCAGTACCACCCTGGCAACTTGCTACTTAAGGAGGGTTTGGTCATGAGCTTAGGGCTTTGGAAGCTTATTTCCTCAAGAAATCTCAAGTAGAAACAACACTGGGTTAAGAGAGAGCTGCAACATATGGCCAATGGGTCATCTGTGGACATGCCCCAATTAATAATGTTGCATTAGTTTGTGTAATCCACGTAGTTGTCTCAAGTTCCAGGAGCCCTACTGTATGCTGTCATCAGATTAGACTGCACTATTAGAAAAGACATTAAAATTTTATGTTTCCAGCAAACACTGAAACTGATAATTATTGATATTCTCCATCCTTTCTGTAATGTCTTAGCAAATTCTGGATACAGTGCTCTGTACACTGCATTCGTAATTATCATCCAAATAACAGTTATGTTCAGATCATAATGCAGTGGATCTAAATCCAATGGGCACTACTTCCACTAATGAAGAGAGTAGTTCTTGTATGGTAATTGTGGCATGTGTTTAAATGCATTCTTCTTTCTCAACAGGCACAAAAGCATGTGAATTTTTGGTTGAGACCCTGAGTAGTGCAAGGCTACAAAACGATGTGAAGAAGATGTCTCCTCATGCTCACACCTCAGCAGTTGAAGCCTTCCATTCTCTACTCAACTTTTTTGCGCCGACATTGACAGTTTTCTCCTGTCGTGGAATGATTTCTAGGTAAATATATCAAGCAGTTTGCAGGATGTCTTTTGTAATAAATAACAAACTTGTTCTTAAGTAATATAGTGTATGTATTGACAAGTTTGGTATGCACAATACAGTAAATTACTGTACAGTATGTTACATAGTGGCTAAAGTGTTATATATTTTCCAGGTCTTTCCAGGCTATTACTTTGTGCACTTCACTACAATGAGAACAGTAACAGGGCACAGGCAACCAACAGTGAAGGTGAGGCTTTGTATGCCATTGACTTTCCCAGAGGAAAAGAACTTAGAAGGAGACTATACTGTAAAGAGAAAGGTGATGCCAGCAACCAATTGGTAAGAATTTTTATTTGGAATGTTCAGGAAATGAAACCTGTAGTGTTTTAGTCATCTGTATGTAGTGCACAAACTGTTCTATAAGAAGTAAATTTCACTGTGATACCACTAGACCATTGCCTGCTACACTGTCATCCAGCCTCCAGCCATGTCAAGTGAATGTTACAAGTCACACATAGTTGAAAGGCATGGTCCTCTTAGTTTTCATCATGAGGTTCACGTTCATTTCACAGACTGAAGGGGGTGTGAAGGGGGGATGTTTCTGTACAAGAAACATTTCGTCATGTAAGTCATAGCCTCATAGGTAAACACTACTGGCAGATCATGCTTGACCTAGAAGTAAAATGTTGATTGTTTATATCATGTTGTTGTATTTGTTGTCATTTGAACTCCTTTGGTTTTGGTTTCAGTCTGTGACCACCATTACGCTAATTCTCACTGTTTTTTTGTAGAATATGTGGACAGGCTTTTGCAGGTCACCCAGCTGGCTTTTGTCAACCAGGTAGCCCGTAACAAGGCCCTCTGGGAGGAAACACATACCAACAGCTGCACCACCATTGACAGAAAAAATTGTCAAGCCAACGCTACTAGAAGCTCTCCAAAGGCATCGGTCCAGACTCAAAAATGTGTAATTTTCTCTTTTTTTGGTTATTTCATCATTTGGCCTTGTACCATACAGCTGTAGTTTATCAGTATCAATGAAAATTGCAAAGAGCAGTAATGCTGGTGTGTGTATGTATGTATGGGTGTGTGTATGTATGTATGTGAGGGTGCGTGTATGTGTGTATGTGTGGGTGTGTGTATGTGTGTGTGTGTGTGTGTATGTATGTATGTATGTATGTATGTATGTATGTATGTATGTATGTATGTATGTATGTATGTATGTATGTATGTATGTATGTATGTATGTATGTATGTATGTATGTATGTATGTATGTATGTATGTATGTATGTATGTATGTATGTATGTATGTATGTATGTATGTATGTATGTATGTATGTATGTACCAACACTGTCACAATTAAAGTACTCTATTGGCCGAGTACATCATTTTTGTGTCATTTCATTTTTGTTTTAATCTACTGTAGGCTTGCATCAATGTGACAGTTGGCATTGAGAATCTCAAACAGCTTTTGTTTTGGTGACTGAAACTATTGTCTTGTTAGTTCAAACTTATTTTCTTATTAACATTGTGTGTGATTATTGGGGACCATTTACAATTATAAGTAATTCCTAAAATATTTTGACTCCTGCTACAAAGTGGGGATCCCCAATTCCTAAGAACTGGAAGTAAGCTGTAGTGTCACAGTAAGGTTGTATGTGCATGCATAATGATGGTGAGTTTTACCATATCTGAAAGCCATGTCCCTCCAATTTACCTTAACAAAAATGAATTATTTCTGAGAAATGACACCTGGCATATCATCTTATTGGCTTTCACAGATAACCATACTGGACTATTATGTTAGAGAGGGGGTGGCAGTGTATTGCCCGACTGTAATTAGGGGACCCATGGCCAACACAAGCACCCCTGCTCTGTACAGCTATGTTCTCACATTTTTAGATTTGGTGAAATCTTGAACCCGGTGACTTTTGGCCAACAACAATGTGACTAATTTCAATTTGAAATCCAGCTCTTCATACTTTATGGGTATATTGAGTTTTCAGTCCTATCACCTAGTTTGACCAGATAGGACCTCGATTAGTATCTGAAAAGATTCACACAGCAGAGTTTTTACTCCAAATATGTCAAAGTTACTAGACCCTGTTGATTCAGTACAGGTCAAAGGTCCCCAAACTATGTCATAAACATCTCTATAGTGAAGTAAAACTACATACTTTGATTGGTCAGCTGCTGTATCTGAGCATTTCCATGAAAAGCTTTGACCATTCGCCAGAAGTGGCTGAGTAAAAATGCATATCAATTGTGCAAAGTAATGTACATTATATTTCTGTTTATCCTTTGTTTTATACTTTACATTGGGTTTAGGCTGAATTTTAGGAATTTCATCTTTTGCTGCTTTGCATTAGCATTTTTGTCTTAATGGTGCACAATGCAGTTTTAGCATTATGATGTGCTGTGTATTTTTTTGATGATGGTTCATTGATCCTACTAGTAGTCACTTTAAAATGTTTGGACTAAAGGTTTGAAGAAGCAGACTATTGGTTTCATGAAGCATTTTGGACACAGAAATGAGTTCGCTTTTGTATTTCTGTGGGTTGTGATATGTCCGCTAGCTGTCATACTGCAGATAATTTGCACATGCAGGCGTGGCAGGCCTAAGCTTATGCTTTTTAATTGACATTGAATGGAGTAAAGGAGGTATACGTAGACTCTTCTGCAAACATTTCCCAACGGTTGTTTTTTCACATATATAACTTGAAAAATATTGATCATGAGTAAAAAATAGGGGTATTCTATTACACCAATAGTAATTTACTTAAATTTTTGTTGAAGATTGAAAGTGGATGGGGCATTTGGGATACACATTTGAATGGATTTATTCACCAGTTATTTTCGGACGTAACTATTTAGGAAACCACATACATGTGTGATCACTACCATTCTCTGGTATGTACAAGATAAACACGGCCAGAAGTACAGAAGCGGATTTCCCGCGAGACTTCCCGGGAAGGAGCCTCTGGCTTCCTGACTTTTTCCAGACCGGATATAAACGTGTGAGGCGGTAATTACGGCATTTTCTGGCGAGGCGGTCTTAAAAAGTTGCGAGGCGGCCGCCTCTGCAATTAAGTACCAGGGGAAACCCTGTCTTACATATACTGTACATCTTTCTAGAACGGATGGTAACTACTGGTACAGTAGCAGGTTTGACATATCTGTGGGTGCCACACACTTAAATGTTCAGAGTAACTATGCATCTAAACAGAATGACTAATGATGCTTTACCATGAATGACTATTTTCCTATAGATTCAAGAAATGATTCAGTGAGTGGCCACTAAGAACGACAATCAAATCCATTACGTAGTCAGTGATAGGTGTTAAGTTTTCTTAGCCTACTACATACATATCTAGTGCACTTACGTTTGTTCAAAATCAGCAAGTACAATGTAGTTACTAATGGAAACGAGTCTTGCATCTCTCCAGCTACTTTGCACTGTAGAGTGATCTTCAAAACTGAACGGTCCCTGATGGTGTAACGAGAGCTCAGTGAAGTGTTGTAAGTACCATCAATGTTGCTTACAATGGAGGATGGTTCATTCTGTATGGAAATGTCATCAGACTGGTACACCCATTCCAGGTCAACTCCAGGTCTGACTCCATTCATTGTACAGTTGATGAATCCACTGTAAAACTCTACTTCCTGATAAATGTTCTGCTGATTGGTGAGCCCATTGACCACAGGATACTCTGGACTAGGACGAACTGGAATGAAACCGTAGTAACTGCTAAAGTGATCAGTGACCATTGTACAGTGAATACTGTGCATACATTTTATACAATGCTGGACGAGTGCTATATTTTGGTAATCTCCTTGTGAATATAGAAAATTTTAGGGCTTTCATCATTCTGCACGTATGATAAAAACAGACTTTTAATTCCTACCTAAACATTTGTCTTACCTACAGTAATGCTACTCGTGTTATCTCTATTGCTATTCATTCCTTTGGATCTTGTAATCCCTATGAATTTAGGCCAAGATGGATTTGTTTTGCTTTGCTTTGGTGCATGTTGGTGCTATTGTAGTCTGCCTGTAATCAGATTAAAGTCTGAAATACTGTTCAAATGAGGTGGCCTTATGTTTTAATCCTTGATTGATCTTCGTCATACAGTAAATTAATTCTCTCGGATAAAAAGGAATCAAACAAAATCCTCAATTATTGTACTCTGGATTACTTTTCAGTGCAGCTTGGTTCAGTGTTTCCTTCTTTTCTTTTTCTGCTATCTTACGAAACCCAGGAAAGAACATGTCAGTTTTCTACAGAATTTTAGTAAAGTCTACCTAGCAAGTTCAGGGAACACTTTTGAGAGACAGATTTCTGAGTATTGTATCCTTTAAAAGGTTCAAATTCAGAACAATAAGCACTGATTTCTTCTTAAAGTTTTTAAGCTTTCTCATCAATATAAAAGAATCTGTGGAAACTTGATATTAAACATGATACATCTTGTCATCTTCATGAGAGAAATTTGAAAAGATTAAAAGTTTCGAATTCCACAAATGTAACACCTATCAGATGTATGGAAATTACCATATGGCCATCAAGTATGAGACTCTTCACAGATTGACTGCTCATAACCCTAGCTTGATGATCTTCAATCTCCACAAAACCAATAGGAAGTATCTTCTCAACTTTAAAAATCCACACTTGGAAGTGTGAGTCACCTCAAAATATCCTTTTTGAGATAAATGAAGTCTAAATCGTTCAGACTTTTAACCTCTGGTGACCCTTAAAGATTTTAAACTCCAGCAAAATAATAGGGAACATCTACTCAATATGTGAATATTCATGCTGAATATAAGATCCCATCAATGTATCCTTCTTGAGATTGTGTTTGCAAGATTTACAGAACTTTTTGACTTTAAATGACCTTTGACCTCCACCAAAATCACAAGGGGTCGTCTGATCAATATGGCTAACCAACATCTTAAATTGAGGTTACCAAAAGTTACCCTTCCTCAGATATTGTCTTTCAAAGGTTTCTAGTTTGACCTCTGAGGAACCTCAAAGGACCTTTGACTGCTATAAAAGCAACATGACTCATCTACTCAGTATGATCAACCCACATATCTAGTATTGGATTAATGATGGTTACCACTTTTCAGACATTCACAGTACTGTAATTTGCAAAGTTTTGTCCCTTTGAAGTTTGGTGACCCCAAAGGGCATTTCCCTTCCACCAAAAGCAATAGGGATCATCTACTGAGTATGGGCGCAATGAGGATACTAGGTACAGTACAGTATGAAATTCCCCAGTTTTTTACCCAGTAAGTAGTGACTACAGAATTTAAAGTTTGACCTCTAGTGACCTCAAACGATCTTTGACCTCCACCAAAATAAAAGAACATCATCTACTCAATACGCTAAGAAGATTACTGTACAGCATGTATCAGATCAAACACAGTTACACTTCTTGAGATATATTGTGTTTAGAAGGTGTGTACATTTTGACCTTTGGTAACCCCATGTGACCTCGACTACCACCAAAAACAATAGGGAACATCTACTTTCTAAGGGCATCCATATGCCAAGTATGAAATCTCTCAAGGTTACCCCTCTTGTCATGCAAATAAAAGCAGAGTGCTCACCACATATGCAAACCGACACAAACACAATGTTCATCACCATCACAGATTCCTTCTGCTGATGCAAGGAAAAGAATAAAGACCACTCTTTATCGATCTATTGCACCATACACATGACTTCCCATTCCAAATTTGTCACACACACATACAGAACATGCATGTAACCTTTGCTGCAGAGGTTCCTTTGCTAACTTAAAGCAAGAAAATGAAAATTACAGTATTTTGTCCTTATGTTTTTAATAATCAGTGTGACAAACTGTTATTGCAAGTACAGTACATGTTAACCAATTCCAATTACAAACCAAATATGCAATAATCTGCCCAACTACGATAAATCATTTTGAAACTAACATAATACTTACCAAACACTTTCACTGGAACATAGAACTGCATTTGCTTTCCCACAGTGGGTGTATATGACACAGTGAAATTAAATTCATGTTTTAACTGCACAGTGTTGATGATCAGTGAACCATCTGGGAGCATGTTGTAATCTCCACTCTCATATCCTCTTCCGTTTATTTCTGAATTCTCTAGGAAGATGAAGGGAACGGATTCACCATAACTTCCATCGCCATTAATCCATCCAAGAAGGTCAAAGCTCTGAAATCTGCAGGGCACTATGCCTCGTTTTCCAACTTCCAAATAGACATTAGTGTCGCAAGGGAAATCTGGGAGTTCCACTGTAAGAGCATAAAAAAGATGTATGAAAAAAAGTCACTTCCCTTCTATTACTGTTCTCCTAATTGATGAAGTACTGTACGTTAATTCTTCATCCAGTGCTGTAAATTGAGTAACACTTAATATTCACTAGAGTAATCCTAGAATTTGAAAATGATACAGTTGGAAATAAAATACCGTATCCTCACATATCAGTACAATTACAGTTGTACTGCAGTTTGTAACAACAGGTGCTGTGTTGCAGTCACATGTACCGCACTTTATACTTTACAATGTGTTCTACCATATTGGACTTACAAATTCTTCAGTGATCATGCACATACTGCACTGTATGCGTGCCAGGAGCAACAATAGAGCCTCCATTAGAAAATAAACGTTTCTTCTCTAACTTTTATCAGAGCAAAGCCGAAGAAGTATGCATGCCACAATTTCTCACATTTGTTAAATTGTGCAAAAAAGGGTAGTTGTTTTCAAGTGCCAAAATTTTGCTTCAAACACACAAATTTCCTGGGGAGAAAACCTCAAAGCTTTCTAACCTTTTCACTCTGAACTGCAGTATATTAGCAGAATTTGGAAAACAACAAATTACAACACTTGCTGCTACTCTTGGTGGTGTCTCTTGACATTTTTTTTTTTTTTAATTTTTCTCCAAGGTTCCTATTAGGGAAGAAAAATACAATGTATGTTCAAAGCTTTAGGATCCTGTTAAATTACTAACACATTAGTGTGACATGCATGTACACACACACAGTTACAGTATGTAGAGTACTGTATTGTATGCATTGGTGATGCTGGTCAATTCAAATGTACATACAGTACTGTAACACAAACCTAGAAGTACTAATCTATAAGTTACTGGCATGCACACTGTACCCTGACTGTATGTTGTTCCAATTTCACTGCAATGCAAACTATACTTTAGGCTTCCATTCATAATAGTATACTTACTAATTACTGCAGAGAATAATGAAGAATATTTTTACCATTATTACCTGAATTTACTATTTCAAGACACAGGATTATCCATCCTGCACACAAAATGGCATTGACATACATTCTTCAGATATCTCTGACTGCAATTCTTCAGAAATCTGAGATCTTTAAAACAGGAAAGAATAAACATTGAGTCATTAGCAGAATATGAAAAATATGTGTCACTGATGTGAAAATGTCGGTCAGGATGAATGTGAAACTGTCAAAAATCATGAGGACTCAATTTCTGTGAAGCTGGCCATTGGGAGGAGTTTTAAGGACAGTATTCTTCATTTTGGAAATTTCCATGCTGAAGACAGTCCTAAGATACAACATCATAATGCTTCTGTGAACTACTCTGAGTAGCCCACTAACTATTATTTGAGTGTCCAAAATTATTATTACATTATTACACATAGATCTGTTACATAAACTAAATAATCTTGGAAAATGTCACTAACTGAAGCTTTCTGCTACGTGCATACACATCCTGAGCAAATCCTGTGCTGAATGAATGCTGTGCTGGAATCATGCACTACAGTAACTCCAAACAATAAACCAGCGATTCTTAAGCACCCCATCCAAAATGTGAGGCACAATCGATTGTTTGTTACTGTATACATAGTGCATCACAGATTACAGTATTCGATCATGGTATCTGCGTTGGATATGCCACCTGTCTACAGTATAAGACTAAGGGGAAGAAGGGTTCAAATATTGTGAACTACTGTAGTCTCTTAGTACCGGGACGGGGATGTAAAACAAGAGCCCATGGGCACTATTGTTCCTTGCATGAAAATGATTGAAAATCAACTGATCCTTTAGTCTTAATAAAGTCTAATCTACAATTCATCACATCCCCAAAAACGTGTGGGGGCAGGCCCCATTTTGTCCATACGAGTACTGATCAGCCAAAGGTAGTCCAATACTAATCTGAACAAAACCCTCGTGGCTTTGCACAATGTAATAATTTATGGCCCATATGGCCTACCCTGAAGTTGGACCTACAACTGTTGAACATTGGGAAAGTTTTCACTACCACAATGCTAATTAGATAATCATTCCACATTGTAAAACACAATACATGCAGGAAAGATAAATTTTGCATTATTTTGTTATATGGTCCATATGGGACCAATCATTTGAACAACCAGAAGGAACCATTAACATAATAGTAACAGGACACAAGTTCAACTTAATGCCATACAATCTGCTGAAGAAACATTTTGCAGGATTTGTTACAATGGCCTATACTGTATGCCCCATTTGGACCCCAAAATCCTGAATCCCTAAAGGCACCACTTCCATAATGCATCCATATTTTGTCTAAACTTTAATTATTGTGCTAAAAAGGTTTTCAGAGTTTTGCCCCAGTTCCCCATGATGACCTTTGACCTACACCAAAAACAAAAGGGCACACCTTCTCAATATGGTGAGCCTTCTGTACATACCAAGTTTGACTTTCAATCGGCTTCCCTCTAATGAATTACAGCGTACCAAATTAAGTGTCACAGAAGCAGAGAATTTTGCCCCTGGAGTCCCCAGATGACTTATGACCTCCACCAAAAACAATGGGGCACACCTTCTCAATATGGCAAAGCTACACACCAAGTTTGACTTTCATCTGACTTTTCCCTATTGAGTTTGAGTGTACCCAAGCAAGTGTCTCAGATAAACCCACACACACGCACGCACATACGTGCATCCACACATACACACACACCAACCTGAGTGCATTTAGGTTCCTTTGCTGATTCAAGGAACAAAAAACAAATCGACTACACAAACAATGCACTTAGACAGGCTAACCTACAGTATGTGAAAAGGTATTTACAGTATACTGTAGGATGGCAATTTCGATTTAACATAGTAAATGCTTGCTATCAAATGAATGTTCTGATTAAACTAAAAAAAGTGTGCCATTCCTGGGTAGTGCTGTGGGTGAGCACTCAGGAGCCTGTAATCTATGCATTGTAGAAGGGTTCCAAATCCTATGTTTGAAAGACAGCCACATTAACAAACCGTCAGAACTAGTGCCACTGTGTCACCAAAGGAAAAACAGACAACAGAAACGTGACCAAAACCGAAGTAGCTACCTGTACAGTAATTGTGTTAACCAGCCAGTTGCCTGAGACTGTTACATACAAAACGTGTCTGTGCAAAACTCAGAGCAGTAAACCATGATAATATTGCAACTTGTTCAAGTTGATTGCTATGAATGTGAATATTTATGACCATATGACTCTGTATGTACTTGTTGTATTTGTGTCTACAAGAGCTGCATATAGGTATGTATGTCAATGATATCTCTTCTACAGTATGTCTGTGTACATGTGTATGTCATCCCTGAGCCCTAAATCAGCACTCTGTCAAATCAGCCTATACCCTAGATGCCCACTGCATACCGTGTGCAGGTTTTCTCTTTTCTGTTTTTTTGTTTTTTTCCTTTGGATTCTCTTTGGGTAGGGATCTTACCTTGAAAGAGGTACTGACATGTAGACTAAAATGCTGTAAAAACTATCATTCCACCGTAACTCACGTTACATTTTTGCCAGTTTCTCAAAGTACATCTTGGCATAAATATTTAAGTTGAACATTAATTACTCCATATTGCTGGCATGGATCATGGTGCCATAAGGCCCAAAATGCCACTACAAGATGATATTCTGATTTAACAATGTTTGTTTCATTGATGGTGGCAACTGGGTGACTCACGTTTCATGAAATAGACAAAAAAAAACTCTTTTCTTTTCAAATCTCTTCTAAACATATACACAACAAAGAATAATCACTACCCCTTGGTTGTTTGAGCGCATGTGCCAAATGCTAAAACCATAAGAACAATTACAATTCTTACAGTATGTAATTAAAATGTCAATAAATTTGCATGACCAACATTACCGTGACTCACGTTACACTTTGTCCAACAAACTGTATCCCTACTGAAATTCAGCAGCCACAAATGAAGTTATTCAAAATAATTTTACTCTTACAAACTTGACAACATTGTAGACAATCACAACTTCACTAACACCACTGACTTGCTAAACATGGCTTTAACTTGTCTAGCTGTCATAACACATTGTGCCACAACTATTCAAGATTGCCTCAAACAGCTTTAAGCAAGTTACTGGAGTGCAGCTTATTTCAGCATTGTCAACATTAGTGGCTGTTTTTTGCATGTTACATTTTTCCACAGAAGCAAACTAAGCATTAAAACAATAGTATATAATTAACTATTAATGTTCAGTCCAATGCAATCCAAACTGAATGCCCTGAGTTATCTACAGGTTGTTAAACCTGCACTGTAGTGTCAGTTTTAATAGCACTTTTTTGGTGGTTTTGGTTTCTAAGATCTGGAGTAGTTTATCACCTACAATATGAGTAAATCTCATCTGGCATGGCAGGTCACTTCCGATATTTTCTGGTACATCAGAGCCACGTTCTTCATCACCTTCTCTGTGCAAACAGTACTGTGCCATATCGTACCATTGTTCCGCACCATCCACCACCTATCAGTCACCTACAAAAATTGCTTTGAATTTCAAAGATCTCCAAACTCTCTGTTACAGATGCATGTAATACATTGTCAATACGTTCTGCACAGTTTTCCCTGCATGTGGTTTATGCAATGTAAACTGGCAAAAACAATTTTGAGAATTAAGCATCTTGACAAGAACTGAGGAGGCAGAGTTTTTCAAATGACTCGTAAAATCGGTAGTGACAATCTTCTGGGATGTCATTTCAAAGACTTTGACACTGCTGGTTGCGGCTGGTACTATAAAACTCATTAACACACTAGTTACTCATTCATTATAGCCTTCCTTTTGCACGTAGAGTATTCCATAATTGGCCTATATTATGCTTCATGGAACAAACGGTGTCATCCACAAGTTCTTTCCAGGTGATGTGGCAAAGTAAAAAATCTTACACTTCAGTATCTCGTTGCTATGCCTTTTCTAATGCTACTAATCTGAAACATTGCTTAAACTTTGAAGCATTGCAACCTGACAACAGTCTTAATTTCCTGAGGAATTTCCTCAGAAAATTTACAATCCATGTAAAAATTGGTAATACACATATATGCATTGAGGCAGGAACAACTGGATGTGCTGTACGACCATCGTGAAAAGTTTTCGGGCTACACCTTTACACTTAAGCATGGACTACAGTGAAAGCACAGTAGAAAATTTGAAAAGCCCTCAAGGGTGCACTTAAGAAAGCATGTTCTTGTGACCACACCAAATGCACACTGCTTTTAGTAACACTCACATTTTCTTTCTTCACAGGGTGGATAGATACGCAGTTATTCATTGACTGATGTTACAATTAGCATAATTTGTCAGTCAGTGATTCTGTTCATGTCAAAATCATAGTTTTTTCCAATATCAACAGAAAAGTTTGAGAAATGATGTCCTAACGTAGTGGGTGTATCCAGCAGTCTAACCACCTTGGCAATTCTTGTTTCTGTATTACAGGGAAGACATTGTAAGTTGCAGGCTTAAGAGTTTTTCAAGGAACATTTAAAAACATGTTTTTTCTACTTTGTTAACTTGATCCCAGTCACTTTAAAATGTGTAGACTTAAGGTTTGAAGTAACAGACTATTGGTTTTGCAAAAGATTTTGATCCTAGAACTATGTGTACATATTTGTACTTCTGTGGGTTGTGATACTGTATGTCCACTAGCAGTCATTCTGCAGACAATTTGGATATGAAGGCCAAAGGCAGGCCTAAGCTTATGCTTTTTAATTGACATTGAACGTAGTAAAGGAGGTATACTGTATGTAGAACCTTCTGCAAACATTTGCTAACAATGTTTTTTTTTTCACAAATATAACTTGAAAAATATTGATCATGGGTAATAAAAAGGGACAGTCATTCACAAGAATAGTAAGTTTCTTCACTTTTTGGTAAGGACTGAACGTGGATGGAGCATTTGGGATACACATTTGAATGGATTTATTTACCAATTATTTTTGCACATAACTATTAACGAAACCATATGTATGAACATTACCATATTGTAATCAAAACAAGCATGGTATGTACAATATAAATCCGGAAGTAAAAGCGGTGAGCCAAAATGATATTTTGAAGACATTTAAAACAGTCTTGGTTCTTCAGAGTGTGCACTGCATATGTTGTTCACATTGTATGCCGCATTAAATTCCACTGTGATTCATGCATCTTGGTGTCTGGTAGGTAGCTGGCACTCACAAGTTCCATTGGTTTGGTATTTAACTCGCTTACTGCAGCCTCTTTGTAAGCTGCATGGATATACCAATATACTGTACCTGGCTGTGGGATAGTCTGTGATTGGGGGTTACGGAAAATTCAAAGCCACGTTCTTAAAATTGTGTACAGTATATGAAAGCTGTGTACTTTACTGGGCATATATCCCACACAAGTTAGCATTTTAGTAAAAACAAAAAAGTGGGCGACAATGAAAGATTAAAATTGAGTAACAATATTTACAAGACGTAAAAACAAAATGAAGCGAGAGAATGAGGAACATTCCATAATATCATAGATACCAGGTGGACAAAAGTTGCAAGGCAGATGTGATTAATGCATATATACTTTCCCTCACGTAAGTAAATGAGAGCAACATAATATGAGTGGATTACATGCACTTTTTTGTCTTGTTACTACAAATTGGAAACGTGCTTGTTGGTAGAAAAATAAAGTTACACTTTTCCCATAATTCCCACCAAAAAGAAACCTCATTGATCAGAGGAGAAGAAAAAGTGAGCTAAGTAAGGTCTACAATTATGCGCTTTTCCGCCTATATATTCTCATTCTGCGCTGTGCTCTGCTTCCAAGCCAGCCCGCACACCCGTCATGTTAATGTTGCAAAGTTCCATAGCAAGTACGTAAAGTATTGTGCAGGCTCTTTGCATGGAAGTACAGTATGCACAAGACTGATTGGCCTAGCGGTCTGTGTTTTGAATGATCGTTGAAGGAAAAAACATCAGGCGAAAACATTTTCAGAAGCCGTGAAAGGGATTTTTCTATTTAATGGTCCTTTGCAGAATTTTCAAAGGGTGGAAGAAATAGTTCCGTGTTTTTTTTTTTCTTTTTGCCCCCAAAATCATGGGGCAGAAAATAACATTCATTGTTAAGATTTCACTTACATGGTTTTCTTTTTCCTGTTTTTATTTCCTATCTTTATTGAAGTGGACTTTCTGTCACTGTTTTAAAAATTTGTGTCAGTACTAGGCCTCATTAGAATTTTAGAAATGATCCTGCCATCACTGAGTGTTGATTTGATGCCTCGAAAATAGGCCTACCTGTACAAGTTAATTTGTCTACGTTAAAGCTGCCTATCTTGAACTTTTTAAACATGTTCAAAGTGGAGGTGGGAATGTAGTGTTTAAAAAATGTTCAATTTCAAAACACCATTTTAAGTGTATTTGTGCATATGCAACGTACTTCCAATACTGACTCTTTGATCGACAGCTGGTGAGACAGCAGAAAGCATGCACCATCTGTAGACTAAGAGTAGAAAAACTAAATTTAATTTACCGTAAATCAATCACTAACATTATTACTACATTTACCGATTTACCACAGCCCACCAAGCATTAGATGTCAAAAGGGTCATAAGAACTGGGGCAGATGGCCATCTCTGGCTTACGTAGAGCCTCCTTTTCTGGAGAAAAGGATCGATGATGTTCTTGAATCCTTTGACTGTTGTGGCAGTGGCAGCCTCCTGTGGCAGATTGTTCCATTCAGTAATAATACGCTGACTAAAAGAATACTTTCTAATATCTAGTCTACAATGGTGCTTCTGGAATTTAAGCTGATGACCTCTTAATTTACTAACATCCGACAATTTAAAAAAAAGTAGCCTGATCAACATTTTCCAGACCCTTAACGATTTTAAAAACTTCAATCAAGTCGGCTCTTAGTCTACGCATTCAGAAGAAATTAAACCAGTTCTTTCAAGCCTTTCTTCATAACTAAGAGTAGACAAATCTGGAATCAATTTTACAGCACGACACTCTACCTTTTTAATGTTATCAATATCTTTCTGTAGATAAGGGCACCATACCTGACAACAGTATTCCAGATGTGGTCTAACAAGAGATTTATACAATTTCAGTATATATTACTACTACTTTTACAATCATACGTTCTATTAATAGTACCATGAGTACCTTGTTGGCAGAGCTCACAGCCTAAGCACACTGTCTACTAGGGCTCAATGAATTATCAATAATAACACCTAAATCCTTCTCATACTCAGTGGTTTCAACTTGAACACCACTGATAAAGTAACTGGCTTGAGCATTTGAATGACCGAGGTGAAGACACTTGCACTTCTGTGCATTAAATAACATTTGCCAATCGCAAGACCATTTACAGTATACAGTGCATCCAAGTCCTGTTGAAACTCAGTCACTTTACCCATGGAAAGAACATCAGAAAAAATAAGGCTTAAAGGCATGGACATGAATTTAGCAAGACTTTGTAACACAACAGGATAGATACCATCAACACCAGGTGTTTTGTCAGGACGTAGATTCTACAACTTTCGGAGAACCACCTCCTGAGAAACATCTAAATCACATAGTGCACAAGTTAGACCACTGAAACCATTGACAAACTGGAAGATTATTGACGTCTTCCGTAGTGTACACCGATGAAAAGCACTCATATAACAGTCTTGCATTAACATTTTCATCCTGAAGTAGAGGCTGAACTGGACGACCATTTTCATCGATCAAAGGACCCACTACATCTTTAGTCTTGACCTTACTACGAACATACCTGTAGAACTAGAACTGGAAGGCTTTTGGATCATCCGCCACATTCTGAGCCAACTTACTCTCAAAATTACGCTTCGCTAACCTAACAATTCTAGTAGCAGTGTGAAGTTTTCCACCTAAAAAATCAGAGGTGGACAACATTTTCTAGGAGCGGCTAGGACTAGGTTATATTAACATTAGGGTAGGAGAGACCTAACATTGTTCAATAACTCACTCTAATTTGAGTTCCAACCAACAGTCACGTGAACGAAGTTGCAAATGAAGGTATTCCTACCTGAGATAATTTACCTTACCTTGTTTATTAGTTACTTCTCAGAGTGCAATTTATTTTTATTCCTACTCTAAGCCTAGGGCATGCAAACACCGGTCTGACTCCTAGCTACGCAAATCCGCCCGGTGCCGTTGCGGTGGTAGTACGTACTAGTGCTAGTAGTACGTACTGTACACTGTACTGACACGTACATGTGTACAGTGTATTTCTATGGGGGACAGTGCGAGTGAATCTCTGAATCTGGGGATTCCCAGGATCATTAATATGCACAGAAGCATTGGAGGGCATTACATTGACGAGTTACCAACCAAAACGTCAGGTAGGAATGGTATCATGAGTTGAGAAGATGCTAACATGATAAAATTTGTCTGCTAAGGATTAAAACTCTTATCATACTGACGGAAGAAAATTTAATCATAGATTTAGTGAAAGAAACTTAACCATGTGTCTCTTTCTAAATTGCAGCTCCCTATAGTTGAATGCTACATTCCAGGCATCGTATTGTCTATGACGTCATGCATGAAAAGTGACCACTCTGAACTATGTTTTTACTGTTTATGCGTTCTAGACTTTGCTACGGAAGCTTAAAAGTACCATCCAAATAAGAACATCTTTGCCCCGTAACTTGACAATTTTCTGCAAAATGTCTAGATAACAAGAAAATATAGCAACAAAAAACGGAAAAATGATCAATTGTTTAGTTATATTATTTGAACAATTAAACAATTTTCTGCAAATTGTTCAAATGACAACTTGCATATCTTGTCATTTCAACAATTTGCTGCAAAATGTCCACTTGTTTACTTTTTGACTAAGTGAGCAATTCAACAATTTTCGGCAAAATGTCGAAATGACAACTTATCGTATCTTTTCAACTCAACAATTTTCTGCAAAATGTTGACTTGGTCACTTCTTTTCTGAATGAGCAATTAAACATTTTTCGGCAAAATGTGTAAATGACAACTTATTACATCCTGTCATTTCAACAATTTTCTGCAAAATGTTGATTTGATCATTTCCTTTTATGTGAACAATTAAACAATTTTCTGCAGAATGTTATCTTGTTCATATCTTTCTAAGTGAACAATTAATCAATTTTCTGCCAAATGTTCAAATGACAACTTATCTCATGCTGTAATTTCTATATCTGGTTTGGGAAGAGAACAAGTGGACATTTTTCAGAAAATTGTTGAAATGAAAAGATATAATAAGTTGTCATTCGAACATTTTGCAGAAAACTGTTCAATTGCTTACTTAGAAAGAAAGTAAAAAGTCAACATTTTTCAGAAAACTGTTCAATTGTTCACTTACAAAAAAGTGAACAAGTAGACATTTTGCAAAAAATTGTTAAAATGGCAAGATATGATAAGTTGTCATTCAAACATTTTGCAGAAAATTGTTCAATTGTTCACTTAGTAAGAAAGTGAACATGTCAACATTTTGCAGCAAATTGTTCAATTGACAGGATGTGACAAGTTGTTACAAGAACATTCTTCAAAAAAATGTTGAATTCCTCGCTAAGAAGCAAGTAAACAAGTTAACATTTTGCAGAAAAATTTTGAGTTGTTTAGATAACACAACTGAACAAGTGATCATTTTCTGATTTTTGATGAGATATTATCTCGTTATGTAGACATTTTGCTGAAAATTGTCAACTTATGGGGCAAAGATATACTTATCTTGATGGCACTTTTAAGCTTCCGTACTCTGCAGAGCCTGCTTGGGCTGGAAATTTTCTGTAAATCTTGGTTCCGCCACCTCTGAACTCCCACACTGTACTGCTCTTCCGGAAAAGTGTTTGCAACCCCCACTGATAGCTGCCCTCGCAGACTCTGGACACTCGTTTTAATTATGCACACAACTTTTAACTAAAACCATTGTTTTTCGCTACCGAATTCGGTAGAAGCCAATCACGGCCATCGTGAGAAATGATGGGAGTGATGATGGGGAAAGGACATACGACTGATTAGTTACGTAACTATATCATGGCAACATTCTACTCTCCTTCCACTGTTTTAGGCCTCTCTTAGCAATATCCTATTTCTTCCGTAGGCAAATCTGGTGATACGGTGAAAGTTAGCCCAGGTACCATTATTTTCTCTCATTGTTCGATCGCTGCTATTGGCTCATTTCATTCTATAGATGGCGTTGGTTCCAATGTTTCTTGATTCACATTGAGTGGTTTGCATCACAATTGATCTCATTGTGTCGAGTGAGTCATGTAGACGGGAACGAGACTCGATAGTTTATTTTGGTTGGGATTTCACTGAAAATGAACAGTTTTTTTCATCTTGACAGTTATGTGTTTTATTGTTTTGCAAACAAAACGACTTCAGTAACTAGGCTTGAAAATGTGGTTACGAATATATCGCAACCACTTACTGTCCATAATTGCTCCTGCCCCAGATTATTTTTGAACGTTTTAGCAGTTTCCTACGGAAGCGTAGAAGGGACTTGCAGAAGAAAAAAGTTGGAAAGTGGTTGTAACTACTGTACCCAACAGTTGTTCAGTCGTTCTACGTCGATCCAACGTACACTACCTAACCGTTGGCTGTCCCCACATTGTCCCAACGGTGGATCAATGTAAACTGTCTGGTTCGTTGGCTGTAAATATTGGCCCACTGTACGCTGGCCAAACGGTTGCCTGTCTTACGTTGGCTCAATGTTGGGTCCATGTTCGTTAACTAACACAACGGTTACCAACATTGGCCCGCTTTTTTGAATAGGCCTAGGCCTATAGGATTGTGATCTCCAAGGCTTTGCGCAGAGAAATGAAATTGCGATATTTAAGTAGCCTGTAGGTATAGACAACTAAACGAGACCTTCAGTTCTCATCGATACCAACCAGGGTATGGCAAAATGTTGGCACTGACATAATCTAGTAGAATAACAAAACTTACACTTATCACATGTTCCTGTATTGGAAGGCACGGGGTACCGACTCTTGTGGTCAGTAACAATGGCAAACTTGTGGTCAGTGACAAAGAGTGCTAGTCAAGAGTTTTTACAGTTTGCCAAGGCATGGGATTTTGTCCATATGACCTCTAGCCCGGCCATTGCATGCACCCTCATATAGTCCAATGGGTTGATCGAAAAGTCTGTTCAGGTTGATAGCTTGCTGGAAAAAGCACAAGAGAGTCAGTGGTGAAGACAATTATCAAAATATGCTTGTTAATCGCAATACCCCACTAGAAAGGCGATAGTCCCCTGCGCAAGTGTTGATGAATCGTAGAATAAGGCCAAACCTATTAGAGTTAACCAACCAGGAGAAAAGAAACCCAGAAGCAAATCGTTGTCGCCCACAATTATCCAACCCTGTATGATAATTGCGACATATAGGCCTTTCCTGTGACACTTTCCTGTGGCAGTGCACGTTCCGCCCGTTTTAAATTTCTATGTATTTCATTATTTGCTGCAGCTACTGGATGGAAATAAAAAACTTAGTAAATTGGCTTAAACACCGGAGATTGAACTCTCTTTCCTCTATATTGAGATACTAATGTTTGTAATGAATCTACTATGCACAACATTAGGAACATTTTGATTTTTTTCTTTGACGGACCAGAAGGGTCTACCTTCTCCTCTCATGATCTGCGATCATGATTGTAGCTGTCATTTTCAACCTACGTTAACTAAAACGTATGAACCGACAAAAGGAGACACCCAGACGAACACAGTGTTGTAAGATGTCTAACATGAAACTGTCCATCTTAAAGTTTGTTAGATTCCATTCAACTCTGTTTCATTAACCATTATACCTCATGGAGAAAATAAGGCACACGGCACTTAGCACCTAACGCAGTTAATCGAGGAGTTTTCTGGTGGATGATGCATTTGTTAATTGATTAATGTATGCATTGTGGGCAAAATGAATGCCAAAACACTGGAGGGCATAGATCATTCACAAGTGACCGTACCACACACAGTTTCTGATATGATGGTCTTCAGGTAGATTTGTATATGAAGGACAGCCACTGCATGTTCATTTTCTGATGTGCTGGAAAGAAAGTACGTTTTTAGTTTAATTTATCGGGCCTTTTAAAATTGATAGCAACTAGATGTTTCTTTGTTTTGTTGTTGTTGTTGTTTTGCGAGCTTTTCTGGATGGCACATTTGAGAGTGAAACCGGAAGGCAAAATAAGATGAATTATATGTATACCAATTGATGGCGCTATTACTCAAAGGACTCAGACATTTCTTTTCTGAATTGTTATTCAACTCATGATCAAAGCAGAAGCAGAATGCATTGTCATGAGTACATATTGCACAGAATCCATGACAAGAGGACGCATATTAACAATGGATTATCTTTTTTGTTTTCAACGGTTGGTAGTTTTACTCACGTGGAGTTGGTTTTATTCTATTGCAGACAACATAACTGGCATTAACGTGAACCGATATGAAAACATAAATTTAAAATGTTCTATTGGAGTAAATTTGTCAAAGGAGGAGCTCAAGTGGCGGCACAATGAGGTTTCGGTTTATACAGGCACTCAGCAAGTCACTTTACAAAACATTGCTTATCTAGAGGAAGATTACTCTTTATCTATACCCAATGTTTCCTTCTCAGATGAAGGACGTTACACTTGCTTCGCCAACACTTACAACTCGGAGAGTGTGATATATCTGCTTAAGGTAAACGGTGAGTGTGTTGCTCAGGAGTCTCAATATGCTTCACTTTATTTTACAGGTCGCATTAGCTGAAATAGTAATGCTGGTTCAAAAGTGGTTTGTTTCCAAGTTGTCTCAGAAGATGTACCTTTAACTCTTGATATCTATGTAATGCTGAAACATAAGGAAGGTAACTAAATCAGCTTTAAGTTTCGTGTTTTACCAATTCTCTGCCGATCATAATCATTTTATGTTATAATGCTCTAAGGAGTTTCATGGACTTAGTAAAGTATATAGATATGGAAAGAAACAAGTATCTTCTTGGATTGGTTTGACCTTCGAATGATTTGTGAGCATTATAACACACTTATAAACAATTACCGTTTACTAAACATAAAGCATTTTTACAAAAACAATATTAAAAATCCCTTGTAGAAACATCAATGCCTGTGTTTGAAGTTCTGGTGTTCCGACATCAAAATATTACACTCACAAAACGTGACGGTAAAATAAGAACTCCATAACTTTTAGGTAAAATTTTACACAAACTTAATGTAAGTTTTACATTGTGTATATAACAATTTTACTAAAATGTAGTAAAATTTACCAAAATTATGTAGAATTTACGTATACTGTTTACATTAATTATATGTAAAATTTATGGAGTTCTTATTTTAAATATTTAGGTAAACAGTATATGTAAATTCTACATAATTTTGGTAAATTTTACTACATTGTAGTAAAATTGTTATATACACAATGTAAGACTTACATTAACTGTGTGTAAAATTTTACCTAAAAGTTATGGAGTTCTTATTTTACCGTTACGTTTTGTGAGTGTAGTACATGCACATTCTGTTTCTACAGCATGTTTTCATTTTCCCACATATTTCAACAGATAGAGAGTGAATCTTCGTAGGAAAAATAAAATACTATATACCACTGTGGAGAAATGTCTTAAATCATTACCACTTAATTAATTAAACGAACCTTGGTATGTCCATATAGTAGTTTCGCAAAAAACGTGACTGTCCTTTTTAAATTATGCTGTAAAAGTGCAAGTAATAAAAAAGTTATAACGTTGTTCATCGGCATGCAAAGCAAGATGTTGATGAAGTTAATCATGATCTTAGCAGTGTTTTCAATAGTTAAATGCTGGTTCCAATGTGTGTTTTAGTACAGGGAATTTCAATGTTAATTTACCTTGAAGTTCTTGGAAAAACCTTCAAAACACATTATCATATACTTACTTTTATTTTATTTTTTTTTACGAAATTGATAAGCATACAAGAGTGACAGATGCACTCACAATCGTTTGATAATATATTTAAGGATGTGAACGTTGCAACTAAATCCAATGTTAGTATTATTATCCGCTATTGTTATTATTATCTACTATTATTGGAACTGATATTTCAGACCATTACGTAATCCTACTCTTTCCAAAGACTAAACCCCTCGAAAATGAATCCCTTGTATCTTATATGCTTTACATCAGCAATTCAAATATGCTAAGTATGAGATTAGCTTCGAATAACTTCCACAATGCCATGTGCAAAGCAATATTACCAAACTTATAGATACAATTTCAAAGAACATCACCATGTACTACCATTACCCTAGCCCACGTGATTTCGTCGTGACGCCATTTTGGTAACTGCGGCACAACGGGAACATATTTTATTGGAGGTGATAATATCTATAATCGTCGCTAAAGAAAAGACAACAAATTTTGGTGCGTTATCGTAATTTTAAGAACAGATTAATGATTGTAATTCGCAGTGATAAGAAAGTATATTGCAGTGAGTATATTAAAATAAGTAACATTGAAAGAAAGGATGCAATACTAAAGAGAGGGCAGATAATGGTCACCTATTTGATAAAAATTCGAATGACACGTAAAACATCGCAAAGGAGTTAAAAGAATATACATCAGTTGTTGATAATCCTTCAAACAAGATCTCGGGAACTTGAAAAAAAATTCTTACCTCAAAGACATTGCTGTCTTATAGATACAGTCATTGTACACCCATTGGCAAAGTTGTTGTACTGCTATTCTCAACATAAAACATGGGATAGCATCTGGTTGTAATGACCTCACAAATGGTATTTTAAAACAATTTATGGACATGTTGTTAATCCGCTTACCCAACGTACCTTTGAATTTGTGTTTTCGGAAGTCATTGCATTGTATTGTACAGCAATAACGTTTGTAATTTTCATGTAGAACAATTGAAATAGATTAAATCAAAGCACGTTCACTTGTAAAACCCCGATTCATTGGAAGTAAAATAAAATATCGTACGAAGTATTTTACGTCAATAACTTGCAATTTTATATCTTTCTGCTTATAACACTTGTTGCAAGATTAGAGCTTCTGGTAGACCACAAAGACGGAAGTTTCAGGGATGTGTCTGTCAAAGAGGGGCATCCCATAAGGGTAAAACATACAGTGACAGGATCGATACTAATTGTTAGATTGACATTATCAGCCTCATCAATGAACAACGTAACATTTTCGTCACCGGTTTCGCTGAAAACGTCGTATTTAACAAACATCGAGACTTTTGATAGAAGAGGTGAGATGCTTCATGAAGTATCATCCCAACACTGTAACGAGAATCCTGAGTTGCATTTGCCATGGAGGCAGTTTTCCAGAGAAGCAGCAGTTTTCCAGCAAATTTAAAGTCTTTCTTATGTATCTTTTTGTTGAATATATTTTACTTTTATCTACTTAGCAAAGCATGGAAATATTGTACATGTTCATGTATTGAATAAATGCTTTTGCCTGTGAAATACCTTAAGGAACATTCTCGAATTTTCTCGTGTTTGTAGGACTATTGTAACTTTCTCTTTCAATTATGTGGTCAAAATATCCAAGATAATTGGCACAAATGTTGGAGTAATTTTTACGTTATAATGATCGTGATGCAAGGGAACACTAACAATGATAATTACTGAGTAAGGATACGAAATTTGAACTGATAAAATGTGATATGTAAATGACTTGTTGAAATATGTCGTTAATCATACGTAATTCACTAGTTTATTCTTAAAGAGGCTCATTGAGTTGCTATTGTTTTATTTTGTGATAAGTTTGAAGGAATTCTTCGCATGCCAGTACTCATAATTAGCCTCATTAATCTTGCATTTATTCCTCCGGTTACTAAAAATGTGAGAAATATCAATTTCATATGAACACTGATTACCTAAGCACTGGTATCTTATGTTAAAATGTGTTTGGTATAACAGCAAGTGAGTTTTATTGTTAAGTACCCATCATTGTTGCTTCATTTGTGTGTCGAATGTATTAAGAACCTCTTACTTTGATCATTTATCATCAATACATGACACATACTCAACATATGCGACAACGAATCATGATTTGTGAACAAATTTATTGAGTCTCTTTAAAGAAGGCTATGCTCGTAAATATGCTAGTAGAGCATGCAATAAACTATAAATGTGATTCTATTGATCCATGTAAGGCGAATTGAAAAAAAAAAACGAATGTTGAAAAATGAATATCGAAACATGAGAGTGGCAATTCGTTCTTGTGAAAGCAATTGTTGGGTAATGGTGTGTACAAACAAAAGTAATGAATTAAGCTATCAATTTCACTTCCTCTTAGCTAATGATGTTCCCTGGATAGAATTGTTTATCGAAAGTGTTACACATTGACAAGAGGTAACGTATCGAGTGTTTTGTTTTTAGATTTATGTTAACTTGAGCATGGAAAGTAGAGAATATCAAGACGTGCGTGGGATATTAGTAATTTAAAATTGTATGGAAATGGCTCATTTAAAGCTCCAATGCAAAATTATATAATTTCACTTTCAGCTAATGACCGCTTTGGGATAGATTCCCCCCCCCCCCCCGGACGTCATATTGATTATGACAATAACAACGACACAGTTTATTTCCATCCAGTTGGAGAACATATCATAACAGCGAGACAATGGTAAATGCAATGTATATATTTACATAATACATATTTTAAGTTTGTCTTGGACATATTCTAGATGTAATGGAAAATGAGAAAAACTGAAGTATAATACTTATAAATTGTTTTCCACTACATAAATTATTTTACACGATAAATACAAAGGTTCTAATAACAACATACTACTAACACCAAAAGAAGACACTAGAGTACATAAGGAAAGATTACATTTAGAGTATTGGGTATTTGTTCACAATGTTTATCGTGTTACCCTGTGTAAATGCTACATGTCTATATTACCATTAAGAGGTACGAAGGATTATAACAATGTCTGACTAGTAAGTAAATAAACATTGACGAAGCTAGTATCTCATTGATTAAAGCAAAATGACAAAATAAGAATCGTTGACATGTACGAAAACTCATGGAAGACTATCAAAAGTGTGCCATGTTAAGGTTTTATTGAAAATAATTCGGGTTTTATGCCAACCCAGCGAGATTAGTTGAACAATGAATCCTCTCGTCATTTACACGTGAACAAAACTTCTTAACTATATGTTCAGGATGCCATGCACTATGCACTATTATGCTACACTGTATTGCTATAGCCTACAGAGAATACTTTTCCTTTCGAGATGACAAAGAGTCTCTTTGAAGTGAGTGCATCTCTGATTTGTTATAAATATTAACAATTACCTATACGTCTGTTTTGAATTTTGATTTGAACAGTGTCAAAAGCATGATATATCAACTTCTTAAGTAGTGCACAAATATCCGCAAAGAAATGAAATGGTAATTGAAACGTTTTTGTATGCAATTAGTCAATACAATGACTAAGCAATAAACATCTGTCAAAATATTGCAACATCATCGAAACATGACGTGAGATGCAGACATTGAGGTTGATGTTCGTAATAATTATGTGTGACTGACAGTATCTGGTACATTAATTGATGTACGTAGCTCGACAACTTCAAGCATAGAATTACAACATTGTTCATGCTTCGTCGGATATGCTCTTTAAATGCCTTTCAATGACTTCATTACGATTTCCAAAGTAGTGGCAGTAACTTCTTAGATTTTAGTGAAATTAAGTTGGAGGTTAATGAAAGATATGAGGATCTTTTGTAGTGACTTTGTGCTTTCGTTGAAGACTCTTTACTCACCCCTGAATACAACATTACACATCATGGTGAGAAGGTTGAAGAAGAGGAAATGATACCTACCCTTGAGAACTTTATTGTTCTTACGTGGCTCAAGCGCATTAGCCCAGAGCTACCAAAACTTGTAAAACAACGTTATGGGCCAGAGCTCTGATCACGAACTATAGCATCATTCAAGCCTGAAATAACACAAGCACTTGACTCTTTGGTCAGTGAAATTGACTCTACTATTACGGCCATGATAGCATCAACTACTAGTGTTCATCCCAGCTCTAATGGACGCCCAGCAAGACGCAAGATCTTCCCTCTTTGCAAGGAAGCTAACAGTCCGTTTTCACATTTTCTTAGAGAGTGTAAGTACCCTCCAGAAGAAGACAGACAATATTGTTAAAAGCTGGTCAGATTTCCTACATTTTGGGTGTGGGTGTAGATCGAGATGATGACAGCGACCACTCCAGATCTTCACTCGACTAGTCTTCACCAGAGACTATTTCTGCTAATAGAATACAGAAAGGACGGTCTCCATACATCGACGTGTTTGTCCGAGAGTGCCCAGTTCGCCTTATTGACAGCGGAGCCTCTGGTAACATGATCAAACATTCGACCGCACTTCAAATAGGAGCTAAAATTAACGCTTCATGCCAATCCGGTAACCAAGCCGATTGGACTTCTCTCATTGCCACAGGAGAGACTGCATTTACCTTACAGAGAGGCGAATAATAATTTAGTATAAATAATATAAACTTTTAATAAAGTTTGAAGACCTTGTGATAGACAATCTGGAAACTGATATTCTTGCTGGTGTGTTCCGTTTATGGAAGCCAACGATTTAGCTATTAGGCCTAAGTTACGCGAGGTTATACTGCTAAGGTGTAGTATATTATTATTTTTCTTTGAATGTACAACATAGTCCGTCAACCAGACGCACGCATGTTGTAAGAGGATCTGACCCCTCAGAAAACTACCATCTTTCCTGGTGAGTTCCTGAAAGTGCCCTTACCCCTGGAACTCTAATCCTCTCGTAATCATACTGAAGTAGCTATTGAGCCCCACAAGGAATCCCTCCTCTATCCCCATTCCCTGGCCCTCCCTGATGTAGTCTGCAGTGTTGGGCGGGGTTGATCAGAATCCCAAATAAAACAGGTGACCTTGTCTCTTATAACAGACTTGAGCACATATGCCAAGCTGCTCAGGTGCACAACCCGCACCCTAGGCCTTCTGGTAACACCCTTGAGTCCCCTCACAGTTCGCCTTCTGTTCCCATTAGTCCACATGTCTCCATTGATCCTGACTATGTTTTAACTCCCGCTGAGAGGAAACAGTTTCTTTCAATTGTAGAGGAATTTGCCAGTGTGTTTAGTCCAGATTGTCCCGGTTACAATGGTTTTGGCAGAAAGTTTTGGGCTGTTGTTAATATGGGTCCCACCCTACCCCCACAACGTAATTAAGGGTCGACTTCCCTTGTATAACAACAAACTTATGGACCTCCAGCACAATTTGACGAAATGGTGTCCTTGGGTGTGTTTGTCCGCCCAGAGGATGTGGGTGTTAATGTAGAGTGTCTAGACTGACCAAAATCCTAAACATGATACAGAAAATTTTCGCTATTTAAAAACTTTACCAAACGATAAACTTCTTACTGTAAAAAAGATTGGTGGTAGTGGAAAAGAGAAACAAAACCCTTAACTTCATTAATTAGGCCAATTCAGATTGGGATTTGTCAACGAAATCACAAGAATGGTTATAGGTGAAGTGTAATGTCTAAGGTTTGTCTACGCACCAGGTGCTATCAAAATTAATGTCACATTTACAGTATGGTAAACTTTTCACTCACAGTCTTTTAATAAATGATTTAAAAGTATTAATTATTGAAGCGTACTATAAGCAATACAGTTCATGCATCAACTAAAACTTACTGTTATAGAGATATGGTTTTACAAACACAAACAAAATCTACCTTTAAGAATAATCCAAATACAAGTCTTCCTTACAGCACACTAGTTCATACAGGGTGTGTGTATATGTTCCCACAATACGGTTTTATTGTAAAAGAAAACTCAACCTTTTTCGGTGGACATTGCCAAAGAGAATCCTTTTCACAAACGGCAACCCAAGTTTGCATGTACTACTTGAAAAGAATGACCTTGGTGGACGCAACGCAATTACAAATGTTGTCTATGAGTTTTGTTCTTTTATTTGCAGTTAAGGAACAATGTATACCTCAGATAACTTTGTACTGGTTGCTAAGTGCACCTGTTATGGATGAATGACTGTTTGAATTGATTGTGAACCAAAATTAAAATTCGTGAGGAACGGGAGGGGTGAGTATTAATTGCAAAATTTTCACAATTTGTCATTTTAACTCAACCATTGAAAACACTAGTATTTACGAACAGTCACAGTAAAAAAGGGTAACTTTTTTTGAAAGGGTACAGTATACACCGTTTCATGTCGTGACTTCAGCTGTGCTACAAAAACTTTACCCCTGACGACGAACCTTGCCTTTATTATTGAACAAATGTATCGTTGTTACTGATATATAACGCTATTACGTTTCTGACGATACCATAAGCAAGTGCGTGACTCTCTTAACCGCTTCTTTCACTTAAACTATAGACACTGACATTGTAATAATTACACTGCGATTACAATAATATCTTACACTCACAGAGATTGCCCTTCACACTAAAGAAAAAAAGTACCAATGCAAGTTAGCTGCAGCTAGTCAAGTCATTAACGTACGATTATCTCTTTAAACAAATTTCAGCTGAAAGAAATAAAAATGAAACCGTTGATTCAGCAAAAGAAAAAAAAAAACAAAACTACTAACTCGGCACAAACAACGTATCAATATAGATGTGCTGGTAAGCATTACAACAGAAAGGAAATGATACTGCCGATCTACTAAATGAAAAAAAGCACACTAATTACACCACTATGATCGACTTATTTACATTTGATCTCTTTTTGTTTCAATCAATTAATAGTTAAGATAAATACAGTAACATTCAACTTCTTTTGTTATTTAAACTATTGTAAACTTTGACAATATCACTCTCAAAATTCTTGTTTATTTCTTCTAACAGAGTATTCAACATTGAGTTTTCATTTTGTTTCACTTTAAACTGATTAGTCTCAACGTTTGCACGAACAACTGGTCTCAGGCATTGATTCCTGATAAAATGTATGAGCTCACGTACTGCTCAGTGTACAATTCCTTTGTAATTAAAACGTTTCGCAGCTGAAGAAATTTATGGCAATCATGGTTTCCCGTCAGCAAGCAATACAGTATGTGAATAATTTTGTGGAGTATGTGTTTCCCACGACTAACATGAAGAAGGGAACATGAGGGAAGAGTGCCCTTTTCCTTTGGAATTTTTTTTAGAATCATATGATAGATAGATGCAAGTTGGTGCAGTCTTCGACTAGTGTCTTACTGAGCAAAGCACTGCTACAATACAGGCCTATTCCACTTTAACAGATTTTACGTTTTTAAAATGAACACAAAAAAACCAACTTTTTTCGCCACCAACGCGGTTTTATATTAACCTCCATGCCGTAAGTATCCTTACAAAAAGTTTGGATATAATGATTTACCGATGGGCCTCTGGCCAGGGGTGGCCTGAGTAGGGATTCCTACAATGGATTTAAACACAGGAGGACCCCAACGAAGGTGATTAAAAAGGTGCAGGAAACAGGAAAGTGGGAGGGGACATCTAATTCCTGACCATGCGCATCACCGTATCCCTAAACCAAAACATTCATTTGTAAGTTAAAGTGTTTTGTTATTTACTATAAGGAAGAAGCGTCAACCATGGTATCGCACCATCATAGCACGCAGCACCAGGAACGAAAAAAATAAATATATATTGGGGATCATTGCCGGCGAGCCACCATTGATCGGCGTGAGTCGTGAAAGGAGATGTTTGGCTTTACAAATCCCTGTAGATGGCAAACGGCACTTTCATGGGTGTTCTAAGCTACATGTTCGATCCCAACTTTGAAATATTCATTTCATATCTACGAAAGAAAATCAGTCTATGCAAGCAAAATGGTTGTACATAGGCTATCAGACTTGGATCATCAGGATTGAGCAAGTACAATAATGAAAAGGAATTATGCATCCTCTATGATATATTCTTGGAGCACCGAGAAATATAGGGAAACTTACCCCTCAAGTACCCCCCCCCCCCTCTTACACACACACACCTTCTTCTTGAAACTGTATACATGTGCTGGTGAGCTATATCTATTTTATGCTACTTCATTCTTGCAAATGTAATGCATGAGTAGGCCTATGCAAAGAAGGCTTAACTTTCACAGAAGATAAGGGAAGACACCTTTATTAAATCTACAAGGGGAATTGAAATCTATGGTAAAACAGTATGACCTTAAAGTACAGAACAGTGCTAAAAGGACAAAATTACACATGAAACGAGATTCAAAAAAAAAGAAGAGAAAAGTAAAAGTTGACGGAACATCGACAGCAAAACTCAAAGGAAGCACAAATGCAAAATATAAAGTAAACTACCCAACCATCTAAAAGAAGAGGAATTGTGAAATGACTGCGCCTAGAAAAGAGCTAGGCTAGAGGTTAGTACACAATATGCCGTCAGTGGGCTCAGAATTATTCCCACTGAAATTTTCAATTGTCATCCAAACAGGAAGAAAAACCAGAAAGCCAAAAGGCTTTGTGATTCCTTGCCACATGGTTATATTATAACAAGCATGAATTATTCACATGACAAGTATGAGATCAACTGCAGTTACTGGTCTTGAAACACCACATTAATAAGCCTTTAACCCAAATAACCTTTCTTTTGGTGACCTCAAATGACATTTGACGTCCACTAAAAGCAATAGGAATCACCTACCCAGTATGGGGAACCTACACATCAAGTATGACATCAGCCAACATTACTCTTCTGGAGATAATGTGCTAGAAATTTTCACCTCGGGGACCTCAAACGACCTTTGACCTCCACAAAAACAATAGGAGTCATCTACTCAATATGACTAACCCACACACCAAGTATGACATCAGTCACACTTACCCTTCTAGAGATACTGTGTTAACAATGTGTTTGCAGTTTGACTCAGGGTGACCTCAAGTGACCTTTATCTCCACCAAAAACAATAGGGATCATCTACTCAATATGACCAACAAACACACCAAGTATGGCATCAGTCGCAGTTACTGTTCTTGAGATATCATGTTTACAAGGTTTTCACATTTTGACCTCTGGTGACCTCAAATGACCTTTGACCTCCACCAAAAGCAATAGGGATCATCTACTTAATATGACCAACCCACACAGTAAGTATGACGTCAGTCACAGTTACTCTTCTGCAGATACTATGTTTACAAGGTTTTTCCAATTTGACCTCCATTGACCTCAAATGACCTTTGACCACCACCAAAAACGATAGGGATCATCTACTTAATATGTCTAACCCACACGCCACGTATAATATCAGACACAGTTACCATTCTTGAGATATCGTGTTTACAAGGTTTTCACATTTTGACCTCTGGTGACCTCAAATGACCTTTGATCTCCACCAAAAGCAATAGAGATCATCTACTTAATATGATCAACCCACACAGTAAGTATGACATCAGTCACAGTTACCCTTCTGGAGTTTACAAGGTTGTGTGTTTACAAGGTTTTCCCAGTTTGACCTCTGGTGACCTCAAATGACCTTTGACCTCCACTAAAAACAATAGGGATCATCTACTCCATATGAACAACCCACACACTAAGTATGACATCAGTCACAGTTACCATTCTTGAGATATCATGTTTACAAGGTTTTCACATTTTGACCTCTGGTGACCCCAAATGACCTTTGACCTCCACCAAAAACAATAGGGATCATCTACTCAATATGACCAACCCGCACACCAAGTATGACATCAGTCATGGTTACCCTTCTTGAGATATCGTGTTTACAAGAAGTGTCACAGACACACATACACACACACACGACATCACCATCGCATAGAGTCCTTCTGCAAGGAATCAATAACTGATATAGCATATAGTATACATGTGGGGAGTGAGATTATGACTGCCTATTCTTAAGGGAGGTGGTCAACGATCCAAATCCAGTTTCAAACTTTACTTTTATTTTTAACATCATAATTTTCCAAAAATACCCTGAGTAATGCCTAAACATACAGCGACCTTGAAAATCATATAACAAGAATGATGATACCGGGTCGACTGCTAGGCCAAACCTACTACAGAAAAAAAAATCTAGGGTCTAAATCAGTAGACCTAAGTGGGTTATGTCATTAAGTTTATTGCACTCTTGCTTGTCTCGCTGGAAAATTTTTCGTACGCGTACATACGGTACTTGAAAAAGGTAGGTGAGAATAGTTTGTTTTCCACAGACTCAATGGTTATGCAGATCTATATTAATATGATAACCACTTGGTAATCACATTTTAATGCAACTTATCTTGTCTTTTGTTTATTAGAGGTTTCGTTTTAAACATCTGATTGTAAAATTTGTCTGTTCATGTCACTTTTAATGTGATTGGTTTGCGATTATAATCATGGCGGAAGGTCATTAACAGTCATATATAGGTACGTCAAGTGCTTATTGACACCGCACAAACAAACCTGACCTTAAGTCATATTGCAGATCAAAACAATGAAACATATGGCTAATTCCTGCGGGGCTTAGGACTTTCAAAATCACCACAAAATCGAAACAACGAAGGGACGACTACAACGCACAAAATCAATGAAAATTGAATTGTGAAACATTGTAAAATGAATTGCTGCAAAAGTATTAGGCTATCCTTACAAAGCAATTTTCACATCTTCAAGCAAAAAGGCGAGTATCATCAGGTCTACGTCTACGTTGTAGATTTTTTTTTTTTTTTTGCCTTAACTAATTGATTGGAATTTCATGCATCCTTGAAGACACTCTGAAAATAAAGCTAGTCTAATTATAGTATCTTTCACAGTATATTTATAGTAAGGTGAACTTCACAATTCAGAAGACACCACAAATTGCTCTTTACAAAGAACGTATTCTTTAATACTGAGATAGATGTACAGGTTTCATTTACATTACTCAACACAATAGCAGCAACAAATGACCCAAATGTACAGCTGTACAAATGTTCCTTTTGCAATGCTGTTTCAGATTATGATCTTATGATCGAAATCCCTCTTTCATGTCAAATATTTTCTCACTTCCCTGCCATAAGGTGAAGCTGTTGAAGAAGTTTATTGGTGAGATTGAATGGTTTAGCAATGATTAAATATATCTTGCTTGTAAGCCATGAAGGTGCATTTGAGATGCTATGTCCGTTTAAATCATTACCCCACCTTTGAACCACTTCCCAAGCTATCCACCAACTGATGAAATTTGATGACACAAATAAAAAGAGTTGACAGAGAAATCTTGACAGGAATTGCACAAGAAATGTATTGACTACTTCACATGGTTATCTGGTTACAAAAGCTACTGTACCTCAGATTTCCATATAAGAAAGTGAATTCAGCTGCTTATTTATCTCAAGTTAATCATGTAATAGAAGTTTTTAAAAGGCATTTCATTATTAAAGTATATTTGCGTTGTGGGCTTACTCTCAATGACCCGATACAACAAAGCAAAGTTAACATAAATTTCAGTTGCTTATTCATATACACTTGATGCAATTTGATTGACATCATAAAAAAAAATCTTGTAAAACGACATGCAATAATCAGCCTTGTCAATAAGATAAATGTGAATGTTATATTAATCCACAGATCTGAAACTAGGTTGCTTATCCATTGAACTTTCAACTACACTCAGAGTACTGTGGAAACACAACATTGACATCTCATCAATAACAATAATAGTCATATGTGAAATGACTTCTTGACCATGGAAAATCTTGGCATTAATGTAAAGATGACACAAAAAGTGAAAATGAAAATATTATGTACGGTCAACCCAAAACTAACAAAGGTGAAAATTCTTTATGAAACAACCTCCATGAAATACTCCTCAAAACAAGTAAGAACCAGAAAGCCAAAAGGCTTTGTGATTCCTTGCCACATGGTTATATTATACCAAGCATGAATTATTCACATGACAAGTATGAGATCAACTGCAGTTACTGGTCTTGAAACACCACATTAATAACCCAAATAACCTTTATTTTGGTGACCTCAAATGACATTTGACGTCCACTAAAAGCAATAGGGATCACCTACCCAGTATGGGGAACCTACACATCAAGTATGACATCAGTCAACATTACTCTTCTGGAGATAATGTGCTAGAAAATTTTCACCTCGGGGGACCTCAAACGACCTTTGACCTCCACAAAAACAATAGGAGTCATCTACTCAATATGACTAACCCACACACCAGGTATGACATCAGTCACACTTACCCTTCTAGAGATACTGTTTACAATGTGTTTACAGTTTGACTCAGGGTGACCTCAAGTGACCTTTATCTCCAACAAAAACAATAGGCATCATCTACTCAATATGACCAACAAACACACCAAGTATGGCATCAGTCGCAGTTACCGTTCTTGAGATATCATGTTTACAAGGTTTTCACATTTTGACCTCTGGTGACCTCAAATGACCTTTGACCTCCACCAAAAGCAATAGGGATCATCTACTTAATATGACCAACCCACACAGTAAGTATGACATCAGTCACAGTTACTCTTCTGCAGATACTGTGTTTACAAGGTTTTTCCAGTTTGACCTCCATTGACCTCAAATGACCTTTGGCTGCCACCAAAAATGATAGGGATCATCTACTCAACATGTCTAACCCACACACCAGGTATAATATCAGACACAGTTACCGTTCTTGAGATATCGTGTTTACAAGGTTTTCACATTTTGACCTCTGGTGACCTCAAATGACCTTTGACCTCCACCAAAAGCAATAGAGATCATCTACTTAATATGATCAACCCACACAGTGAGTATGACATCAGTCACAGTTACCCATCTGGAGATATTGTGATTACAAGGTTTTTCCAGTTTGACCTCCGTCGACCTCAAATGACCTTTGACCGCCACCAAAAACAATAGGGATCATCTACTCAATATGACTAAAACACACACTAAGTATGACATCAGACACAGTTACCGTTCTTGAGATATCGTGTTTACAAGGTTTTCACATTTTGACCTCTGGTGACCTCAAATGACCTTTGACCTCCACCAAAAGCAATAGGGATCATCTACTTAATATGATCAACCCACACAGTGAGTATGACATCAGTCACAGTTACCCTTCTGGAGATATTGTGATTACAAGGTTTTTCCAGTTTGACCTCCGTCGACCTCAAATGACCTTTGACCTCCACCAAAAACAATAGGGATCATCTACTCAATATGACTAACCCACACACTAAGTATGACATCAGACACAATTACCGTTCTTGAGATATCGTGTTTACAAGGTTTTCACATTTTGACCTCTGGTGACCTCAAATGACCTTTGACCTCCACCAAAAACGATAGGGATCATCTACTCAACATGTCTGGCCCACACACCAGGTATAATATCAGACACAGTTACCGTTCTTGAGATATCGTGTTTACAAGGTTTTCACATTTTGACCTCTGGTGACCTCAAATGACCTTTGACCTCCACTAAAAACAATAGGGATCATCTACTCAATATGAACAACCCACACACTAAGTATGACATCAGTCACAGTTACCGTTCTTGAGATATCGTGTTTACAAGGTTTTCACATTTTGACCTCTGGTGACCCCAAATGACCTTTGACCTCCACTAAAAACAATAGGGATCATCTACTCAATATGACTAACTCACACACCAAGTATGACATCAGTCATGGTTACCCTTCTTGAGATATCGTGTTTACAAGAAGTGTCACATACACACATACACACACCCTCACACACATACACACACACACACACACACGACATCACCATCGCATAGATTCCTTCTGCCTTCGGCAAGGAATCAAAAAGGAAGGAAATTTGAAAAGCTTAAGTGGCAACGGTATTTCAGTCTACAGTCTTTGGCACTAAATACACTGAAGAATTTTGTCTCTGTCTCACTGTCATTGGTCATAACCATCATTGACAATAACAACAAATATGAAAAAAAAAAATGACAATAAAAAGAACATAGTAGCCTACATAATGCAATACAAGTTATGCTTGTGGCCACCTACATAACATATCATAGCATTTATAAGGCAAGCACAACACTATTTACATGAGACGTTAGTGGCAGATACAAACCAATGTTCACTCACAGCTGGTCTCTTGCAAAGTGACTGGTAATATAAACCTTGTCAATTGCTGGAATGGCTATGCTCCCCAAGCTAATGCACCGTTGAAAACATGATGAAAGAATGTCACCTATCATTTCACATGCCTAATGGCATTGCTGAGCTGCAGTGTCCTTGCCCAATCAGTGCCAATCATAGTCCAGTCAAGCTGTGGGTTGACCTGGAAAAATTGCAACATAAATAATTTAAATGGTAATATGGTATTGGCTTCAGGAAACCCCCCTTTATAACATGGCATTATTATTATCCTAAAATATTCAGCAGACACTCTTCCATGCTCAATTACACATATTTTTCCTATAGACATAACACCTAATACCCATTGTCATGCACACACCTGCCAGGAACTACTTCACGAGATTGATGTTTAATTGATCATGTGGATCACCACAGCAGTAGGCGAGGAGACTTACATAAGGTGATGAGGGCTTGCAACAAGTTGAACCACACTAAAACTATGAAGAGGTGAGGTTGGGGAGACTCTCATTTTAGTTTAAGAGATACGGCATGACATACCCAATCTCCAAAAATATCCCCACAGGGACAGTTGACAAAATTGCTTAATGATGCTACTTAGTGTCTGCCATCTTAGTGTCTGTCCATCACATGAAATCATGCATGATTTTAAGTCTCAAGATTTGTAACTGTAACCTTTTCTAATTTCTCTGACTTTGACCTTACCTTGTTATATGATGACACTTAAGATACATAAGTTAAGACAGCAATGTGAAACTCTAAAAAAACAAAACATCAGAAGTGAAGGTCAGTGAATGATGATAACCTTTCGTGAGTATTACATAACATGGACTATGCTACAGTTACTGTACAGCATAAATTGAAAGTTACTAATACAACTTTCAACTAAAGTAGGCAAGATTTCATATATTACCAGGATTTCATACAGTACCAGGACTTTTAATGTTCACTACATTAAAACTTCCTTCCAACGGAGATCAACAAAATTCTAGCAGTTTGCCCACGGAAAAAGGTGGACAACCATTCTTTTCCCCATGAGTGATAACACTTAAATTCTGATCATTATTAACTAGTTTTATTTTCTTTCAAAATGATCCTCTAATTGAACAGACAGTAGGGATACCACCAAAGTTTCATCTATTGGGGAAAACAAAGACCCCATCGGAGTCACTCTTAAAAAGGGTGACTAGGTGGCTTGATCAGTTGCCAGGGTTATGCTCTAAATAAGTAATACCAAGCTTGTCACACATATGATAACGCTAATTACAACCATTTTTAAATTCGTATTTTTAATGACCACTCTAACTAACCAGGTTGTGTGGATACAACCAAAGTTTCATCTCTTGGGACAGCAAAGACTATAGCCCTACCCTCAAAAGCATGGTCTGCACAACTGACAATGAGTGCTACATAATGTTCACATTAAATAAGTGCTTACATGATGATATTAATTGCTGCTAAAATCTCAGGTGCTACCTTTTACCTCCCACATTAAAAATCATACTGTTACCATATTTTAAATGTTACCATATTTTTGCACTTTTAAATCACAAAAGTTGTAATGGATACAACTAAATTGTAAGAGTTGGCAGGCATTCTACTAAAAGACAATTTGGTGCAAAGATATAACTATTTTTCAGTTTACTGCTTACAGCGGGAGCTACTTAGCCTATTCCATCTTACATAATACACAAAGCCACCATCATTATTTTATGCACATCACTATCATAGCATGCATATGCACCACTTTTGATATGTTAGAACATTTGGGTACAATACTACTAACAGTTTTCAGTTTGTGGCTTACAGTATGGCAGAAGTTCATTAGAATAATTATGCCGTTGTGACAACTTTCCCTTGTAGGACTCCTGTTTATCAGTGTTATGCAACACCCCTGTGAAAGCTTGCTTCTACAGTACCATCATTGCATCCACTGTGACTGACTTTTAAAACAAGAGTGCATGCCTCATTTTTGATACGATAGCAAAATTTGATGCCAAGTTATTTCAAAACCTGACCTTTGGTTTTGTACGGTTTCCCTTTTTTGTAAGATTTCTCATACAGTTAGGGTATAGTCTGAGAGATTCGGAAAGATTAGAGTCAAAAGTCTCAAGACTCATAATCACGCACGATATCATGTGACTGGCTGCAGTTAGCATAATTATGCAATTTTGTCAACTTCCCCTGTCAGGATTTTGGCAGAATTTGGATATATTGTGGAATCCAGGCAGGCTCATATGTGAGTGATTTCATTTCTGCTGCAATTTTTCCAGGTTCAACTGATATTTACTTTAGATTGACAGAACTATTAATCTTAATGATACTTAACACTGAGAATGAAAGAACGTGGAGAACGAAACACTGAGAATGAAAGAACTTGATATTATTCAAGACGAACTGCCTTTAATAAAGCCTTTGAGAACCAAAAACGTCCACATCACTAGTAAATCACAGATTCTCTTCAGGGAAAAATTCAATTCAGGAAGAGAAAAGATGACAATGAAAATTTCCACAAAAACAGTGTGAAATACCCCTAAGAAGCTACCCTTGTCACTGACTTAGTACTAGGGCTGTGCAATTTCGGTTACTTCACTATAACGGTTAACTGTTTCTGTTAACCAATGTGATAAGCAGTTAACCAAACATGACAACAACACTTTGGAAGAGTGCCACTACTTTCCAGGCTTTCTTGGGTCAGTCTGTTAACTGGTTAACGCTTTGTACAGGCAGAAGGTGAACTCCCTTACTATACAAGATCACCAAATCATCTTCTAATCACAAGAATTTCAGCTTTATGCAAAGTGGCATAGTCTATGAGAAATCCTGAGCATCTAGATTGCTAAGTCAACGATTAATTAACCAAGCAGTTCAAAAAGATCAATACTTTGATCATAGGTTCCTTGATGCCAACACCCTAAATGCAGATGGTGCAAAACTTTAAATGACTGCAATTAGTACCTTTCTTAAAAGGAATTCTCCACCAAGAAGAAAACTTAATGCGATATATGAGATTACTTAACACTCTATCAGTTAAACATAACAATTTTACCAGAGGAAGCTCCCTTGGATGTGAAATGACACTTTGAAAGATGGGCTTCAGCACCAGCCTGAAAATGTGTGGTATAGACCCGACAAACACTGTTTTCCGATTTTTGCACTCTTCGTGTTTCTGGCAAGGCCTTGCTACTCTTTAGTTGAGAGATTACGAAAACCCCATGAATGTCTATATTCAGTAAGATACTTTTCGGGTATGAAACCAGTGGAGCTGTTACTGTGATGGACATAAAACTTAATTACTACTAATACTTTAAGACCCACCAAACCGAGGGAAGGTAAGGTGTGTGATTTAGTTCAAAGGTATTTCTATCCTTTATTTGGGGGTACCAGTTTAATACCATTTACAGAGCAACATCATTTAAGTCAACTAATCCTTAAACAGTTAGGTGGCTCCAAACAATGCTTTAAAAGGTAGGTGGGTGCCACTCCCTTTTATCACCAAATAAGAGATCAGAGCAGTACTGCAACCCACAGCTTGTGATAAAACTCAACAGCAATATTCAATCTAGATTTGTTGGTACTATGTCACAAGCAATTGATTTCTAGCACGAGGCACATACCTTGAATATTTACTAAAATAATTCATTTTCAGAATTTTTTATGATATTTCCTGAGAATGAGAACGCTGACTTGACTACAATAATGTTTGCATTTTTTAAGAGACATGAGAATGGATGGTTGAGAATTCCTTTAATAAGATACATGATTGCATGCAAATGAGATGCAGAGAGAGAAGACACACTTTTTGATTACTAAGTAAGAAGTTTCTGAAAGTTTGCTTGAACGGCCAGATATGGATTCTGTTATATCTTTTGACATGCTATGACGAGAATGTTATACTGTCATACATATCACCGAGCAACCAAAGGCCCAAAAAGTTTTCTCTGACGACTGACAATGCTGCGAAAATCTCTCAGTCTGATTGTATCTGTAGCAAATGATAAATACCATAATGTGTCTATTTTCTAATCCTGTACAAACCATACAAAAATGATGACAAGAATGTAAGACAGATTACTCTTTGACCTTGGTAGTTTCAAACCTTACTTCAAAATGTTGTCTAAACCACTGGAATACCCGGCTGATCCTGAACAAAGAAAAAAATGACAGTATCAAATAAGTTTTAACTAGCTACAATTTGCATACATTATAAAATAGCTTCACTTGTACTCACTATCCATGAGATGTATTTTTCTAGTTGTTCAAGTAATCTCTTTCTTAGGAAGATATGCATACATCTTACATAACTTTTTGCCCGTTCCTCATCCAGATGTGGAAGGAAGTCTCACATGCCTCCCAATTAGGTCTCCTTACATGCCTACAGAACAGCACAAAGACATGATCAAGCAGGAGCTATTTTTTAAATTTCTCTGCAAAACTTTGATAACTATAATTGTCTTAAACATTACTTTTCACTAACAATCCCACTTATTTGTGTTTCTAAAGTAATTTTACAAACCAGAATGCAGAAATGCATTGTGGTTTTGATGATCTGCTTAAAGAGATTTTTTTTATTGTTTTTATGTCTTACAAACGTTGTTACTTACTTTGATGTTCCATTGTCGCCAAGTTTTTTATCTTTCTACTAAAACGCTAATTTGTGTTTGATGTGCCCTGCAAGGTGCACAGCTTTTGTGTACACAACTTTTGAAGCATTTTCAATTCCAATTTCCAATTCATACTTCTAACTATGGCATGTATATTGCAACCATCCATTGGGCAATGAAGTACAAGCCATTGTGAGAAGGTTAGAATATGTTTGCAGTTCAGTTGCGTTCGCTCTGATCGACTGAATACTTGAGCGAGCCAGCAGGTATCAATTGCTTCCTTCACACGGCTTAACTATTTGCTAAGTATTATCCACCTTTCTAAGTGTACCTGGTGTGTTTGGTTTACATGTTAGCTGTGAAGTTTGCTACCGTCGGTGTAGGTGTCAATGCCACGCTATGTATGCCAGGTATATTGACGCAGTTTATTTACAACGTTTTCACAGTTTGACCCTTGTTGACCTCAAGTGACCTTTGACCTCCATTAAAGTAATAGCGTTCTTGTACTCAATGAGGTACACCGACATACCATATATGAGATCTCTCCAAGCTTCCCTTCTTGAGATATCGTGTTTACAAGGTTTTCACAATTTGCAACCTGTTGACCCCAAATGACCTTTAACCTCCACAAAAAACAATAACATTCTTCCACTCAATGTGGTACACTGTCATACCAAATATGAGATCTGTCCAAGCTTCCCTTCTTGAGATATTGTGTTTACAAGGTTTTCACAATTTGACCTTGTTGACCCCAAAATGACCTTTGACCTCCACCAAAAACAATTGGGTTCTTCTACTCAATGTGGTACACCGACATACCACATATGAGATCTCTCCAAGCTTCCCTTCTTGAGATATTGTGTTTACAAAGTTTTCACAATTTGACCCCTGTTGACCCCAAATGACCTTTGACCTCCACAAAAAACAATAGGGTTCTTCTACTCAATGTTGTACACCTACATGTCAAATATGAGATTTCTCCCAGCTTCCCTTCTTGAGATATCGTGTTTACAAGGTTTTCACAATTTGACCCCTGTTGACCCCAAATGGCCTTTGACCTCCACCAAAAACAATATGGTTCTTTTACTCATGGTGGTACACCCTCATATCAAATATGAGATCTGTCCAAGCTTCGCTTCTAGAGATATTGTGCTTACAAGGTTTTCACAATTTGACCCCTGTTGACCCCAAATGACCTGTGACCTGCACCAAAAACAAGGGTTATTGTACTCAATGTGGTACACCTACATACCAACTATGAGATCTGTCCAAGCTTCCCTTCTTGAGATATCATGTTTACAAGGTTTTCACAATTTGACCCCGGTTGACCCCAAATGACCTTTGACCTCACCAAAAACAAAAGGGTTCTTCTACTCAACATGGTACACCTACATACCAAATATGAGATCCGTCCAAGCTTCCTTCTTGAGATTTCAAGTTTACAAGGTTTTCACAATTTGACCTTGTTGACCCCAAATGACCTTTGACCTCCACCAAAAAAAATAAGGTACTTCTACTCAGTGTGGTACACCTACATACCACATATGAGATCAGTCCAAACTTCCCTTCTTGAGATATCGTGTTTACAAGGTAGGGCGTCACAAACATACATACACACATACACGCACACCCATGCATGATTACAAAGGTTACGATTATCATCGAAACCAAAAATCAGTGTTTATATTTGTTTTCTCTCCAAATCCTCATCACAATACATTCTAAAATGAGCTAATGTATGATGAATTTACGATTTAAAAGTTTTTGAACATCTTCTAGTATACACTATGACCATAACATATGACAAAGTTCTCATGTTCAATCTTGCACATTCTTGATACATTTTTTACAAGGTTGGCAGAGTTTGGACTCGACTGACAACATCAAATGACTTCAACCAAAAACACTTCAGTTCTTGTACTAATCATATAAACATGATTTTTTTACTTCTAATTTTCTAATTTCAAGAAAATGTGCACTTAAACCCCTTCCATATAAAAATATATAGCTTTAACAGTTTCCAACAATTTTAAAGAAATTACTACCTTAAAAGTGAAGGGGACTAGACTCCCATGTCTCTCCAGAACCCCCACCAGTGACTACACATCAAACACATCTTACAACTGTCATTGAATACTCCCTTCCTAGTGAAGGGGTTTTCTCCTAACGAGGTTTTTCACCTCTTGACTACAATAGGCCTTTCCCTCGCCAAACTCCAAACACACCAAGGATCCCCAAAATTAAAATGCGGTAGACCAGAAGTGACCACTCTCACTACTCATTGGCCCCCAAGTTTCCCTCCATTGATTTCCGAGGAAGAACCTCAGATGAGGGGAGGCAGGTGGGATGTAAGAGGTGAAAAACCTCGTTAGGAGAAAACCCCTTCACTAGGAAGGGAGTATTCTCCCACACTTCGGTTTTTCACCTCTTGACTACAATAGGCCTAGAATACAAAGCTGTCTAGGCGGAGGGATCTGAGGAAGGCTAAGGACCCGGTTACGCTCACAGTTATGAAACGAGTCTTGCATTAAGGACCTTCTTTGCAAAGGCTGTGTTGCCCTCCAGGAGGTCCTTCAAGTAAAATGCTGTAAAAGTGGAAATAGAGGCCCAGGATGCTGCTTCCATCACCTCTGAAATAGGCATACCCTGACTGTTTGCCCATGAGGCTGCCATACCACGTACATCATGTGCTCTGACACGACCACTAGGTCTCCCGGCCTGGGCTTTGTAAGCATCTAGGATCACAGAAATGATCCAGCGAGAAATTAAAGTGGCCGATGCTTATCCTTTTGGTATGTGAGAAAAAGCCTATCGTGGTCTCCTCTTACAACTTCTGTTCTTAATATAATACTTAAGAGACATGTAGGGACACAGAAGCCTATCCAAAGGTTCTGCAGAGAACACTCCCATACAGGGTAGGGATATATTCTTGGCTAAAAAATTTAAAGATTCATTCTTAGCTTAATAACCTGGGTAAGGGGTTAGAGTAACTTTGTCTCTACCCCACCTTATGTGGTTCTCCTTAACTGTTAAGGCATGAATATCAGACCTTCTGCGGCCTGATGCTGCCGCTAACAAAAATACTGTCTTAAGAGTTAAGAACTTAAGGGAAGCTTTATTTAATGGTTCAAAAGGCTCCTTTGCAAAGGTAGTCTAAAACCAAAGAAATGTCCCAGGAAGGCGAGAGTCGTCTTTCTGGGGGATTCTGGATAAAAAAGGCTTTCAGCAACTGTTCAAGTTCTTGACAAGTTCCTACCTTAATTCTACCCCAACCATGGTGTACCACTGAAGTAGCAGCTCTGTACCCTGCTATGGTTCTAGGTTTTAGTTTCTTTATAGTAAAAAGGTACTCTAGGAAGTCTGCCACTTCCCCTACAGCTGCAGACAAGGGATCGATCCCTCTTCCCTCCGCCAAGGTATAGAATACGCGGAGGCGGTAGTCATATGTTCTATAGGTGGAGGAGCGCCTGCATTCTGCTGCCCTGTGTGCAGTCTTGCCAGAAAATCCTTTCTTGACAAGATTCTCTGTGACAGTTTCCAAGCAACTAGGTTGTAAGTCTCTGGGCTCTGATGGAACACCAGACTGTGGGGCTGGAAGAGTAATTGTCTGGATCTCGGGAGTTTCACTGGATAATCTATTAGGAGTTCTAGGAGGCGTGGAAACCAACTCTGCCTCTGCCAGAGGGGGGCTATGAGGATTACTATGCAGTCCTCTCTCCCTATCTTTTCTAATACTGCTGGGATCAACGAGAAAGGTGGGAAGGCATACGCAGTCATCCCTGTCCACTGTGCCGCTAGGGCATCTCTCCCCACTGCTTGAGGGTCTGGCATCAATGTCATGTAACGTGGGAGTCTGTTGTTCAGGCAAGTTGCAAACAGATCTATGTTGGGTTGGCCCAAGCGTTGAAAAATTTTGTTTACCACCGCCTGGCTGAGAGTCCACTCTGTTGGACATATTGGTCCCCTGGAGAGGGAGTCTGCTACGATATTGCTCTTTCCTGCCACATGTGCTGCGTGGACCTGAGTGTTCTGGTTCATGCACCACTGGAAGAGCTCCCAAGTTACATAACACAGATGAGGGGATCTTGTGCCCCCTTGCTTGTCGATATAAGCGACTACCGTCGAATTGTCTGTGTAAACTAGAGCGCACACATTTGCTAGACGGCTTTTGAAAGCTTGTAAGCCTAGGAGTACCGTCCTCATTTCTAAGATGTTTATGTGGGCCTTTGATTGGTCTCGAGACCACACTCCTGATGCTTTTTGACCCTGACAGAATGCTCCCCACCCTATTTTTGATGCATCTGTTTGAATAGATATTTGGCTTTGTGGCGACTGTAGTGGAGCTCCTTTGAGCACATTCTCTGGGATAGTCCACCACTTCAAATGTTGGATTAGGGGTGATTTTACTGGGATTCTTTGGAAGAGATCTCTTGAGGCGGGTCTCCAATGAGCCAGAAGGTATAATTGTACTGGTCTTATGTGGAGCGACTGGGATTAATTCTATGCAAGAGGCCATGAGGCCTAGAATGCGTAAGAGTTGCACTGCCTGAATGACCTGTTGCCTGCTCACTGCATTTATCTGTTGAAGTAGGTCTGGGTTGATGCATGCCTGGGTTGGGGCTACCATCCCTTGCACCAGATTGAATTCCGCTCCCAAAAACAGAATCTTTTGTGTTGGGGTCAGCTGGAATTTTTCATAATTTATAAGCAGACCCAAGCTCGTAAGTACCTCGTTTACAATCTGTAGATCTTGCACCAACATGCACGCACTTCTTGCTCTTATTAAGCAATCGTCGAGATATGCGAAAACATGTATTCCCCTGGATCGGAGGAAGGCTAAAACTACTACTAACAGTTTTGTAAACACCTGGGGGCGCTTGTTAGTCCATAAGGTAGGGCAGTGAATTGGTAATCCACACCTTGTAATGTGAATCTTAGATATTTTTGGGAGTCTGGGTGGATTGGTACATGCAGATAGGCATCGTGGAGATCTATCGATGCTACCCAATCTCCTGTTTTTAGAGTCCTGATAATTGATTGCAGTGTTTCCATTTTGAAGTGGATTTTTCTTACAAATCTGTTTAATGGTTTGAGATTCAGGACTGGTCGGAAGCCTCCTGATTTCTTCGGCACAAGGAAAAGGTTGCACAGGAAACCTCTCTGTGTTTTGTCCTTTACCATTTCCACTGCCCCTTTTCTTACCAGTGATTGAACTTCCTTTATCATAGCTTGAGCTTTGATCTTGCACAAGGGTAGTGGAGTTTCCTTGCCCCTTGAGTAAGGTGGGGGACCTATGAAGTCGATTTTGTAACTGTTCCCCACAATTTTTAATACACAATGGTTGCTTGTGATCGATTGCCATTGGTTCAGGAAAAATCTTAGCCTTCCTCCGACTGGAGAGGAGTCTGGCTCCCTTAGTATTCCCCTTTGCTTTGCATAGTCAGAAGTCTGGTTTCCCTCTAGATCCCCTGAAGGAACGAAAGGCTCGCCCTCTAGACTGAAACTGAAAAGAGCTCCCCCTTTTGAAATTACTAGCTGAAGTGTTACGAAATCTAGGTCTAGCATCCCGCGAGGTGGGGCTAGGGTATGGCAGAAAACGGCGCATTGAGTGAAGGCTTTGAGCTGGGTAAACCTTAGGAACTGAGCGGTTTAACTCTGCAGTGGCTGTCCTTGCATCACGCAGGATTTCTGATGCCCTGTGGGAAATTTTTTGAAATTCACCCTGGAAGAGACTTGGCCCCTGCAGGGGTAACTTAAAGAGTTCTTGTTTTGTACTAGAACTAGCTAGATTCATAGCATCCAGGTAAAGTTTTCTTCGTGCCAAAATGGTACGAGCTGATACTCTCACAGCCAATTCAGAAATATCTACTAGGCAAGAGGCCAAGGTCTCTAAGGTTAGCTTCAGAAAATCTTCCCTTACTGAGATTTCACCCTGAAGTCCCTTACCTAATAAGGAGAGCAGTAGGGAACTATGCGAGGTCACTCTTTGTAAGTGGCGAGTACTCATGTCAGCTTTTTGCCAGTACTCATCCATGACTGCAAGGTCTGCTCTTAGTTTAGGAGAGTCTTGGGATGAAGCCATGAAAGCTTCTACTTCAGGGTCTAGTTTTGGCACCCTTCCAAATGTATTAAAATCATCCTCACCCCAACGGTACCTTGTGTTGTGTTTTGCCCTTCCAGTAGTCAGTTTGGGAAGGGAGGCTGAGACTTCCTTCCATTTTGAAGGTATCACTCCATCCACAGGGAGCACTGGGACCAATTTTGGTGTTCCCTGGGCAACACTAGAGAAGGCATCCCCCAGGAAAGATTTGGTTTCAGGGGGAGGGGGATCTTTCGAGGTGATATTGAGATAGTTCCTTACACCCTCTATTAACTCAATAAAGGAGGAGGGCACCTCTTCAGTGGTGCCAGAGTCTCCTGTCACAGAACAGTCCTCTGGGGTTGTTAGAATGTTATTACCATAATCCTCCAACCCTTCTTTATCACTGGAGAGTCTCCAATTTTGTCTCCCTGAGTCTCTGGGGGGGGGGGATCCATAGATCCAGTCTTGCTCTGGGGCTCTTACTTCAAGGGACTCAGCCTCTAAATTGTTATCTGTCTCTGCTGGAGCATCCAAGGGATTCTGGGTTGGGCGCTCAGAGAGTAGTAAGTCTAGTTTCGCTACCAACGGGCTGAGCTGTGACTGGATCTCAGACTGAATAACTTTGATTTGCTCTGAGTCCAGAGGAGCTGACTTTGGTTTCTTTCTTCTAGTACTAGCCCTTGAGCATGAGCTTGATGGCCCAGAGGAAGAATTAGCTTTGGTGGTGACCCCCTTGTTTGTAGAGGTACTCTTAGGGCTTGAAGTCCCACTCTTGTCAGTAGGGCTACTGACACTTGGATGTGGGTTATCTTTCTCCATACCGAGCTAAGCTACAGGTCAAGTAGCCTACCCTAACAAGGTATGGTGGGCAGACCAACAATAAAAACACCACAATATGTCTACGCTAAGGCTAGGCCTAGTCTAGTGTAGCCTAGGTTAGGCCTTTGTAGGCTAAGGCTAGGTTAAGTTCGATTCTATAGTCAGACTGGCCAACCCCACAAAACTGGCAGGTGACAGTAATGGGAATAAGCTACGAACCAGAAAGCCAAGAGGCTTTGTGATTCCTTGCTACATGGTTACTTTACAACAATAATGAATTATTCACATGACAAGTATAAGATCAACTGCAGTTATTTTTCTTGATACACCACAAGCCTTTAACCCAAAATGACCTTTATTTTGGTGACCTAAAATAACCGCAACATTTGACGTCCACCAAAAGCAATAGGGATCACCTACCCAGGCCATACAACCCACACATCAAGTACAGTATGAGTATGACATCAGTCAACATTATCTCTGAGCTCCAAGAAACACACAGTAATCAATGCTGCTTCTAGTCTTGCCTGTTGTTAGTTGAATCAAATAACTCAACCTTACCTCATCTGAACTCAGCTTGTCTGCCATATTTACCTCAAAATTCTTCATAAACGACCAGAATGTTCTTGGGTCTCCATCGTATGGTGGAATTTCTGCCTTAGCTAATTCCAACGCTAATTTGAAACTCAATTTCCTCCTTCAACTTTTTCAATGCTTCCTCCCTCTCCTCAGTTTAATGCTTTTGGCATTCCAACATTGAGCTTTCTGCTTGCTCAAATGCTTCATCAGACCACAACCCAGCCAGATCAGCATGAATCTCTTCCATTGCCTCAAATTGGTGCTCTGCCTTTTGCAAATTTTCCTTTATCGACTCTGCGATAATTTCTTCCTTGTTACAAGTAGCTTCTAACACACTCAAAGTCCTCGTAAGTTGACCTTAAGTTATGATTCCTCCTCAATATTTTTGCTTTCCCCATCCTTTCCGACATTGTGAAATATGATTTAAAGCACTCCAATTTGATTGTTAAGAAACCTTGTTCTGCTACCAGCTGTTCCTCTGGATACTGATATTATCCAAATAAATGACAGAACAGATGGTATTTTATTTTCCTCATTTTTTTTATAAACCCATTAACATTTCATCTATCTGACCCCATGACCCCCCCCCCCATACCAAGACTATCTCTCTGGACAACTTATCCAGGCCCTTCACACTAGAAGTTACTAAGTTACAAATGCAGTACTGTAGGGAGCAATCCCATTGAGTTAAATGTGAGGACAGAATCAAAACTGAAATTGCACAATGTAGACCTACATGAATTTGTACAGTAGTTTATAATAACCACAATAATGGTGTTTAGGCTATTATTATTGTTTTATAGTGAAAAATTATCCCTTCCTCTCTATTGATAAGCATTAAATTTCACAGGGTCGTGAACCTGTTAATAACAGACAACCTTATCAAGTTTAAAACAAATCTGACCCACAGATAAGGAACTATGGCAGTTTTAACATTTTTTATGTTTTACCCCATAACCTCATTAATATGCAAGATTTGGACACCAAAAACAATAGGGATCATCTACTCAATATGGGCAACCTACATGCCAAAAATGAAATTACTCAGAGTTACCCTTCTTGAGATAGAGTGTTTACGAGCAACTTTCACACACACACACACACGCACACACACATACATACAAACACACGACATCAGGACTACATAGATTCCCCTGACTACAGCAAGGAATCAAAAATGGACCAAGTGTGTACCGTTCATTTGACTGGTGACAGATGGCACAGCCGTAAAAAATCTCTCTCGTGCTTTGAATCTGACTGGTGACAGACTGCACAGAACCTTACAATAGGCTAACGGTGATTGCCGAAGCCTGTAAACAAGTCGTATGATGTACGTAACGTAAGCTACTACAAGTACGGTAACACTAAAATAGTGTAGCCTAAGGTTAGGCTAAGTTACCAGGTAACGAGCGCTCAAGCCAAGGTTCTGACAGGTGACAGAAAACAAACGCTCAAATTGTGGAAAACACTAAATCCCTTCGGAAGAACTGATCACGAAGGAAGAAGGTTGCTAAGGCAATAATAAGTTAAGTAACTTACAGGTTTGCGAGTAGAAGAGGAGACCACGAAGGGACAAAAAGAAATGGATACGTAATTGCGTGCGTTTGGAGAGGCACCGAGGAAAACAATGGAGGGAAACTTGGGCGCCAATGAGTAGTGAGAGTGACCCGGGGTCACTTCTGGTCTACTGCATTTTAATTTTGGGGATCCTCGGTGTGTTTGCAGTCTGGCGAGGGAAAGGCGTATTGTAGTCAAGAGGTGAAAAACCGAGGTGTGGGAGTTGAAACCACATAACTAATGACACCGAGCACAAACAACAAGTCTAAGCTTAAAGACCATACAACACGGATAAGGAAACAATTAAATCTATTTCACAGAATGATTCAATTCTTTTCAGAATTTTATCTTACCAAAAGAGTCCCAGACTCTTGTGTTCCTTCATCACATCTTCTTCTCATTTCTATACCTATACCTGAAAAGGTAGAAGAATTCTAACAATACTACAGAAACAGTTGATAACACTTCAAAGGTGTGTGCTGCATTAGTTAACAAATCATGTGAGTGCAGCTATGTAACATCTCTCATGAATATTACTCCAACACCAAACATAGACTCATCAATATTTGTATCAGGACTGGAGACAACTCTGAATTAACATCGGAGAAGAACTGTGAGTCTAAAACGAGAATGTGATTACAACAGAACCATGATATACCGACACCAAAGTAAATAATCTTGCAATCTGATTTGAAGTGACCACATAGTATTCTCTATAATATGATAGGGGCAAGAACATGTCATCAGAACTGATTATGGTAAACACTTACCACTGTCATTTCTTGATACCTGCAAAGAGACAAAAGCAGAAATTAAAGACTATCATGAGTACATGTGTATGAAGCTTAAAAGGATAGTCCAGGCAGAAATTTAGCTTTGATATGTTTAAGAGTAAGTAAATGTGACCCTTCTAGTAAAACTTCCATTCAGTTCCCATGCATGGTTCTCGCAGTTTTATCAGTTCAAGTTACCCCCTTTGCTACCAACTGGGAACTTGAAGCAAACAGGAGTGACATCATCTCTTCACATTGCTAGAGAGTCTTTTGTTTTCTTCATTTTTTAATTTATTATTTTGACCTTGAAATCAGCAGGTGGTCAGCCTACATACTGGTTCCTCTGAAGGTCACAAAACTCTCATAGCCCTCCTACATTCACATTATGATATCACTATATATTGAAGTATTAAATTTGGTATATATTTTAAAGAAAAACATAAAATACTTTATCGGTGTGGGGAGATGACATCACTCCTGCTTGCTTCAAGTTAACTGTCAGTAACAAATGTGGCAACTTCAACTGTTCATATCTCGAGAACCACACATGGGAATTGAATGGAAAATTCACTGTAATGGTCAGATTAACTTGCTCTTCAACATATCAAAGTTATGTTCGTGGCTAGACCATCCTTTTAAGCTAACATAAATATGTATTCATAAGGTATACGTCTGTAAGAATCAGTGTGCTACACAGAGAGTCCTGGGACAATTTATGTGTGGGAAAACCTGGTGCTACGATATTGTCCAACCTCCCAACTGGAAACTTACTGTGCCTGACAAATAATATGAAATTTGAGTGAATTCTAATGTAAACCAACTTTACAAATAGTACAATTATGTCTTGTGATCCACTTGCAACATCAAGAGTCTCATTTTTAGTGATATTAGAATGAACTCAAGTCATTCCATCCAATGTTACCATTAACTGGTGTGTCCCACAGAATAAGGAGAAATCTGCCGTAAGTGTGTATTCCTTTAATGAACTTGGCGTAGTTCAAGGTGAAGAGGTATAGCATGCTTGGTCTTTGTAATATTACAGTAATTCAGCATACTGTCAATTGAGATGTAACAACCACTACACACAAAATGACATCTGCTCACCAAAGACAATGACTGATATGCACTATGTTCTTGAAATGCTACCTGCATACTAGGATATAAACCCATGCTTCCTGGCCTGAAATTACATGTGTATATACTTTCACAAATTGACCCTTGTTGACATAAATGGCCACCACCAATAAACCAATCTGTATCATCTGCATGACAAATAAGATATCAAAGCTAGCGTCTCCCCTCACGACAACGTGATCAATTTGGCAAAGTTTTTACAACTCGGCGACCAATGGCCCCAAATGACATTTGACCTTCAACAAAAACAATAGGGTTCTCTTCCTCGTGATGCATTCACATGCTTTTCATGTTTCCATACTGAGATATCACACTAACAAATTCTCAGTGCTTAATTGACTGCTAGTGACCTTTGACCTCCACCAAAAACAAACCGTTTTTCTATTAGACATGGGACATCACAGTAGTTCATACAAATGCAATAGTAATGAAGCTATGAAAAACAGTTCACTGATATTACTCACGTAACAAATTGATATTTGCCCATTCTCCCTTCATAATGTAATGTAAACTAAAAGAATCAGTGGCTATATTTGTTTTCTCTCCAAATCTTCACCACAATACATTCTATAATGAGCAAATGTATGATGAATTTATCATTTAAAAGTTTCTGATCATCTTCTAGTATACACTATTACCATAACATATGTCAAAGCTCTCATGTCCATTTTTGCACGTTCTTGATATACTTTCTACAAGGTTGCCAAAGTTTGGACTTGGCTGTAACATCAAATGACTTAAACCAAAAAACAGTTGAGCTCTTGTACTCATCATGGTTGATGAACACATTGCACTAAATAGGCCATTAGCCCACAACATTGAGTTCCTAAGACTTAATGTGTTTACTCATTTTTTTACAGTGTGACCTACTTACATAAACCCTTTACTGTGGCTGACAAATGATATGAAATTTGAGTGAATGCTAACGTAAACCAACTTTGCAAATGGTACCATTATGTCTCATGATCTACTTGCAATATCATGATTCTCATATACTTTGAGTGACACTGGATTGAACTCAAGTCATTCCATCCAATGTTACCATTACATGCTGTGCCTCACAGAATAATAAGAAATTGGCCATGAGTGAGTATTCCTTTAATGAACTTGATGTAGTTTCAAGGAGAAGAGATGTACAGCATGCTTGGTCTTGGTATAATTTATCAAGCTGTCAATTGAGATGTAACAACCACTACATGCACAATGACATCTGCTCACCAAAGACAATGACTGATATGCACTATGTTTTTGAAATACAACCTGCATACTAGGAGATAAACGAAAGCTTCCGAGCCTGACATTACATGTGTATATACTGTTACAAACTGACCCTTGTTGACATAAATGGCTACCACCAATAAACCAACCTGTACCATCTGCATAACAAATATGAGATCAGTGCTACCTTCTCCCCTTGAGACAGCGTGTTGACAAAATTTTCACAACTCGACATCCAATTACCCAAATGACCTTTGACCTTCAACTAAAACAATAGGGTTTCCTACTTCTGATGCATTCACATGCTTTTCATGATTCCCATACTGAGACATCATATCAAATTCACACTGCTAATAACCTTTGACCTCCACCGAAAAACAAACAGTTATTCTATTAGACATGGGACATCACAGTAGTTAATACAAATGTAATAGTAAACAGGCTATGATAAACAGTAGACTGATATTATACACATAACAAAATTGATGTTTGTCCATGCTCCCTTCATAATGTAATGTAGACTGAAAGAATCATGCAGTGTTGATATTTGTATTCTCCAAATCCTCATCACAATACATTCTATAATGAGCCAATGTATGATGAATTTATCATTTAAAAGTTTCTGATCATCTTCTAACTACTACTATGATACATGTCAAAGCCCTCATGTCCATTTTTTGCACATTCTTGATATACTTTTTACAAGGTTGCCAAAGTTTGGACTTGACTGATAACATCAACTGACTTCAACCAAAAAACAGATGAATTCTTGTACTCATCATGGTTGATGAACACACTCCACTAAATAGGCAATTAGCCAAAACATTGTGTTCTTAAGACTTAAATGTGTTTATACATTTTCTACAGTTTGGCCTACTTACAGGAACACCCTTTTCAGGATTCTTCATCAACTTCTTCTTGAACTTGAACCAAAAAACAAACAGTTATTCTATTAGACATGGGACATCACAGTAGTTAATACAAATGTAATAGTAAACAGGCTATGATAAACAGTAGACTGATATTATACATATAACAAAATTGATGTTTGTCCATGCTCCCTTCATAATCTAATGTAGACTGAAAGAATCATGCAGTGTTGATATTTGTTTTCTCTCCAAATCCTCATCACAATACATTCTATAATGAGCCAATGTATGATGAATTTATAATTTAAAAGTTTCTGAACATCTTCTAACTACTACTATGATACATGTCAAAGCCCTCATGTCCATTTTTTGCACATTCTTGATATACTTTTTATAAGGTTGCCAAAGTTTGGACTTGACTGATAACATCAACTGACTTCAACCAAAAAACAGATGAATTCTTGCACTCATCATGGTTGATGAACACACTCCACTAAATAGGCAATTAGCCAAAACATTGTGTTCTTAAGACTTAATGTGTTTATACATTTTCTACAGTTTGGCCTACTTACAGGAACACCCTTTCCAGGATTCTTCACCAACTTCTTCTTGAACTTGACGATGGTGATGATGATGATGATGATGATGATGATCAAGAATGCAACTAGTTAGCAGCAGCATGACAAAAAAAGAAAAATTACCACTTAGATCTTTCATTCAAAGTGTAACAGAACGCCACAGTGCTGTAGTCAGAGTACAAAAAGGATCTGTAGGAATTATCGTAGGCCTGTAATGAAGCAAAGATGTAATTCATCAACCCTCCCCCCTCCTCCCCCCCCAAAAAAAATAAATAAAACAGCAGATATGAGTATTTACTGCTGATCAGCTAGGTCTTCATCATTCTCATTCAATTATGGTAGGCCTATAATAAAGCAAAGATGTAAATCATCAACATCAACAAAACAATACAGCAGATACGAGTATTTACTGCTGATCAGCTAGGTCTCCATCACTGTCATTCAGTAGCTAAATTGTGTGTGGAGAATGAGACACAAATTGAGACAATTATTTCTTCCATACACAGTGCTAGTTCTTTGTAATGTGTTGGCTGATGGTATCAATATTAATTCAATCAACAACATGCATGGCTACTGCGACAATTTCAAACCTGAAGCACTACTGTTGCAATATGTAGAAATGGGTTCCAATGAAGTACTGTACAAACTAAAAGTAGTGCAATATCCACATGCTCAATGTCAGAACCCAAAGAGGATGATGGTGTTATCATATTCACATGTCCAGTACTAACAGAGTGGGATGCTAGTCACTTCTTAGCTCCAGGGGTACAATTGTGATGACCTCAGACACAAACTTCACATACAGCACTCGGCAAAAAATCAGATGGACCAGGACCCAATCAACATTATAAGAAATATTCAGCATCAACATTATAGGAAACATTCAGCACATCTGATGAATTGACTTGTTCTGTACCAGTATTGTATGGCAAAGACAGGTTTGGTTTCGTTTGTTTCATCACTTCATGCATTAACAGAAAATTACGAACACATGATGAATAAAAGTGGTATGAGGTGAAGGGAAGTACACGAAAAGCCCCGTTGGGCTTGGATTATGATCTCCACGCAATACAAATGAAACGACGAACAAAGCATTACAACAAAAATCAACAGATTAAAAAGAGAAAAGAACAGACCAATCCTCGAGAAACCTAACCAACAATACCGAGAAAAAACAAAAAGAAGAGACCTACCCCACCCCACCCCGCCTTGCCCGTCTCCTCCACCCCTTCCCACCTGTGTAACAGCAGAAATACAGAATTGAGGACAATCGTAAAAGGATTACAATACCATGAATTCAATTCAGAGCAGCACAAGAACAAGAATCACGATTAATTGAGTCAGTCTACTTAGTAGGTTCCAATTAAGTACCGGGAAAAGTTTCTCCTAAAAGATTTGATACTAGACCTGTCAGTAACGGTTTGTGGAAGAGAATTCCACAGCTAGATTGCACAGTTACGGAAAGAACTTTCTTGTGAAGAAATCTGAATAGCGTCTTGATGCAGGAATGTAGATTGGCGGGTATTGTGATTATGGATCGAAAAGTTGTGTGTAAAGAAATTTAGAAAGTGATCGGGTACGCTGCCGTTAAGAGAACGGTAAGCAAAAGTAGCAATGCCCACGTCTATTAGGTCAGATAGTTTCAAAAAGCTCTCATTAAATACATCACTATACATCAATGGACTTCATCTAGTCAAGAGCAATGCTGATATAAGAAAATTATCCATGCTTACTACATTGATACATGGTGTTTAAATGATTTTCATTTTACTAGGTCATTCCTACCATGGCAATAGAGTCATCAGATTTTAACAACTAATGACCATGGGTGGCCTCTCCAATCAAGCAAACATCAATGGACTTCATCTAGTCAAGAGCAATACTGATATAAGAAAATTATCGATGCTTTCTTCATTGATATATGGTGTTTAGATGATTTTCTTTTTTTTTTCCATGATGACTCTCGACCCCCACCACAAATAAGAGGATTCATACTTAATATGGCACATCATCAACATACCCGATTATGAAAGGTGTTCAGGTCTCCTACGTAAAAATATTGTGATGACAAGATTTGGGGGTTTCACTTCTGTTGAACTAAGATGACCTTTGACCTCCACCATCAACAATGGGATTTATCTAATATGTATGGACTACCAATATGTCAAGCAGACAACCTTCTTGAGATACAATGTCTGCTTACTTGATGGTATTTGTCCTCTAAATATCCAAAATATTTAAAGCCTAAAGACCTCAAATACTAGCTAAAAATAAACAGTATAAACAAACACAAACATACAAATGACCTTTGACCTTCACCACGGTCAATGGGATTCATCTAATCAATATGGACTACCTACATGCCAAGTAGGAAATTTATCACTGGTACACTTTGAAAGATACACTGGTGACAAAGCTTTTGGCATTTGACCTCCAGTGACCTCAAATGACCTTTAATCCACACCAAAATCCATAGTTCCTTCACTGAATATGGCAAACCTTTATAAAGAGCACAAAAGGTATCCATCATTCTTTACTTGAGAATTTATGTGCACACTGCTTTGTATACTGTACTGTACCTCTAGTGACCCTAGATGACCTTTGATCTCCACCAAAAACAATATGACTCTTTTAAAGAATATGGTATTGGCATAAATAATAAGAACAGAAAGTATCCATCACTTCTAACTGTAGACATTGTTTGTTCTTAGTGTCTGACCTCTAGTGATCCCAGTTGACTTTTTACTCCAACCATATCCAAAAAGCATTGTTTTCTGTCAATATGACCAACCACTATATCAAGTATGACAAGTGTTCATCATTCCTAACTTGAGATACTGTGTGCACAATTTCAGTTTTACAAAACACATTGACATGCACTCACATACTCATTTACAGCATTGATCTGGAACAATTAGGCTATTCATCACAACATCAGGATACCTCATTTTGCAGATGATGTCCCCACTTTCGTGGTATTTAGTCTTGCATGTATCCCCCGATTCTTGCCAGAATCGTGCTTGTGTGTATTTGTTTTTTCTAAGACACAATCACACACCTATACACATCTATAGACCAAAAGGACAGATAATTGGGGAAAAAATCAGATCAACCTTAATGTTGAGGGTACATATCTGATACTAATTTGCATTACGTTAAAATATCCAGAAACGGAATATCCCCAGTTCATGGCATGTTGCTAGTCACATTGACTAAGTGTGCGTGTATCCCTCTTGGTGCCCTTCACAAAACTGTATAGTTTTCTCTTTCATTGAAACCAAAAATGCACTTCTAGTAAGTCACATCACAGCATGTTACAAAACCTTAATGACCTTTGGCCTCATCAAATGAACGAAGTCTAAGAACCAACAATTAACGTGTAACACTACATTAATTTTATCAATAGTCACAGTGAGCTGTAAATAATGTATTCAATATTTTTGGTTTTATAATCTCCAAGTATTAGATGAATTCTTATACATCCCAAAGAAAAATTACTACCCAAGATGGTATATGATCAAGTGACTCAACACTTCAGGTAAGGGAGGACAAAAGTTGAAGGCTTCAAGATGACGGTGTCTACTGTTACTTACATGACATATATCATCCAATAAATTATGAAAGATGGGCAGTCAAACAGAGCGATTTTGACAGAAGAGCTCTACTAGTATGATTTCAAGAAAAGTGATTAGATATTAGTTCAACTACGTAATTGTTACCCTTACCAATTAAGATGATCGATACAAACATCCACCCTCTGTTACTGTCACCACCATCTGAGGTACTCCCAGTGACTGCAAAGAGAGAAATGGCAAAGGTCAACATCACAGCAACATAATAGGTGTTTTGCACTTCTTATTCAGGGGATATTTCTTTCAGTTTTTTTTTTATCAAAATAATTGATTACAACAGAGTACATAACATATGATATTTTTTTTAAAGAAAAACACAAACAAATGGTCACTGATAGAAAAAAATGAAAGGAAAAAAATGAAGATGTGAACTTTTCTACTAATGACTTTGACACCAGATTTTCAACACTAATGTACCACAGCCAGAAATATGCTCTTTGAGAATGGTTTATGGTATGATAGACTTCAATGGGAATATTAATCCAACCTAACCAGACAAGCACATGCCAAAGATGAAGACAAGAGCTACAAATGCATTCAAGCACTGAACAGGAGGTACACACTAAGACCAATCTTGTTAGGCAATCATGTAGTTTAATGCTAAATGTCATCACTTACTTGTCTTCTGTTTATTCAAGTTGTCCTGCCAAATAATCCTGGCAATTACAGTTGAGTCCATTGGCTTATCGTTCATTCCTGATAAAGAGCATTTGATCACAGACTCAGTTGAACCTTCATCTACAGTGTACTGATAGCTGGTGGTGAGGTCATATGCGTCACCGCTGGTGTGAGGATGATGGTAATCCTTTATTCTGGTGAGGGAAAGACCACTGGCATCAGCAGAGATGTCTAAGCTCATATCCATCCTATACTTCAAAGGTACAGCTAGGACAGAACAAGCCAGTGTTCCATTCCTTGGCATTGTCAAATTACAATCTTCTTGCTGACTGTAGCATCCATCAATGACTGGAATCTGTAGAACTGATTTGAAGTCAAAAATAATAACAAGAGGAAGCCAAGAGGCTTAGTGATATTTTGCCACTAATGGTCTTGTGTGGAATTTTTTTTCAAATGGCAACATACCACAGGCAACCAAATACAGCCATTGACAAATGCCTTCCTAAGATCCCCCGCTGAGAAATGTAACGTGACATACTGCAGTTTGAGTAACTATTCACTATGTACTACACAGATGTAATGAGGCAAAACTAACTACAGTACAACTGGTGAAAGAAATTTGGTGAGCGCAGGTTAGCAATTTAGGTTTTCCTAGTTCTAGTGCATTTGAAATGGAGTTTAAAGTTTTGAAGTTAACAGTATTTGCACACAGTACACAAGTTTTCCCATAACCTAACTGCTATCACAGGTTCTGATTGCCAAGAACTCTGCAGTCAGCGAGTGGTATGTATGGCACTTGAAATGTGAGAAATTGTAGATTTTTTGCACACTTATAGCTCGCCAATGCTTAGCACATCATAGTAAAATGTGTCTGGTCACAGATTTTCATTAGTGATTTTGATCATTAATTACCCAGTCAGTAATGCTTCAGATGTGCATCAGATCTTCAGAATCTCTTAGTTTGACCATTTACCACCAGCATATATCAGTAATACAGGTGTGACAAAATATCATGAAATATGTGAACCAACTCAATGAACCTTTCTAATCGTAAAACCAGGCGCTGTTGAATAGCTTCTCCACTGACAACAGTGAATTCTGAAAGAGGATTTAATTTGCTTTTAAACCTGAAGGGAAGAATCAGTTGGTAAACATTACACTTCCTGTGTCATTGTTCATTGCAGTGCAATGGACTCTAACATGGATTTTTTGTTTGCTACAGTATGACTTTCTTCTTTTACTAACACTGCCTGTGTTGGTGAGTTTAATAATGACTTTTTTGTCCTTCTAATAGATCCACATTTAGTGTATGCTTGCATTACTTGAATCCATGCAAAAAACACATTGCGCATATTCTGAAATAGGAACAACATTGCTAGTAATTTATGGTATTTTATAACAGTCATTTATCCATAGACCTTTATAGAGAGTAACATCACCATGTGAGCTTGAAAAAAAGAAAAAAGTTTATGAATAGTTCTGCAATTATACTGTAATCAATGGAGAGGGAAAGAAAAAAGTAAATTAGGGGAATCAAATCTCTCAGGTATTTAGATGATCATCATACAGTATAAAATACTTTTACCAAAGCTTGGCAGAACAGTGTGATTTGCAAAAAGACGGTCTGTCACTTTTGCATAACAATTAAGATTTATTTTTAATGCACTGTAGGGCCACTGATTTTCTGCGATGGTGTACAAAAATGGATGCCGACATTATGCGATCAACTAAAAAGATGGATGTTGAATTTTTTTATGGAAATTCAAGGAATTTACAAATGTTGGGCAAACTTTTTAAAATAAGACATAGCAAGTAGAGAAATGTACATGTACAACTGTTTTAAGTTTCCTAAGGAAATTACCTAATTTCCTAAAAAAAAGGAAATTTCCTACTGAAATTATCTAGAAGACCAGATGCAGCTGCATGGTCACAACAGTCAACAGTCATGCCTAGCCACAAAAACAGAAACTAATGCTACTGTAGCGCTATATTATCACAACCATCAGGGAAGCAAATTTTCTACAAATTAAATTCAAACCTTGAATCTAAACATTTTCGGCATCAAAGATTGGGTACATAATATGATATTATGAGCTGTGATTTAAAAATAATCGGCTGTTCTTGTACACCGAAGATCTTTAGGCTTTCTGCAATACATGAAACCACATGAGGATATAATGATTGTAAACTTTCAGAAGGTCTTTAACGGGATCTTTTCTTCTTCTTTTTTTGTTCTAGGACACTTTTGTATACTTTTAATTGAAAGACCAAGAACAATGTTTGGTTTACATGAAATGTAAAATTTCGGGAAGCTTTAAAGTTTTGAAGCAATGTGACGTATGTCTAGGCCTATTTTACTTCCTTCCGATGGTTTCATAAAGAGGGGCAGTTGTCAAAATGGTGAAGACATGCAATTGTTTTTACCAAGAAAAACACAATCATTTGTCAATCTACATTAAGAACATGCATTTACATTTCTCTTAGCATGTACTCAAAACTGATGTTTGCTGCTGAGCTCAGTTTCCTACAAGCTACCAAAGCAGTACCAAATCTGTGGATTCTATTCAACTGCAGCTGTTCCTGGAGCTAGTACCCACAGAATAGTGTGTAACTCCGCAGTCTCTGTTTCCCATGTATGACAAAACCATAAAGTATGTTGGCAAAAACCACAAGCTACTGTGTGGTTGTTTGTAATCTTGATGATCTTCCATGATGATTTTCGTGATCATTGAAATCAATCATCTGGTTTTCACAGTTTCTGAAATTTGGTGCTTCGATGATGGTTGTTTATCTTCGACTATACGCAACCCGACAATCGAGTTAACCTTGACGAATTGGTACTATAGCGTTTATGCATTAACACTATTAAGTTTTTAACTGTTTGCACTGTAACCTTGTAATGAAAAGTTCGAGTACCATGTAAGCAAGATGTGTCGAAAGGTTAAACTTTGTTGTTGTATACAGACAATCCTGTACACAAAAGTCAAATACAGAAAACATTGGCTAACGATAGGTATTGAAATTCATATAATACGTACCGCATACTGCAGTGCGCCAATACTACAGTGCATCAATTCACGTAAGTACGAAAGGCCAACTAACACGTGTGTTGATCTTCCCCATTTCCCTATTCTATGACATCACTTTAATATCAAGTCAATCTCTGTCAGTTTCACAAGCTTCAAAGGGGTTGGAATATAGTGTAATTTCAAATCAACTCAACTTACTTTTACTTACAGGGTATGAAAATGTGATATTCGTGTTCAGCACACATTTCTTTTTGCAATGATACTAAATTCAGACATGTTTAGAATCAATGAATAGGTGCTTAAAATACTTGAAGGTCAGGATTCTGTTATGTACAAATGTGCATGAAATCTCATTTTCCTACTGTAATCATTTTTCTACTGTGTCATCTCCCACTGCAAAAAACACCACAGTGATTTCTGACCTACAGTATCCACTGGAGGGCAAAATAACTGGATGAGCTGGCAATCAGTTGACAAAATCTAGGTCAGTGCAGATACCTCATTTAGCTTCAGTCACAGGTTATACACCAAAGGAGACCATAATGAATGATCTTGCTATCGTATTTTGTAGCAAGAATCAGATTGAGGACTGTCAGTACTACTGCACCTACAGTATACACATGATCTAGCCTTAATAAACAATAAAAAAAAAGGTTGGTCTTCCTTGCCTACCACAAACAACCCACAATAACTTACAATAACTGCAAGTGTTTTGCTGACTTACTCAATGAAAGTTCCATTGCAACCATTCTACCATGAATGTACAGTGTAATATATTGCTTCAGTAGGTTTGTCACTAAATTGTATCTTATCCCTACAAAGGTAATGAGATAAAAACATCCTGTAAACGCTATCATTTTGGCACTACTTTCCCATACTACTTGCAATATTAACCAGAATGCAGAAATACACTGTGATTTTGATGATTTGATTAAGAGAATTTTTTTTTCTGAATCTGATATAATAGCATTAGTATGAGTCACATTAAGCTACATATGCTTTATATGAAATATGAGATCTGCACAAGCTTTCTTTCCTGAGATCATATCTACATGTTCACAATTTGACCCTAATTGTTGACATTGAATGACCTTTTACAGTACCTCCATTAAAGACCAATTGGTTCTTGTGCTCAATGAGATACAAATCATGACATCTGTACTAGCTTCCCTTCTTGAGATAAGAAGTGTACAAGAATTCCATACTGTGACCCTGTTGACCGCAAATGAACTTTGACCTTCACCAAAGACAATGGAATTTTTGTACACTCAATGAGATACTGTACACCTACAAACTAGGAATGTACAGTGCAAATGTTTGTGTAAACAGTGTCAATTTCTCCAAGATCTTTAGTAAATGTCTGTGAAGGTGTTCAGTTTTATTGGTGTCCTCTGTGTCTTTGAGTAAATGTTATATTAACGTTCATCCCCAATTCTACTCACTGCATTGTTCCTTACCTCCTACAGCACTACATATACCTGTAGCAGCAGTAAATTGAATTTTCATGAAATCACTGCTTAACTTCATTAATTGCATGTTCCATCTGGTTGTCACACAGACACCTTCCCTGTACAAGGATGACTATGTTAATTGTTGTTAACCACACACAGCCCTCTCGACTAAAAAAATAGCTACAGCAATAAAAATGCTGAAGTTAAATGGTTTTAATGCAGCTAAAGTAAATTTTACCACGTCATCTTTAATAATGATTATTCCTACATGTCACCATGAAAGGCAGGAAAATATCAACGTTATCACTTTAACTGTGTCATCAATTACTGCAAGATATGATACACTCTGTAACAACCCTGAAAAAGTATGTGTTAATTTTCTTTTAAATAAAATAGTGAGGAATTCGGATTGAAGAGACAATATGCAACCATTAACTTGAGACAATTACTAGGTGGTCAGTGCCAAGCACATGAAGGGGGCAGGGGGAGGAGGATGGAAGATATAAGGACATTTAAAGAAGAACATTTAGAAGTTCCGTGGAATTTTTTTACCCATCCAGTGTGGCTATGAGCCAGTATGATTGGACTTGGTCTTAAATGCATTGAGTTGTTGCGTTGTTGGATGTAACACTGTATATATCGTGAAGTATTCTCCACACTATTTTTAAGATGAATGTACAAAGTTTTAGTGTAAAATATGACATCCTGTTCCTGATGACCCAATATAAGCTTAGCAATATATCAGACAACATAAAGCACATTTTCAAACAGTTTGGATCAAAATTTACTTGAAAATCTTAGTCTAGTCTGTTCCTCTACTGTAAGTATACTGTAAGGCACAACAGTTAGAAGTACATGTGTTGGCTAGGCTCTATCACAATGTGTACATTTGCCAAAGAGAAAATCCCAAGTCAATCTGGATGACAATATCTCGTAGTCTTGAGGAAACCTTCAGATTAAAGTTTGCAAAGACAGTGCGGATTGCTATTGTAGTTTGGGGTCTTTTCCACATGACATGGAAATGTTTTTGGCAGTTTTGGCCGATTGCAATGGGGAATTCGATCCTTTCGAAGGTTTGATCCTGCTTTCCTGAACAGGTGATGGTAACTACAGTACAATACAAAGTGTACACAGACAACAATACAACTTGTGAGATCCAACGATGATTTTTGTGACTGAAATCTTTTACTTTAGGGAGTCTAAGCCCTTCACAACATTATTGCATCAACAGGGAGTCTTTCGAATAAATGTTGGTAAGGCACTCGTTCCGACCATGTACATAGTTACATATGCAGTAGTATACTTGCAACGAATCTATGCAACATGAACATAACAGCTTGGCAGGTGAGCAAGTTTGCCCTCACAGCAGAAGAACATATTACGCAGACCAGTATGTATAGGTGGATGGGCTCAAAACTGTGGGTGAAAGCCTTATTTAGCTAATTTTTTTCCCCGGTTAAATGACTGAGGTTTCTTTTTGGTGAGAATTACAGGGTGAATGTTAATTCCATGTTTTTTCCAAAACACATGTTTTCCAACTTGTAGTAATGAAATAACTAGAGCACCATTGCTGCAGAGGCTCATACCTCAACATCCTGAAGGTACCATTTATGTATCATTATGTCAAATCATAGATACCACTGAGTATCATTATGTATGCCAAATCATCAACATTGTACAAGAGAATCTGTAGGACTGCACAATTTTCAGAATTTCATAAACTGGTGCTCCAACAGTGTAGAAGTTTGATCTTTGTTAATAAATTAAAGTTGTAAAAATTTTAATGGGTACTACCAAATAACAATGCTTACAATCAGCATCACTGTTCACATCCAATAATCATGAAAACTGTCAATTTTTACTAACTTTTCTTATTGGTTTGTACTGGTAGTGGGTATATGAATTGGTACTAATGTGGAAAAGTGAATGGTCACAAGTTTTCCAAACCCAATTTAAATCGTTAGCTACTCACTCATTAGTGGTCATTTACATGTGACTCATAATGGGGCCCTCTTAGACGAACATTGATCAGTCACTAAAAACTTGACACAAAAGTGATATGTTTGTGAAGACTAACTGAAGTTCATGAAATCATTAAACAACTCAAAGTGCCCCTTTAAGTCCATACACTGGTCAACATACCTAAGGGCAATACAGAGTTTCAGTTCGCTATCAACTGACACTGTGCAGTTACTCAATTATCATTCAGGCATGATAGGGATATAGATGTGTATGACAGTTTAAAGGGGCACTTTAATGGGAGAAGGAGAAGCAATTTGCAGAATTCCATAAAATGGGCCATACAGAACGGTCCTCGTGGAACCATAGACTACAAATTCATGAACACCCTAAGATAACCACTAGCAGAGTATCATTATCACAAACCATCAACATTGCACAAGAGAATATGTAGGAGAAGAACAACTTTGTAGAATTTCCTAAAATCTACCATAGCCTCCACATGGGACCTTAGACTGAAACTTTTTTGTACACCCCACATGAACTACCACCCAAGGATTACTGTGTCCAAATTAAATGTAAATCCATGAATGCATGGGTTAGGAGCAACAGTTCAAACAGAATTTCACATAATGGGCCATTGGGCCCCACATGGGGTCTTGGACTACCAATTCCTGAACACCCTTGGGGGACCAATAACTGAGCATCATCATGACAAACCATCAGCATTGTACAATATAATCTGTAGGAGGCGAAGCATTTTGTAGAATTTCATAAAATGGGCCAAAGGACCCACATGGGACCTTGGACAAAACATTCCTGAAGACCCTAAATGGTCCACCACCTATGGAACATTGTGTTTATGTTTCAAACAAATCCATGAAAGCATGACGGAGGAGAAGCATTATGAATAATTGTGAACAGATAGACATATGGACAGAGAGATAGACAGACTATAGACAGATAGACAGACAGATAGATAGAGTGATGCTGCACCAATACAATAGCTCACACCAGCTAACTCGTATGAGCTAAAAACACGCATGCAATCCACTCCTCTTTTTGTTGTTCTCATGTACCTTATATGGTGCCAAGTACGTCCATATCGGCCTTTCAACTTTCTTTTTTGGTACGTGTACGGTATTTTGGAATGTTCCTCGTTCTCTTGCTTTGCTTTTGTTTTTATGTCTTACAAACGTTGTTACTTACACTGATGTTCCATTGTTGCCAATTTTTTTTTATCTTTGTACTAAAATGCTTATTTGTGTGTGATGTGCCCTGCAAGGTGCACAGCTTTTGGGTGCACAACTTGAAGCATGTGTGTCTTGGAATTTTTTGAAACCCCTAATCACAGACTATTCCAATTTCATACTTCTAACTATAGCACGTATATATACTGCAACCATCAACGGGCAAATATGAAGCACAAGCCATTGTGTGAAGATAAGAATATGTTTGCAGTTCAGTTCCATTCTCTCTGATCGACTACCTGAGCAAGCAAGCCGTTATCAATTGGTTTCAATTGGTTTGACCTCACCAAAAACAATAGGGTTCTTCTACTCAACATGGTACACCTACATACCAAATATGAGATCCGTCCATGCTTCCTTCTTGAGATTTCAAGTTTACAAGGTTTTCACAATTTGACCTTGTTGACCCCAAATGACCTTTAACCTCCACCAAAAACAATAGGGTACTTCTACTCAGTGTGGTACACCTACATACCAAATATGAGATCTGTCCAAGTTTCCCTTCTTGAGATATTGTGTTTACAAGGTAGGGCATCACGAAATACAACACAAACACACATACATACATGCACACGTATACTTGATTACAAAGGTTACAACTATCATCGAAACCAAAAAGTCAAAAGTCCCTAAAATCACACATGGATTTTAGGCTTGATTTTGTGTCAGTGTTCCAAATTAACATTAGCTGCCATGAATATGCCAAAGCTACTTCAAGTCCTGAATAGAATTCTTGCAGTAAATATTGTTGGATAAACTTCAGTATCACTTGATACATGCTACAAAAATATATTGTGTTTTATTCCTTTCTCACCCTATTTTATCTATTGATTTATTTAGAATAGCAGACAGGAGGGAGAGGAAGGGAAGCTAAATTCTGCCAGGTAGAAGATGTACAGTATCTGGGGAAAATAAATATGTTGCATATACTGTACATATTAAAGAGTTTCCCTGTAGCCTATGTTTCTTTTGAATAGTAGCTACAGTGTGATAAAGTTAGGTCTTCCTGCTAAGCTAGGTCATCTTTCAACATCATATTTGGGATAAATATGGTTATTGCATTGAAAGACTACATTGCAACAGTAATAGGTCTCTTACAGGGTTTCCCCTGGGTTTTTCAGAGTATGAGGCGGCGAGGGCGAATTACTTGACGCTGCCATGAATTTCGGGCACAAATCCGTCCTAAGTAGGTTCTCGAAGATTAGATGATTTTGACCATGATATAAACAGGGTCGGAAAAAGTGCAAATTTTCCGGGAGACTAATTACCATATAGTCGGAGTTTCCCGACAGACCTAACATGGCGCCGTAGGCATCATTCGATAGCGAAGCGATTGTCATGCCAGCGTGGGGTCAATGGGCCCGCCATAGGGCCCCTTGTGGGGTTCATGGACGATCCCGGTAGGAGTCCAGGGTGCAAAGCAGCCGGAAACTCAGCATTAGTCGTGTCCGAATCATTTGAAACCCATGCTTAATTTCAACTCTACAAGTTGAAAACTGTTACTGTATCAGGTGAAAACACGATTGTTCGATCAGACAAAAATAATTGATATTGCTTCAAAATCAAAACGTTCTGTGAAATGTTGCACATGTCATGTAGAGTAAACTGTATTACATACATTTTTGACGTTGAAATGTCCCTAAAAGTTTCGTGAAAAGAATCACGAAAGATCGTGCGCAGCCTTCCGAAAATTTTCAGTAATGATATCCTAACGCAGGGGACATGTATCGAATAGCCTAACCACCTTGGCAATTCATATTTCCGTATTACAGGCAAGTTGCAGGTTTCAGAGTTTGTTTTTTTTTTTTGGGTTCATTGATCCTACTAGTAGTCACTTTAAAATGTTTGGACTAAAGGTTTGAAGAAGCAGACTATTGGTTTCATGAAGCATTTTGGACACAGAAATGAGTTCGCTTTTGTATTTCTGTGGGTTGTGATATGTCCGCTAGCTGTCATACTGCAGATAATTTGCGCATGCAGGCGTGGCAGGCCTAAGCTTATGCTTTTTAATTGACATTGAATGGAGTAAAGGAGGTATACGTAGACTCTTCTGCAAACATTTCCCAACGGTTGTTTTTTCACATATATAACTTGAAAAATATTGATCATGAGTAAAAAATAGGGGTATTCTATTACACCAATAGTAATTTACTTAAATTTTTGTTGAAGATTGAAAGTGGATGGGGCATTTGGGATACACATTTGAATGGATTTATTCACCAGTTATTTTCGGACGTAACTATTTAGGAAACCACATACATGTGTGATCACTACCATTCTCTGGTATGTACAAGATAAACACGGCCAGAAGTACAGAAGCGGATTTCCCGCGAGACTTCCCGGGAAGGAGCCTCTGGCTTCCTGACTTTTTCCAGACCGGATATAAACGTGTGAGGCGGTAATTACGGCATTTTCTGGCGAGGCGGTCTTAAAAAGTTGCGAGGCGGCCGCCTCTGCAATTAAGTACCAGGGGAAACCCTGTCTTACATATACTGTACATCTTTCTAGAACGGATGGTAACTACTGGTACAGTAGCAGGTTTGACATATCTGTGGGTGCCACACACTTAAATGTTCAGAGTAACTATGCATCTAAACAGAATGACTAATGATGCTTTACCATGAATGACTATTTTCCTATAGATTCAAGAAATGATTCAGTGAGTGGCCACTAAGAACGACAATCAAATCCATTACGTAGTCAGTGATAGGTGTTAAGTTTTCTTAGCCTACTACATACATATCTAGTGCACTTACGTTTGTTCAAAATCAGCAAGTACAATGTAGTTACTAATGGAAACGAGTCCTGCATCTCTCCAGCTACTTTGCACTGTAGAGTGATCTTCAAAACTGAACGGTCCCTGATGGTGTAACGAGAGCTCAGTGAAGTGTTGTAAGTACCATCAATGTTGCTTACAATGGAGGATGGTTCATTCTGTATGGAAATGTCATCAGACTGGTACACCCATTCCAGGTCAACTCCAGGTCTGACTCCATTCATTGTACAGTTGATGAATCCACTGTAAAACTCTACTTCCTGATAAATGTTCTGCTGATTGGTGAGCCCATTGACCACAGGATACTCTGGACTAGGACGAACTGGAATGAAACCGTAGTAACTGCTAAAGTGATCAGTGACCATTGTACAGTGAATACTGTGCATACATTTTTACATTTTATACAACGCTGGACGAGTGCTATATTTTGGTAATCTCCTTGTGAATATAGAAAATTTTAGGGCTTTCATCATTCTGCACGTATGATAAAAACAGACTTTTAATTCCTACCTAAACGTTTGTCTTACCTACAGTAATGTTACTCGTGTTATCTCTATTGCTATTCATTCCTTTGGATCTTGTAATCCCTATGAATTTAGGCCAAGATGGATTTGTTTTGCTTTGCTTTGGTGCATGTTGGTGCTATTGTAGTCTGCCTGTAATCAGATTAAAGTCTGAAATACTGTTCAAATGAGGTGGCCTTATGTTTTAATCCTTGATTGATCTTCGTCATACAGTAAATTAATTCTCTCGGATAAAAAGGAATCAAACAAAATCCTCAATTATTGTACTCTGGATTACTTTTCAGTGCAGCTTGGTTCAGTGTTTCCTTCTTTTCTTTTTCTGCTATCTTACGAAACCCAGGAAAGAACATGTCAGTTTTCTACAGAATTTTAGTAAAGTCTACCTAGCAAGTTCAGGGAACACTTTTGAGAGACAGATTTCTGAGTATTGTATCCTTTAAAAGGTTCAAATTCAGAACAATAAGCACTGATTTCTTCTTAAAGTTTTTAAGCTTTCTCATCAATATAAAAGAATCTGTGGAAACTTGATATTAAACATGATACATCTTGTCATCTTCATGAGAGAAATTTGAAAAGATTAAAAGTTTCGAATTCCACAAATGTAACACCTATCAGATGTATGGAAATTACCATATGGCCATCAAGTATGAGACTCTTCACAGATTGACTGCTCATAACCCTAGCTTGATGATCTTCAATCTCCACAAAACCAATAGGAAGTATCTTCTCAACTTTAAAAATCCACACTTGGAAGTGTGAGTCACCTCAAAATATCCTTTTTGAGATAAATGAAGTCTAAATCGTTCAGACTTTTAACCTCTGGTGACCCTTAAAGATTTTAAACTCCAGCAAAATAATAGGGAACATCTACTCAATATGTGAATATTCATGCTGAATATAAGATCCCATCAATGTATCCTTCTTGAGATTGTGTTTGCAAGATTTACAGAACTTTTTGACTTTAAATGACCTTTGACCTCCACCAAAATCACAAGGGGTCGTCTGATCAATATGGCTAACCAACATCTTAAATTGAGGTTACCAAAAGTTACCCTTCCTCAGATATTGTCTTTCAAAGGTTTCTAGTTTGACCTCTGAGGAACCTCAAAGGACCTTTGACTGCTATAAAAGCAACATGACTCATCTACTCAGTGTGATCAACCCACATATCTAGTATTGGATTAATGATGGTTACCACTTTTCAGACATTCACAGTACTGTAATTTGCAAAGTTTTGTCCCTTTGAAGTTTGGTGACCCCAAAGGGCATTTCCCTTCCACCAAAAGCAATAGGGATCATCTACTGAGTATGGGCACAATGAGGATACTAGGTACAGTACAGTATGAAATTCCCCAGTTTTTTACCCAGTAAGTAGTGACTACAGAATTTAAAGTTTGACCTCTAGTGACCTCAAACGATCTTTGACCTCCACCAAAATAAAAGAACATCATCTACTCAATACGCTAAGAAGATTACTGTACAGCATGTATCAGATCAAACACAGTTACACTTCTTGAGATATATTGTGTTTAGAAGGTGTGTACATTTTGACCTTTGGTAACCCCATGTGACCTCGACTACCACCAAAAACAATAGGGAACATCTACTTTCTAAGGGCATCCATATGCCAAGTATGAAATCTCTCAAGGTTACCCCTCTTGTCATGCAAATAAAAGCAGAGTGCTCACCACATATGCAAACCGACACAAACACAATGTTCATCACCATCACAGATTCCTTCTGCTGATGCAAGGAAAAGAATAAAGACCACTCTTTATCGATCTATTGCACCATACACATGACTTCCCATTCCAAATTTGTCACACACACATACAGAACATGCATGTAACCTTTGCTGCAGAGGTTCCTTTGCTAACTTAAAGCAAGAAAATGAAAATTACAGTATTTTGTCCTTATGTTTTTAATAATCAGTGTGACAAACTGTTATTGCAAGTACAGTACATGTTAACCAATTCCAATTACAAACCAAATATGCAATAATCTGCCCAACTACGATAAATCATTTTGAAACTAACATAATACTTACCAAACACTTTCACTGGAACATAGAACTGCATTTGCTTTCCCACAGTGGGTGTATATGACACAGTGAAATTAAATTCATGTTTTAACTGCACAGTGTTGATGATCAGTGAACCATCTGGGAGCATGTTGTAATCTCCACTCTCATATCCTCTTCCGTTTATTTCTGAATTCTCTAGGAAGATGAAGGGAACGGATTCACCATAACTTCCATCGCCATTAATCCATCCAAGAAGGTCAAAGCTCTGAAATCTGCAGGGCACTATGCCTCGTTTTCCAACTTCCAAATAGACATTAGTGTCGCAAGGGAAATCTGGGAGTTCCACTGTAAGAGCATAAAAAAGATGTATGAAAAAAAGTCACTTCCCTTCTATTACTGTTCTCCTAATTGATGAAGTACTGTACGTTAATTCTTCATCCAGTGCTGTAAATTGAGTAACACTTAATATTCACTAGAGTAATCCTAGAATTTGAAAATGATACAGTTGGAAATAAAATACCGTATCCTCACATATCAGTACAATTACAGTTGTACTGCAGTTTGTAACAACAGGTGCTGTGTTGCAGTCACATGTACCGCACTTTATACTTTACAATGTGTTCTACCATATTGGACTTACAAATTCTTCAGTGATCATGCACATACTGCACTGTATGCGTGCCAGGAGCAACAATAGAGCCTCCATTAGAAAATAAACGTTTCTTCTCTAACTTTTATCAGAGCAAAGCCGAAGAAGTATGCATGCCACAATTTCTCACATTTGTTAAATTGTGCAAAAAAGGGTAGTTGTTTTCAAGTGCCAAAATTTTGCTTCAAACACACAAATTTCCTGGGGAGAAAACCTCAAAGCTTTCTAACCTTTTCACTCTGTACTGCAGTATATTAGCAGAATTTGGAAAACAACAAATTACAACACTTGCTGCTACTCTTGGTGGTGTATCTTGACATTTTTTTTTTTTTTTTTAAATTTTTCTCCTTCCTATTAGGGAAGAAAAATACGATGTATGTTCAAAGCTTTAGGATCCTGTTAAATTACTAACACATTAGTGTGACATGCATGTACACACACACAGTTACAGTATGTAGAGTACTGCATTGTATGCATTGGTGATGCTGGTCAATTCAAATGTACATACAGTACTGTAACACAAACCTAGAAGTACTAATCTATAAGTTACTGGCATGCACACTGTACCCTGACTGTATGTTATTCCAATTTCACTGCACTGCAAACTATACTTTAGGCTTCCATTCATAATAGTATACTTACTGATTACTGCACAAAATAACGAGGAATATTTTTACCATTATTACCTGAATTTACTATTCCAAGACACAGGATTATCCATACTGCACATAAAATGGCATTGACGTACATTCTTCAGATATCTCTGACTGCAATTCTTCAGAAATCTGAGCTCCTTAAAACAGGAAAGAATAAACATTGAGTCATTAGCAGAATATGAAAAATATGTGTCACTGATGTGAAAATGTCGGTCAGGATGAATGTGAAACTGTCAAAAATCATGAGGACTCAATTTCTGTGAAGCTGGCCATTGGGAGGAGTTTTAAGGACAGTATTCTTCATTTGGGAAATTTCCATGCTGAAGACAGTCCTAAGATACAACATCATAATGCTTCTGTGAACTACTCTGAGTAGCCCACTAACTATTATTTGAGTGTCCAAAATTATTATTACATTATTACACATCTGTTACATAAACTAAATAATATTGGAAAATGTCACTAACTGAAGCTTTCTGCTATGTGCATACACATCCTGAGCAAATCCTGTGCTGAATGAATGCTGTGCTGGAATCATGCACTACAGTAACTCCACACAATAAACCAGCGATTCTTAAGCACCCCATCCAAAATGTGAGGCACAATCGATTGTTTGTTACTGTATACATAGTGCATCACAGATTACAGTATTCGATCATGGTATCTGCGTTGGATATGCCACCTGTCTACAGTATAAGACTAAGGGGTAGAAGGGTTCAAATATTGTGAACTACTGTAGTCTCTTAGTACCTGGATGGGGATGTAAAACAAGAGCCCAAGGGCACTATTGTTCCTTGCATGAAAATGATTGAAAATCAACTGATCGTTTAGTGTTAATAAAGTCTAATCTACAATTCATCACATCCCCAAAAACGTGTGGGGGCAGGCCCCATTTTGTCCATAAGAGTGCTGATTAGCCAAAGGTACTCCAATACTAATCTGAACAAAACCCTCGTGGCTTTGCACAATGTAATAATTTATGGCCCATATGGCCTACCCTGAAGTTGGACCTACAAATGTTGAACATTGGGAAAGTTTTCACTACCACAATGCTAATTAGATAATCATTCCACATTGTAAAACACAATACATGCAGGAAAGATAAATTTTGCATTATTTTGTTATATGGTCCATATGGGACCAATCATTTGAACAACCAGAAGGAACCACTAACATAGTAGTAACAGGACACAAGTTCAACTTGTGCCATACAATCTGCTGAAGAAACATTTTGCAGGATTTGTTACAATGGCCTATACTGTATGCCCCATTTGGACCCCAAAATCCTGAATCCCTAAAGGCACCACTTCCATAATGCATCCATATTTTGTCTAACCTTTAATTATTGTGCTAAAAAGGTTTTCAGAGTTTTGCCCCAGTTCTCCCCGATGACCTTTGACCTACACCAAAAACAAAAGGGCACACCTTCTCAATATGGTGAGCCTTCTGTACATACCAAGTTTGACTTTCAATCGGCTTCCCTCTAATGAATTACAGCGTACCAAATTAAGTGTCACAGAAGCAGAGAATTTTGCCCCTGGAGTCCCCAGATGACTTATGACCTCCACCAAAAACAATGGGGCACACCTTCTCAATATGGCAAAGCTACACAACAAGTTTGACTTTCATCTGACTTTTCCCTATTGAGTTAGAGTGTACCCAAGCAAGTGTCTCAGATAATCCCACACACACGCACGCATATACATGCATCCACACATACACACACACCAACCTGAGTGCATTTAGGTTCCTTTGCTGATTCAAGGAACCAAAACCAAATCGACTACTGTACACAAACAATGCACTTAGACAGGCTAACCTACAGTATGTGAAAAGGTATTTACAGTATACTTTAGGATGGCAATTTCGATTTAACATAGTAAATGCTTGCTATCAAATGAATGTTCTGATTAAACTAAAAAAAGTGTGCCATTCCTGGGTAGTGCTGTGGGTGAGCACTCAGGAGCCTGTAATCTATGCATTGTAGAAGGGTTCCAAATCCTATGTTTGAAAGACAGCCACATTAACAAACTGTCAGAACTAGTGCCACTGTGTCACCATAGGAAAAACAGACAACAGAAACGTAAGTGACCAAAACCGAAGTAGCTACAGTAATTGTGTTAACCAGCCAGTTGCCTTAGACTGTTACATACAAAACGTGTCTGTGCAAAACTCAGAGCAGCAAACCATGATAATATTGTAGCTTGTTCAAGTTGATTGCTATGAATGTGAATATTTATGAACATATGACTCTGTATGTACTTGTTGTATTTGAGTCTACAAGAGTTGCATATAGGTATGTCAATGATATCTCTTCTACAGTATGTCTGTGTACATGTGTATGTCATCCCTGAGCCCTAAATCAGCACTCTGTCAAATCAGCCTATACCCTAGATGCCCACTGCATACGGTGTGCATGTTTTCTTTTCTGTTTTTTTGTTTTTTTCCTTTGGATTCTCTTTGGGTAGGGATCTTACCTTGAAAGAGGTACTGACATGTAGACTAAAATGCTGTAAAAACTATAATTCCACCGTAACTCACGTTACATTTTTGCCAGTTTCTCAAAGTACATCTTGGCATAAATATTTAAGTTGAACATTAATTACTCCATATTGCTGGCATGGATCATGGTGCCATAAGGCCCAAAATGCCACTACGAGATGATATTCTGATTTAACAATGTTTGTTTCATTGATAGTGGCAACTGGGTGACTCACGTTTCATGAAATAGACATAAAAAAAAAAAACTCTTTTCTTTTCAAATCTCTTCTAAACATATACACAACAAAGAATAATCACTACCCCTTGGTTGTTTGAGCGCATGTGCCAAATGCTAAAACCATAAGAACAATTACAATTCTTACAGTAAGTAATTAAAATGTCAATAAATTTGCATGACCCACATTACCGTGACTCATGTTACACTTTGTCCAACAAACTGTATCCCTACTGAAATTCAGCAGCCACAAATGAAGTTATTCAAAATAATTTTACTCTTACAAACTTGACAACATTGTAGACAATCACAACTTCACTAACACCACTGACTTGCTAAACATGGCTTTAACTTGTCTAGCTGTCGTAAAATATTCTGCCACAACTATTCAAGATTGTCTCAGACAGCTTTAAGCAAGTTACTGGAGTGCAGCTTATTTCAGCATTGTCAACATAAGTGGCTGTTTTTTGCATGTTACATTTTTCCACGGAAGCAAACTAATCATTAAAACAATAGTATATATAATTAACTATTAATGTTCACTCCAATGCAATCCAAACTGAATGCCCTGAGTTATCTACAGGTTGTTAAACCTGCACTGTAGTGTCAGTTTTAATAACACTTTTTTGGTGGTTTTGGTTTCTAAGATCTACAGTAGTTTATCACCTACAATATGAGTAAATCTCATCTGGCATGGCAGGTCACTTCCGATATTTTCTGGTCCATCAGAGCCACATGTTCTTCATCACCTTCTCTGTACAAACAGTACTGTGCCATATCGTACCATTGTTCCGCACCATCCACCACCTATCAGTCACCTACAAAAATTGCTTTGAATTTCAAAGATCTCCAAACTCTCTGTTACAGATGCATGTAATACATTGTCAATACGTTCTGCACAGTTTTCCCTGCATGTGGTTTATGCAATGTAAACTGGCAAAAACAATTTTGAGAATTAAGCATCTTGACAAGAACTGAGGAGGCAGAGTTTTTCAAATGACTTGTAAAATCGGTAGTGACAATCTTCTGGGGTGTCATTTCAAAGACTTTGTCACTGCTGGTTGCTGCAGGTACTATAAAACTCATTAACACACTAGTTAGTCATTCATTATAGCCCTCCTTTTGCACATAGAGTATTCCATAGTTGGCCTATATTATGCTTCATGGAACAAATGGTGTCATCCACAAGTTCTTTCCAGGTGATGTGGCAAAGTAAAAAATCTTACACTTCAGTATCTCGTTGCTATGCCTTTTCTAATGCTACTAATCTGAAACATTGTTTAAACTTTGAAGCACTGCAACCTGGCAACAGTCTTAATTTCCTGAGGAATTTCCTCAGAAAATTTACAATCCATGTAAAAATTGGTGATACACATATACTGTATTTATTGAGGCAAGAACAACTGGATGTGCTGTAAGACCATCGTGAAAAGTTTTCTGGCTACACCTTTACACTTAAGCATGGACTACACTGAAGGCACAGTAGAAAATTTGAAAAGCCCTCAAGGGTACACTTAAGAAAGCATGTTCTTGTGACCATACCAAATGCACACTGCTTTTAGTAACACTCACATTTTCTTTCTTCACAGGGTGGATAAATACGCAGTTATTCATTGGTTGATGTTACAATTAGCATAATTTGTCAGTCAGTGATTTTGTTCATGTCAAAATCATAGTTTTTTCCAATATCAACAGAAAAGTTTGAGAAATGATGTCCTAACGTAGTGGGTGTATCCAGCAGTCTAACCACCTTGGCAATTCTTGTTTCTGTATTACAGGGAAGACATGACTTTTTGTAAGTTGCAGGCTTAAGAGTTTTTCAAGGAACATTTAAATACATGTTTTTTTCTACTTTGTTAACTTGATCCCAGTCACTTGAAAATGTGTAGACTAAAGGTTTGAAGTAGCAGACAATTGGTTTTGCAAAAGATTTTGATCCTAGAACTATGTGTACATATTTGTACTTCTGTGGGTTGTGATACTGTATGTCCGCTAGCAGTCATTCTGCAGACAATTTGGATATGAAGGCCAAAGACAGGCCTAAGCTTATGCTTTTTAATTGACATTGAACGTAGTAAAGGAGGTATACTGTATGTAGAACCTTCTGCAAACATTTGCTAACAATGTTTTTTTTTTTCACAAATATAACTTGAAAAATATTGATCATGGGTAATAAAAAGGGACAGTCATTCACAAGAATAGTAAGTTTCTTCACTTTTTGGTAAGGACTGAACGTGGATGGAGCATTTGGGATACACATTTGAATGGATTTATTTACCAATTATTTTTGCACATAACTATTAACGAAACCATATGTATGAACATTACCATATTGTAATCAAAACAAGCATGGTATGTACAATATAAATCCGGAAGTAAAAGCGGTGAGCCAAAATGATATTTTGAAGACATTTAAAACAGTCTTGGTTCTTCAGAGTGTGCACTGCATATGTTGTTCACATTGTATGCCGCATTAAATTCCACTGTGATTCATGCATCTTGGTGTCTGGTAGGTAGCTGGCACTCACAAGTTCCATTGGTTTGGTATTTAACTCGCTTACTGCAGCCTCTTTGTAAGCTGCATGGATATACCAATATACTGTACCTGGCTGTGGGATAGTCTGTGATTGGGGGTTACGGAAAATTCAAAGCCACGTTCTTAAAATTGTGTACAGTATATGAAAGCTGTGTACTTTACTGGGCATATATCCCACACAAGTTAGCATTTTAGTAAAAACAAAAAAGTGGGCGACAATGAAAGATTAAAATTGAGTAACAATATTTACAAGACGTAAAAACAAAATGAAGCGAGAGAATGAGGAACATTCCATAATATCATAGATACCAGGTGGACAAAAGTTGCAAGGCAGATGTGATTAATGCATATATACTTTCCCTCACGTAAGTAAATGAGAGCAACATAATATGAGTGGATTACATGCACTTTTTTGTCTTGTTACTACAAATTGGAAACGTGCTTGTTGGTAGAAAAATAAAGTTACACTTTTCCCATAATTCCCACCAAAAAGAAACCTCATTGATCAGAGGAGAAGAAAAAGTGAGCTAAGTAAGGTCTACAATTATGCGCTTTTCCGCCAATATTCTCATTCTGCGCTGTGCTCTGCTTCCAAGCCAGCCCGCACACCCGTCATGTTAATGTTGCAAAGTTCCATAGCAAGTACGTACAGTATTGTGCAGGCTCTTTGCATGGAAGTACAGTATGCACAAGACTGATTGGCCTAGCGGTCTGTGTTTTGAATGATCGTTGAAGGAAAAAACATCAGGCGAAAACATTTTCAGAAGCCGTGAAAGGGATTTTTCTATTTAATGGTCCTTTGCAGAATTTTCAAAGGGTGGAAGAAATAGTTCCGTGTTTTTTTTTTTCTTTTTGCCCCCAAAATCATGGGGCAGAAAATAACATTCATTGTTAAGATTTCACTTACATGGTTTTCTTTTTCCTGTTTTTATTTCCTATCTTTATTGAAGTGGACTTTCTGTCACTGTTTTAAAAATTTGTGTCAGTACTAGGCCTCATTAGAATTTTAGAAATGATCCTGCCATCACTGAGTGTTGATTTGATGCCTCGAAAATAGGCCTACCTGTACAAGTTAATTTGTCTACGTTAAAGCTGCCTATCTTGAACTTTTTAAACATGTTCAAAGTGGAGGTGGGAATGTAGTGTTTAAAAAATGTTCAATTTCAAAACACCATTTTAAGTGTATTTGTGCATATGCAACTTACTTCCAATACTGACTCTTTGATCGACAGCTGGTGAGACAGCAGAAAGCATGCACCATCTGTAGACTAAGAGTAGAAAGACTAAATTTAATTTACCGTAAATCAATCACTAACATTATTACTACATTTACCGATTTACCACAGCCCACCAAGCATTAGATGTCAAAAGGGTCATAAGAACTGGGGCAGATGGCCATCTCTGGCTTACGTAGAGCCTCCTTTTCTGGAGAAAAGGATCGATGATGTTCTTGAATCCTTTGACTGTTGTGGCAGTGGCAGCCTCCTGTGGCAGATTGTTCCATTCAGTAATAATATGCTGACTAAAAGAATACTTTCTAATATCTAGTCTACAATGGTGCTTCTGGAATTTAAGCTGATGACCTCTTAATTTACTAACATCCGACAATTTAAAAAAAAGTAGCCTGATCAACATTTTCCAGACCCTTAACGATTTTAAAAACTTCAATCAAGTCGGCTCTTAGTCTACGCATTCAGAAGAAATTAAACCAGTTCTTTCAAGCCTTTCTTCATAACTAAGAGTAGACAAATCTGGAATCAATTTTACAGCACGACACTCTACCTTTTTAATGTTATCAATATCTTTCTGTAGATAAGGGCACCATACCTGACAACAGTATTCCAGATGTGGTCTAACAAGAGATTTATACAATTTCAGTATATATTACTACTACTTTTACAATCATACGTTCTATTAATAGTACCATGAGTACCTTGTTGGCAGAGCTCACAGCCTAAGCACACTGTCTACTAGGGCTCAATGAATTATCAATAATAACACCTAAATCCTTCTCATACTCAGTGGTTTCAACTTGAACACCACTGATAAAGTAACTGGCTTGAGCATTTGAATGACCGAGGTGAAGACACTTGCACTTCTGTGCATTAAATAACATTTGCCAATCGCAAGACCATTTACAGTATACAGTGCATCCAAGTCCTGTTGAAACTCAGTCACTTTACCCATGGAAAGAACATCAGAAAAAATAAGGCTTAAAGGCATGGACATGAATTTAGCAAGACTTTGTAACACAACAGGATAGATACCATCAACACCAGGTGCTTTGTCAGGACGTAGATTCTACAACTTTCGGAGAACCACCTCCTGAGAAACATCTAAATCACATAGTGCACAAGTTAGACCACTGAAACCATTGACAAACTGGAAGATTATTGACGTCTTCCGTAGTGTACACCGATGAAAAGCACTCATATAACAGTCTTGCATTAACATTTTCATCCTGAAGTAGAGGCTGAACTGGACGACCATTTTCATCGATCAAAGGACCCACTACATCTTTAGTCTTGACCTTACTACGAACATACCTGTAGAACTAGAACTGGAAGGCTTTTGGATCATCCGCCACATTCTGAGCCAACTTACTCTCAAAATTACGCTTCGCTAACCTAACAATTCTAGTAGCAGTGTGAAGTTTTCCACCTAAAAAATCAGAGGTGGACAACATTTTCTAGGGGCGGCTAGGACTAGGTTATATTAACATTAGGGTAGGAGAGACCTAACATTGTTCAATAACTCACTCTAATTTGAGTTCCAACCAACAGTCACGTGAACGAAGTTGCAAATGAAGGTATTCCTACCTGAGATAATTTACCTTACCTTGTTTATTAGTTACTTCTCAGAGTGCAATTTATTTTTATTCCTACTCTAAGCCTAGGGCATGCAAACACCGGTCTGACTCCTAGCTACGCAAATCCGCCCGGTGCCGTTGCGGTGGTAGTACGTACTAGTGCTAGTAGTACGTACTGTACACTGTACTGACACGTACATGTGTACAGTGTATTTCTATGGGGGACAGTGCGAGTGAATCTCTGAATCTGGGGATTCCCAGGATCATTAATATGCACAGAAGCATTGGAGGGCATTACATTGACGAGTTACCAACCAAAACGTCAGGTAGGAATGGTATCATGAGTTGAGAAGATGCTAACATGATAAAATTTGTCTGCTAAGGATTAAAACTCTTATCATACTGACGGAAGAAAATTTAATCATAGATTTAGTGAAAGAAACTTAACCATGTGTCTCTTTCTAAATTGCAGCTCCCTATAGTTGAATGCTACATTCCAGGCATCGTATTGTCTATGACGTCATGCATGAACAGTGACCACTCTGAACTATGTTTTTACTGTTTATGCGTTCTAGACTTTGCTACGGAAGCTTAAAAGTACCATCCAAATAAGAACATCTTTGCCCCGTAACTTGACAATTTTCTGCAAAATGTCTAGATAACAAGAAAATATAGCAACAAAAAACGGAAAAATGATCAATTGTTTAGTTATATTATTTGAACAATTAAACAATTTTCTGCAAATTGTTCAAATGACAACTTGCATATCTTGTCATTTCAACAATTTGCTGCAAAATGTCCACTTGTTTACTTTTTGACTAAGTGAGCAATTCAACAATTTTCGGCAAAATGTCGAAATGACAACTTATCGTATCTTTTCAACTCAACAATTTTCTGCAAAATGTTGACTTGGTCACTTCTTTTCTGAATGAGCAATTAAACATTTTTCGGCAAAATGTGTAAATGACAACTTATTACATCCTGTCATTTCAACAATTTTCTGCAAAATGTTGATTTGATCATTTCCTTTTATGTGAACAATTAAACAATTTTCTGCAGAATGTTATCTTGTTCATATCTTTCTAAGTGAACAATTAATCAATTTTCTGCCAAATGTTCAAATGACAACTTATCTCATGCTGTAATTTCTATATCTGGTTTGGGAAGAGAACAAGTGGACATTTTTCAGAAAATTGTTGAAATGAAAAGATATAATAAGTTGTCATTCGAACATTTTGCAGAAAACTGTTCAATTGCTTACTTAGAAAGAAAGTAAAAAGTCAACATTTTTCAGAAAACTGTTCAATTGTTCACTTACAAAAAAGTGAACAAGTAGACATTTTGCAAAAAATTGTTAAAATGGCAAGATATGATAAGTTGTCATTCAAACATTTTGCAGAAAATTGTTCAATTGTTCACTTAGTAAGAAAGTGAACATGTCAACATTTTGCAGCAAATTGTTCAATTGACAGGATGTGACAAGTTGTTACAAGAACATTCTTCAAAAAAATGTTGAATTCCTCGCTAAGAAGCAAGTAAACAAGTTAACATTTTGCAGAAAAATTTTGAGTTGTTTAGATAACACAACTGAACAAGTGATCATTTTCTGATTTTTGATGAGATATTATCTCGTTATGTAGACATTTTGCTGAAAATTGTCAACTTATGGGGCAAAGATATACTTATCTTGATGGCACTTTTAAGCTTCCGTACTCTGCAGAGCCTGCTTGGGCTGGAAATTTTCTGTAAATCTTGGTTCCGCCACCTCTGAACTCCCACACTGTACTGCTCTTCCGGAAAAGTGTTTGCAACCCCCACTGATAGCTGCCCTCGCAGACTCTGGACACTCGTTTTAATTATGCACACAACTTTTAACTAAAACCATTGTTTTTCGCTACCGAATTCGGTAGAAGCCAATCACGGCCATCGTGAGAAATGATGGGAGTGATGATGGGGAAAGGACATACGACTGATTAGTTACGTAACTATATCATGGCAACATTCTACTCTCCTTCCACTGTTTTAGGCCTCTCTTAGCAATATCCTATTTCTTCCGTAGGCAAATCTGGTGATACGGTGAAAGTTAGCCCAGGTACCATTATTTTCTCTCATTGTTCGATCGCTGCTATTGGCTCATTTCATTCTATAGATGGCGTTGGTTCCAATGTTTCTTGATTCACATTGAGTGGTTTGCATCACAATTGATCTCATTGTGTCGAGTGAGTCATGTAGACGGGAACGAGACTCGATAGTTTATTTTGGTTGGGATTTCACTGAAAATGAACAGTTTTTTTCATCTTGACAGTTATGTGTTTTATTGTTTTGCAAACAAAACGACTTCAGTAACTAGGCTTGAAAATGTGGTTACGAATATATCGCAACCACTTACTGTCCATAATTGCTCCTGCCCCAGATTATTTTTGAACGTTTTAGCAGTTTCCTACGGAAGCGTAGAAGGGACTTGCAGAAGAAAAAAGTTGGAAAGTGGTTGTAACTACTGTACCCAACAGTTGTTCAGTCGTTCTACGTCGATCCAACGTACACTACCTAACCGTTGGCTGTCCCCACATTGTCCCAACGGTGGATCAATGTAAACTGTCTGGTTCGTTGGCTGTAAATATTGGCCCACTGTACGCTGGCCAAACGGTTGCCTGTCTTACGTTGGCTCAATGTTGGGTCCATGTTCGTTAACTAACACAACGGTTACCAACATTGGCCCGCTTTTTTGAATAGGCCTAGGCCTATAGGATTGTGATCTCCAAGGCTTTGCGCAGAGAAATGAAATTGCGATATTTAAGTAGCCTGTAGGTATAGACAACTAAACGAGACCTTCAGTTCTCATCGATACCAACCAGGGTATGGCAAAATGTTGGCACTGACATAATCTAGTAGAATAACAAAACTTACACTTATCACATGTTCCTGTATTGGAAGGCACGGGGTACCGACTCTTGTGGTCAGTAACAATGGCAAACTTGTGGTCAGTGACAAAGAGTGCTAGTCAAGAGTTTTTACAGTTTGCCAAGGCATGGGATTTTGTCCATATGACCTCTAGCCCGGCCATTGCATGCACCCTCATATAGTCCAATGGGTTGATCGAAAAGTCTGTTCAGGTTGATAGCTTGCTGGAAAAAGCACAAGAGAGTCAGTGGTGAAGACAATTATCAAAATATGCTTGTTAATCGCAATACCCCACTAGAAAGGCGATAGTCCCCTGCGCAAGTGTTGATGAATCGTAGAATAAGGCCAAACCTATTAGAGTTAACCAACCAGGAGAAAAGAAACCCAGAAGCAAATCGTTGTCGCCCACAATTATCCAACCCTGTATGATAATTGCGACATATAGGCCTTTCCTGTGACACTTTCCTGTGGCAGTGCACGTTCCGCCCGTTTTAAATTTCTATGTATTTCATTATTTGCTGCAGCTACTGGATGGAAATAAAAACTTAGTAAATTGGCTTAAACACCGGAGATTGAACTCTCTTTCCTCTATATTGAGATACTAATGTTTGTAATGAATCTACTATGCACAACATTAGGAACATTTTGATTTTTTTCTTTGACGGACCAGAAGGGTCTACCTTCTCCTCTCATGATCTGCGATCATGATTGTAGCTGTCATTTTCAACCTACGTTAACTAAAACGTATGAACCGACAAAAGGAGACACCCAGACGAACACAGTGTTGTAAGATGTCTAACATGAAACTGTCCATCTTAAAGTTTGTTAGATTCCATTCAACTCTGTTTCATTAACCATTATACCTCATGGAGAAAATAAGGCACACGGCACTTAGCACCTAACGCAGTTAATCGAGGAGTTTTCTGGTGGATGATGCATTTGTTAATTGATTAATGTATGCATTGTGGGCAAAATGAATGCCAAAACACTGGAGGGCATAGATCATTCACAAGTGACCGTACCACACACAGTTTCTGATATGATGGTCTTCAGGTAGATTTGTATATGAAGGACAGCCACTGCATGTTCATTTTCTGATGTGCTGGAAAGAAAGTACGTTTTTAGTTTAATTTATCGGGCCTTTTAAAATTGATAGCAACTAGATGTTTCTTTGTTTTGTTGTTGTTGTTGTTGTTTTGCGAGCTTTTCTGGATGGCACATTTGAGAGTGAAACCGGAAGGCAAAATAAGATGAATTATATGTATACCAATTGATGGCGCTATTACTCAAAGGACTCAGACATTTCTTTTCTGAATTGTTATTCAACTCATGATCAAAGCAGAAGCAGAATGCATTGTCATGAGTACATATTGCACAGAATCCATGACAAGAGGACGCATATTAACAATGGATTATCTTTTTTGTTTTCAACGGTTGGTAGTTTTACTCACGTGGAGTTGGTTTTATTCTATTGCAGACAACATAACTGGCATTAACGTGAACCGATATGAAAACATAAATTTAAAATGTTCTATTGGAGTAAATTTGTCAAAGGAGGAGCTCAAGTGGCGGCACAATGAGGTTTCGGTTTATACAGGCACTCAGCAAGTCACTTTACAAAACATTGCTTATCTAGAGGAAGATTACTCTTTATCTATACCCAATGTTTCCTTCTCAGATGAAGGACGTTACACTTGCTTCGCCAACACTTACAACTCGGAGAGTGTGATATATCTGCTTAAGGTAAACGGTGAGTGTTTTGCTCAGGAGTCTCAATATGCTTCACTTTATTTTACAGGTCGCATTAGCTGAAATAGTAATGCTGGTTCAAAAGTGGTTTGTTTCCAAGTTGTCTCAGAAGATGTACCTTTAACTCTTGATATCTATGTAATGCTGAAACATAAGGAAGGTAACTAAATCAGCTTTAAGTTTCGTGTTTTACCAATTCTCTGCCGATCATAATCATTTTATGTTATAATGCTCTAAGGAGTTTCATGGACTTAGTAAAGTATATAGATATGGAAAGAAACAAGTATCTTCTTGGATTGGTTTGACCTTCGAATGATTTGTGAGCATTATAACACACTTATAAACAATTACCGTTTACTAAACATAAAGCATTTTTACAAAAACAATATTAAAAATCCCTTGTAGAAACATCAATGCCTGTGTTTGAAGTTCTGGTGTTCCGACATCAAAATATTACACTCACAAAACGTGACGGTAAAATAAGAACTCCATAACTTTTAGGTAAAATTTTACACAAACTTAATGTAAGTTTTACATTGTGTATATAACAATTTTACTAAAATGTAGTAAAATTTACCAAAATTAATGTAGAATTTACGTATACTGTTTACATTAATTATATGTAAAATTTATGGAGTTCTTATTTTAAATATTTAGGTAAACAGTATATGTAAATTCTACATAATTTTGGTAAATTTTACTACATTGTAGTAAAATTGTTATATACACAATGTAAGACTTACATTAACTGTGTGTAAAATTTTACCTAAAAGTTATGGAGTTCTTATTTTACCGTTACGTTTTGTGAGTGTAGTACATGCACATTCTGTTTCTACAGCATGTTTTCATTTTCCCACATATTTCAACAGATAGAGAGTGAATCTTCGTAGGAAAAATAAAATACTATATACCACTGTGGAGAAATGTCTTAAATCATTACCACTTAATTAATTAAACGAACCTTGGTATGTCCATATAGTAGTTTCGCAAAAAACGTGACTGTCCTTTTTAAATTATGCTGTAAAAGTGCAAGTAATAAAAAAGTTATAACGTTGTTCATCGGCATGCAAAGCAAGATGTTGATGAAGTTAATCATGATCTTAGCAGTGTTTTCAATAGTTAAATGCTGGTTCCAATGTGTGTTTTAGTACAGGGAATTTCAATGTTAATTTACCTTGAAGTTCTTGGAAAAACCTTCAAAACACATTATCATATACTTACTTTTATTTTATTTTTTTTTACGAAATTGATAAGCATACAAGAGTGACAGATGCACTCACAATCGTTTGATAATATATTTAAGGATGTGAACGTTGCAACTAAATCCAATGTTAGTATTATTATCCGCTATTGTTATTATTATCTACTATTATTGGAACTGATATTTCAGACCATTACGTAATCCTACTCTTTCCAAAGACTAAACCCCTCGAAAATGAATCCCTTGTATCTTATATGCTTTACATCAGCAATTCAAATATGCTAAGTATGAGATTAGCTTCGAATAACTTCCACAATGCCATGTGCAAAGCAATATTACCAAACTTATAGATACAATTTCAAAGAACATCACCATGTACTACCATTACCCTAGCCCACGTGATTTCGTCGTGACGCCATTTTGGTAACTGCGGCACAACGGGAACATATTTTATTGGAGGTGATAATATCTATAATCGTCGCTAAAGAAAAGACAACAAATTTTGGTGCGTTATCGTAATTTTAAGAACAGATTAATGATTGTAATTCGCAGTGATAAGAAAGTATATTGCAGTGAGTATATTAAAATAAGTAACATTGAAAGAAAGGATGCAATACTAAAGAGAGGGCAGATAATGGTCACCTATTTGATAAAAATTCGAATGACACGTAAAACATCGCAAAGGAGTTAAAAGAATATACATCAGTTGTTGATAATCCTTCAAACAAGATCTCGGGAACTTGAAAAAAAATTCTTACCTCAAAGACATTGCTGTCTTATAGATACAGTCATTGTACACCCATTGGCAAAGTTGTTGTACTGCTATTCTCAACATAAAACATGGGATAGCATCTGGTTGTAATGACCTCACAAATGGTATTTTAAAACAATTTATGGACATGTTGTTAATCCGCTTACCCAACGTACCTTTGAATTTGTGTTTTCGGAAGTCATTGCATTGTATTGTACAGCAATAACGTTTGTAATTTTCATGTAGAACAATTGAAATAGATTAAATCAAAGCACGTTCACTTGTAAAACCCCGATTCATTGGAAGTAAAATAAAATATCGTACGAAGTATTTTACGTCAATAACTTGCAATTTTATATCTTTCTGCTTATAACACTTGTTGCAAGATTAGAGCTTCTGGTAGACCACAAAGACGGAAGTTTCAGGGATGTGTCTGTCAAAGAGGGGCATCCCATAAGGGTAAAACATACAGTGACAGGATCGATACTAATTGTTAGATTGACATTATCAGCCTCATCAATGAACAACGTAACATTTTCGTCACCGGTTTCGCTGAAAACGTCGTATTTAACAAACATCGAGACTTTTGATAGAAGAGGTGAGATGCTTCATGAAGTATCATCCCAACACTGTAACGAGAATCCTGAGTTGCATTTGCCATGGAGGCAGTTTTCCAGAGAAGCAGCAGTTTTCCAGCAAATTTAAAGTCTTTCTTATGTATCTTTTTGTTGAATATATTTTACTTTTATCTACTTAGCAAAGCATGGAAATATTGTACATGTTCATGTATTGAATAAATGCTTTTGCCTGTGAAATACCTTAAGGAACATTCTCGAATTTTCTCGTGTTTGTAGGACTATTGTAACTTTCTCTTTCAATTATGTGGTCAAAATATCCAAGATAATTGGCACAAATGTTGGAGTAATTTTTACGTTATAATGATCGTGATGCAAGGGAACACTAACAATGATAATTACTGAGTAAGGATACGAAATTTGAACTGATAAAATGTGATATGTAAATGACTTGTTGAAATATGTCGTTAATCATACGTAATTCACTAGTTTATTCTTAAAGAGGCTCATTGAGTTGCTATTGTTTTATTTTGTGATAAGTTTGAAGGAATTCTTCGCATGCCAGTACTCATAATTAGCCTCATTAATCTTGCATTTATTCCTCCGGTTACTAAAAATGTGAGAAATATCAATTTCATATGAACACTGATTACCTAAGCACTGGTATCTTATGTTAAAATGTGTCTGGTATAACAGCAAGTGAGTTTTATTGTTAAGTACCCATCATTGTTGCTTCATTTGTGTGTCGAATGTATTAAGAACCTCTTACTTTGATCATTTATCATCAATACATGACACATACTCAACATATGCGACAACGAATCATGATTTGTGAACAAATTTATTGAGTCTCTTTAAAGAAGGCTATGCTCGTAAATATGCTAGTAGAGCATGCAATAAACTATAAATGTGATTCTATTGATCCATGTAAGGCGAATTGAAAAAAAAAAACGAATGTTGAAAAATGAATATCGAAACATGAGAGTGGCAATTCGTTCTTGTGAAAGCAATTGTTGGGTAATGGTGTGTACAAACAAAAGTAATGAATTAAGCTATCAATTTCACTTCCTCTTAGCTAATGATGTTCCCTGGATAGAATTGTTTGTCGAAAGTGTTACACATTGACAAGAGGTAACGTATCGAGTGTTTTGTTTTTAGATTTATGTTAACTTGAGCATGGAAAGTAGAGAATATCAAGACGTGCGTGGGATATTAGTAATTTAAAATTAAATAAATATAATTTCACTTTCAGCTAATGACCGCTTTGGGATAGATTCCCCCCCCCCCCCCGGACGTCATATTGATTATGACAATAACAACGACACAGTTTATTTCCATCCACTTGGAGAACATATCATAACAGCGAGACAATGGTAAATGCAATGTATATATTTACATAATACATATTTTAAGTTTGTCTTGGACATATTCTAGATGTAATGGAAAATGAGAAAAACTGAAGTATAATACTTATAAATTGTTTTCCACTACATAAATTATTTTACACGATAAATACAAAGGTTCTAATAACAACATACTACTAACACCAAAAGAAGACACTAGAGTACATAAGGAAAGATTACATTTAGAGTATTGGGTATTTGTTCACAATGTTTATCGTGTTACCCTGTGTAAATGCTACATGTCTATATTACCATTAAGAGGTACGAAGGATTATAACAATGTCTGACTAGTAAGTAAATAAACATTGAAGAAGCTAGTATCTCATTGATTAAAGCAAAATGACAAAATAAGAATCGTTGACATGTACGAAAACTCATGGAAGACTATCAAAAGTGTGCCATGTTAAGGTTTTATTGAAAATAATTCGGGTTTTATGCCAACCCAGCGAGATTAGTTGAACAATGAATCCTCTCGTCATTTACACGTGAACAAAACTTCTTAACTATATGTTCAGGATGCCATGCACTATGCACTATTATGCTACACTGTATTGCTATAGCCTACAGAGAATACTTTTCCTTTCGAGATGACAAAGAGTCTCTTTGAAGTGAGTGCATCTCTGATTTGTTATAAATATTAACAATTACCTATACGTCTGTTTTGAATTTTGATTTGAACAGTGTCAAAAGCATGATATATCAACTTCTTAAGTAGTGCACAAATATCCGCAAAGAAATGAAATGGTAATTGAAACGTTTTTGTATGCAATTAGTCAATACAATGACTAAGCAATAAACATCTTTACGTAATGAGGACGATGAGTGCCATGATTTTTTCTCTGTCAAAATATTGCAACATCATCGAAACATGACGTGAGATGCAGACATTGAGGTTGATGTTCGTAATAATTATGTGTGACTGACAGTATCTGGTACATTAATTGATGTACGTAGCTCGACAACTTCAAGCATAGAATTACAACATTGTTCATGCTTCGTCGGATATGCTCTTTAAATGCCTTTCAATGACTTCATTACGATTTCCAAAGTAGTGGCAGTAACTTCTTAGATTTTAGTGAAATTAAGTTGGAGGTTAATGAAAGATATGAGGATCTTTTGTAGTGACTTTGTGCTTTCGTTGAAGACTCTTTACTCACCCCTGAATACAACATTACACATCATGGTGAGAAGGTTGAAGAAGAGGAAATGATACCTACCCTTGAGAACTTTATTGTTCTTACGTGGCTCAAGCGCATTAGCCCAGAGCTACCAAAACTTGTAAAACAACGTTATGGGCCAGAGCTCTGATCACGAACTATAGCATCATTCAAGCCTGAAATAACACAAGCACTTGACTCTTTGGTCAGTGAAATTGACTCTACTATTACGGCCATGATAGCATCAACTACTAGTGTTCATCCCAGCTCTAATGGACGCCCAGCAAGACGCAAGATCTTCCCTCTTTGCAAGGAAGCTAACAGTCCGTTTTCACATTTTCTTAGAGAGTGTAAGTACCCTCCAGAAGAAGACAGACAATATTTGTTAAAAGCTGGTCAGATTTCCTACATTTTGGGTGTGGGTGTAGATCGAGATGATGACAGCGACCACTCCAGATCTTCACTCGACTAGTCTTCACCAGAGACTATTTCTGCTAATAGAATACAGAAAGGACGGTCTCCATACATCGACGTGTTTGTCCGAGAGTGCCCAGTTCGCCTCATTGACAGCGGAGCCTCTGGTAACATGATCAAACATTCGACCGCACTTCAAATAGGAGCTAAAATTAACGCTTCATGCCAATCCGGTAACCAAGCCGATTGGACTTCTCTCATTGCCACAGGAGAGACTGCATTTACCTTACAGAGAGGCGAATAATAATTTAGTATAAATAATATAAACTTTTAATAAAGTTTGAAGACCTTGTGATAGACAATCTGGAAACTGATATTCTTGCTGGTGTGTTCCGTTTATGGAAGCCAACGATTTAGCTATTAGGCCTAAGTTACGCGAGGTTATACTGCTAAGGTGTAGTATATTATTATTTTTCTTTGAATGTACAACATAGTCCGTCAACCAGACGCACGCATGTTGTAAGAGGATCTGACCCCTCAGAAAACTACCATCTTTCCTGGTGAGTTCCTGAAAGTGCCCTTACCCCTGGAACTCTAATCCTCTCGTAATCATACTGAAGTAGCTATTGAGCCCCACAAGGAATCCCTCCTCTATCCCCATTCCCTGGCCCTCCCTGATGTAGTCTGCAGTGTTGGGCGGGGTTGATCAGAATCCCAAATAAAACAGGTGACCTTGTCTCTTATAACAGACTTGAGCACATATGCCAAGCTGCTCAGGTGCACAACCCGCACCCTAGGCCTTCTGGTAACACCCTTGAGTCCCCTCACAGTTCGCCTTCTGTTCCCATTAGTCCACATGTCTCCATTGATCCTGACTGTTTTAACTCCCGCTGAAAGGAAACAGTTTCTTTCAATTGTAGAGGAATTTGCCAGTGTGTTTAGTCCAGATTGTCCCGGTTACAATGGTTTTGGCAGAAAGTTTTGGGCTGTTGTTAATATGGGTCCCACCCTACCCCCACAACGTAATTAAGGGTCGACTTCCCTTGTATAACAACAAACTTATGGACCTCCAGCACAATTTGACGAAATGGTGTCCTTGGGTGTGTTTGTCCGCCCAGAGGATGTGGGTGTTAATGTAGAGTGTCTAGACTGACCAAAATCCTAAACATGATACAGAAAATTTTCGCTATTTAAAAACTTTACCAAACGATAAACTTCTTACTGTAAAAAGATTGGTGGTAGTGGAAAAGAGAAACAAAACCCTTAACTTCATTAATTAGGCCAATTCAGATTGGGATTTGTCAACGAAATCACAAGAATGGTTATAGGTGAAGTGTAATGTCTAAGGTTTGTCTACGCACCAGGTGCTATCAAAATTAATGTCACATTTACAGTATGGTAAACTTTTCACTCACAGTCTTTTAATAAATGATTTAAAAGTATTAATTATTGAAGCGTACTATAAGCAATACAGTTCATGCATCAACTAAAACTTACTGTTATAGAGATATGGTTTTACAAACACAAACAAAATCTACCTTTAAGAATAATCCAAATACAAGTCTTCCTTACAGCACACTAGTTCATACAGGGTGTGTGTATATGTTCCCACAATACGGTTTTATTGTAAAAGAAAACTCAACCTTTTTCGGTGGACATTGCCAAAGAGAATCCTTTTCACAAAACGGCAACCCAAGTTTGCATGTACTACTTGAAAAGAATGACCTTGGTGGACGCAACGCAATTACAAATGTTGTCTATGAGTTTTGTTCTTTTATTTGCAGTTAAGGAACAATGTATACCTCAGATAACTTTGTACTGGTTGCTAAGTGCACCTGTTATGGATGAATGACTGTTTGAATTGATTGTGAACCAAAATTAAAATTCGTGAGGAACGGGAGGGGTGAGTATTAATTGCAAAATTTTCACAATTTGTCATTTTAACTCAACCATTGAAAACACTAGTATTTACGAACAGTCACAGTAAAAAAGGGTAACTTTTTTGAAAGGGTACAGTATACACCGTTTCATGTCGTGACTTCAGCTGTGCTACAAAAATTTTACCCCTGACGACGAACCTTGCCTTTATTATTGAACAAATGTATCGTTGTTACTGATATATAACGCTATTACGTTTCTGACGATACCATAAGCAAGTGCGTGACTCTCTTAACCGCTTCTTTCACTTAAACTATAGACACTGACATTGTAATAATTACACTGCGATTACAATAATATCTTACACTCACAGAGATTGCCCTTCACACTAAAGAAAAAAAGTACCAATGCAAGTTAGCTGCAGCTAGTCAAGTCATTAACGTACGATTATCTCTTTAAACAAATTTCAGCTGAAAGAAAATAAAAATGAAACCGTTGATTCAGCAAAAAGAAAAAAAAAACAAAACTACTAACTCGGCACAAACAACGTATCAATATAGATGTGCTGGTAAGCATTACAACAGAAAGGAAATGATACTGCCGATCTACTAAATGAAAAAAAGCACACTAATTACACCACTATGATCGACTTATTTACATTTGATCTCTTTTTGTTTCAATCAATTAATAGTTAAGATAAATACAGTAACATTCAACTTCTTTTGTTATTTAAACTATTGTAAACTTTGACAATATCACTCTCAAAATTCTTGTTTATTTCTTCTAACAGAGTATTCAACATTGAGTTTTCATTTTGTTTCACTTTAAACTGATTAGTCTCAACGTTGCACGAACAACTGGTCTCAGGCATTGATTCCTGATAAAATGTATGAGCTCACGTACTGCTCAGTGTACAATTCCTTTGTAATTAAAACGTTTCGCAGCTGAAGAAATTTATGGCAATCATGGTTTCCCGTCAGCAAGCAATACAGTATGTGAATAATTTTGTGGAGTATGTGTTTCCCACGACTAACATGAAGAAGGGAACATGAGGGAAGAGTGCCCTTTTCCTTTGGAATTTTTTTTAGAATCATATGATAGATAGATGCAAGTTGGTGCAGTCTTCGACTAGTGTCTTACTGAGCAAAGCACTGCTACAATACAGGCCTATTCCACTTTAACAGATTTTACGTTTTTAAAATGAACACAAAAAAACCAACTTTTTTCGCCACCAACGCGGTTTTATATTAACCTCCATGCCGTAAGTATCCTTACAAAAAGTTTGGATATAATGATTTACCGATAGGCCTCTGGCCGGGGGTGGCCTGAGTAGGGATTCCTACAATGGATTTAAACACAGGAGGACCCCAACGAAGGTGATTAAAAAGGTGCAGGAAACAGGAAAGTGGGAGGGGACATCTAATTCCTGACCATGCGCATCACCGTATCCCTAAACCAAACATTCATTTGTAAGTTAAAGTGTTTTGTTATTTACTATAAGGAAGAAGCGTCAACCATGGTATCGCACCATCATAGCACGCAGCACCAGGAACGAAAAAAATAAATATATATTGGGGATCATTGCCGGCGAGCCACCATTGATCGGCGTGAGTCGTGAAAGGAGATGTTTGGCTTTACAAATCCCTGTAGATGGCAAACGGCACTTTCATGGGTGTTCTAAGCTACATGTTCGATCCCAACTTTGAAATATTCATTTCATATCTACGAAAGAAAATCAGTCTATGCAAGCCAAATGGTTGTACGTAGGCTATCAGACGGATTGAGCAAGTACAATAATGAAAAGGAATTATGCATCCTCTATGATATATTCTTGGAGCACCGAGAAATATAGGGAAACTTACCCCTCAAGTACCCCCCCCCCCCCCTCTTACACACACACACCTTCTTCTTGAAACTGTATACATGTGCTGGTGAGCTATATCTATTTTATGCTACTTCATTCTTGCAAATGTAATGCATGAGTAGGCCTATGCAAAGAAGGCTTAACTTTCACAGAAGATAAGGGAAGACACCTTTATTAAATCTACAAGGGGAATTGAAATCTATGGTAAAACAGTATGACCTTAAAGTACAGAACAGTGCTAAAAAGGACAAAATTACACATGAAACGAGATTCAAAAAAAAAAAGAGAAAGTAAAAGTTGACGGAACATCGACAGCAAAACTCAAAGGAAGCACAAATGCAAAATATAAAGTAAACTACCCAACCATCTAAAAGAAGAGGAATTGTGAAATGACTGCGCCTAGAAAAGAGCTAGGCTAGAGGTTAGTACACAATATGCCGTCAGTGGGCTCAGAATTATTCCCACTGAAATTTTCAATTGTCATCCAAACAGGAAGAAAAACCAGAAAGCCAAAAGGCTTTGTGATTCCTTGCCACATGGTTATATTATAACAAGCATGAATTATTCACATGACAAGTATGAGATCAACTGCAGTTACTGGTCTTGAAACACCACATTAATAAGCCTTTAACCCAAATAACCTTTCTTTTGGTGACCTCAAATGACATTTGACGTCCACTAAAAGCAATAGGAATCACCTACCCAGTATGGGGAACCTACACATCAAGTATGACATCAGCCAACATTACTCTTCTGGAGATAATGTGCTAGAAAATTTTCACCTCGGGGACCTCAAACGACCCTTGACCTCCACAAAAACAATAGGAGTCATCTACTCAATATGACTAACCCACACACCAAGTATGACATCAGTCACACTTACCCTTCTAGAGATACTGTGTTAACAATGTGTTTGCAGTTTGACTCAGGGTGACCTCAAGTGACCTTTATCTCCACCAAAAACAATAGGGATCATCTACTCAATATGACCAACAAACACACCAAGTATGGCATCAGTCGCAGTTACTGTTCTTGAGATATCATGTTTACAAGGTTTTCACATTTTGACCTCTGGTGACCTCAAATGACCTTTGACCTCCACCAAAAGCAATAGGGATCATCTACTTAATATGACCAACCCACACAGTAAGTATGACATCAGTCACAGTTACTCTTCTGCAGATACTATGTTTACAAGGTTTTTCCAGTTTGACCTCCATTGACCTCAAATGACCTTTGACCACCACCAAAAACGATAGGGATCATCTACTTAATATGTCTAACCCACACGCCACGTATAATATCAGACACAGTTACCATTCTTGAGATATCGTGTTTACAAGGTTTTCACATTTTGACCTCTGGTGACCTCAAATGACCTTTGATCTCCACCAAAAGCAATAGAGATCATCTACTTAATATGATCAACCCACACAGTAAGTATGACATCAGTCACAGTTACCCTTCTGGAGTTTACAAGGTTGTGTGTTTACAAGGTTTTCCCAGTTTGACCTCCGTCGACCTCAAATGACCTTTGACCGCCACCAAAACAATAGGGATCATCTACTCAATATGACTAACCCACACACCAGGTATGACATCAGACACAGTTACCATTCTTGAGATATCGTGTTTGCAAGGTTTTTCACATTTTGACCTCTGGTGACCTCAAATGACCTTTGACCTCCACTAAAAACAATAGGGATCATCTACTCCATATGAACAACCCACACACTAAGTATGACATCAGTCACAGTTACCATTCTTGAGATATCATGTTTACAAGGTTTTCACATTTTGACCTCTGGTGACCCCAAATGACCTTTGACCTCCACCAAAAACAATAGGGATCATCTACTCAATATGACCAACCCGCACACCAAGTATGACATCAGTCATGGTTACCCTTCTTGAGATATCGTGTTTACAAGAAGTGTCACAGACACACATACACACACACACACGACATCACCATCGCATAGAGTCCTTCTGCAAGGAATCAATAACTGATATAGCATATAGTATACATGTGGGGAGTGAGATTATGACTGCCTATTCTTAAGGGAGGTGGTCAACGATCCAAATCCAGTTTCAAACTTTACTTTTATTTTTAACATCATAATTTTCCAAAAATACCCTGAGTAATGCCTAAACATACAGCGACCTTGAAAATCATATAACAAGAATGATGATACCGGGTCGACTGCTAGGCCAAACCTACTACAGAAAAAAATCTAGGGTCTAAATCAGTAGACCTAAGTGGGTTATGTCATTAAGTTTATTGCACTCTTGCTTGTCTCGCTGGAAAATTTTTCGTACGCGTACATACGGTACTTGAAAAAGGTAGGTGAGAATAGTTTGTTTTCCACAGACTCAATGGTTATGCAGATCTATATTAATATGATAACCACTTGGTAATCACATTTTAATGCAACTTATCTTGTCTTTTGTTTATTAGAGGTTTCGTTTTAAACATCTGATTGTAAAATTTGTCTGTTCATGTCACTTTTAATGTGATTGGTTTGCGATTATAATCATGGCGGAAGGTCATTAACAGTCATATATAGGTACGTCAAGTGCTTATTGACACCGCACAAACAAACCTGACCTTAAGTCATATTGCAGATCAAAACAATGAAACATATGGCTAATTCCTGCGGAGCTTAGGACTTTCAAAATCACCACAAAATCGAAACAACGAAGGGACGACTACAACGCACAAAATCAATGAAAATTGAATTGTGAAACATTGTAAAATGAATTGCTGCAAAAGTATTAGGCTATCCTTACAAAGCAATTTTCACATCTTCAAGCAAAAAGGCGAGTATCATCAGGTCTACGTCTACGTTGAAGATTTTTTTTTTTTTTTGCCTTAACTAATTGATTGGAATTTCATGCATCCTTGAAGACACTCTGAAAATAAAGCTAGTCTAATTATAGTATCTTTCACAGTATATTTATAGTAAGGTGAACTTCACAATTCAGAAGACACCACAAATTGCTCTTTACAAAGAACGTATTCTTTAATACTGAGATAGATGTACAGGTTTCATTTACATTACTCAACACAATAGCAGCAACAAATGACCCAAATGTACAGCTGTACAAATGTTCCTTTTGCAATGCTGTTTCAGATTATGATCTTATGATCGAAATCCCTCTTCATGTCAAATATTTTCTCACTTCCCTGCCATAAGGTGAAGCTGTTGAAGAAGTTTATTGGTGAGATTGAATGGTTTAGCAATGATTAAATATATCTTGCTTGTAAGCCATGAAGGTGCATTTGAGATGCTATGTCCGTTTAAATCATTACCCCACCTTTGAACCACTTCCCAAGCTATCCACCAACTGATGAAATTTGATGACACAAATAAAAAGAGTTGACAGAGAAATCTTGACAGGAATTGCACAAGAAATGTATTGACTACTTCACATGGTTATCTGGTTACAAAAGCTACTGTACCTCAGATTTCCATATAAGAAAGTGAATTCAGCTGCTTATTTATCTCAAGTTAATCATGTAATAGAAGTTTTTAAAAGGCATTTCATTATTAAAGTATATTTGCGTTGTGGGCTTACTCTCAATGACCCGATACAACAAAGCAAAGTTAACATAAATTTCAGTTGCTTATTCATATACACTTGATGCAATTTGATTGACATCATAAAAAAAAATCTTGTAAAACGACATGCAATAATCAGCCTTGTCAATAAGATAAATGTGAATGTTATATTAATCCACAGATCTGAAACTAGGTTGCTTATCCATTGAACTTTCAACTACACTCAGAGTACTGTGGAAACACAACATTGACATCTCATCAATAACAATAATAGTCATATGTGAAATGACTTCTTGACCATGGAAAATCTTGGCATTAATGTAAAGATGACACAAAAAGTGAAAATGAAAATATTATGTACGGTCAACCCAAAACTAACAAAGGTGAAAATTCTTTATGAAACAACCTCCATGAAATACTCCCTCAAAACAAGTAAGACCAGAAAGCCAAAAGGCTTTGTGATTCCTTGCCACATGGTTATATTATACCCAAGCATGAATTATTCACATGACAAGTATGAGATCAACTGCAGTTACTGGTCTTGAAACACCACATTAATTAACCCAAATAACCTTATTTTGGTGACCCTCAATGACATTTGACGTCACTAAAAGCAATAGGGATCACCTACCCAGTATGGGGAACCTACACATCAAGTATGACATCAGTCAACATTACTCTTCTGGAGATAATGTGCTAGAAAATTTTCACCTCGGGGACCTCAAACGACCTTTGACCTCCACAAAAACAATAGGAGTCATCTACTCAATATGACTAACCCACACACCAAGTATGACATCAGTCACACTTACCCTTCTAGAGATACTGTTACAATGTGTTTACAGTTTGACTCAGGGTGACCTCAAGTGACCTTTATCTCCAACAAAAACAATAGGCATCATCTACTCAATATGACCAACAAACACACCAAGTATGGCAATCAGTCGCAGTTACCGTTCTTGAGATATCATGTTTACAAGGTTTTCACATTTTGACCTCTGGTGACCTCAAATGACCTTTGACCTCCACCAAAAGCAATAGGGATCATCTACTTAATATGACCAACCCACCAGTAAGTATGACATCAGTCACAGTTATCTTTGCAGATACTGTTTACAAGGTTTTTCCAGTTTGACCTCCATTGACCTCAAATGACCTTTGGCTGCCACCAAAAATGATAGGGATCATCTACTCAACATGTCTAACCCACACACCAGGTATAATATCAACACAGTTACCGTTCTTGAGATATCGTGTTACAAGGTTTTCACATTTTGACCTCTGGTGACCTCAAATGACCTTTGACCTCCACCAAAAGCAATAGGGATCATCTATAATATGATCAACCCACACAGTGAGTATGACATCAGTCACAGTTACCCATCTGGAGATATGTGATTACAAGGTTTTTCCAGTTTTGACCTCCGTCGACCTCAAATGACCTTTGACCGCCACCAAAACAATAGGGATCATCTACTAATATGACTAAAACACACACTAAGTATGACATCAGACACAGTTACCGTTCTTGAGATATCGTGTTTACAAGGTTTTTCACATTTTGACCTTGGTGACCTCAAATGACCTTTGACCTCCACCAAAAGCAATAGGGATCATCTACTTAATATGATCAACCCACACAGTGAGTATGACATCAGACACAGTTACCCTTCTGGAGATATTGTGATTACAAGGTTTTCCTTTTGACCTCCGTCGACCTCAAATGACCTTGACCGCCACCAAAAACAATAGGGATCATCTACTCAACTATGACCCCACACACTAAGTATGACATCAGACACAATTACCGTTCTTGAGATATCGTGTTTACAAGGTTTTCACATTTTGACCTCTGGTGACCTCAAATGACCTTTGACCTACCAAAAAACGATAGGGATCATCTACTCAACATGTCTGGCCCACACACCAGTATAATATCAGACACAGTTACCGTTCTTGAGATATCGTGTTTACAAGGTTTCACATTTTGACCTCTGGTGACCTCAAATGACCTTTGACCTCCACTAAAAACAATAGGATCATCTACTCAATATGAACAACCCACACACTAAGTATGACATCAGTCACAGTTACCGTTCTTGAGATATCGTTGTTTACAAGGTTTTCACTTTTGACCTCTGGTGACCCCAAATGACCTTTGACCTCCAAAAAACAATAGGGATAATCTACTCAATATGACTAACCCACACACCAAGTATGACATCAGTCATGGTTACCCTTCTTGAGATATCGTGTTTACAAGAAGTGTCACATACACACACCCTCACACACATACACACACACACACACACACGACATCACCATCGCATAGATTCCTTCTGCCTTCGGCAAGGAATCAAAAAGGAAGGAAATTTGAAAAGCTTAAGTGGCAACGGTATTTCAGTCTACAGTCTTTGGCACTAAATACACTGAAGAATTTTGTCTCTGTCTCACTGTCATTGGTCATAACCATCATTGACAATAACAACAAATATGAAAAAAAAAAATGACAATAAAAAGAACATAGTAGCCTACATAATGCAATACAAGTTATGCTTGTGGCCACCTACATAACATATCATAGCATTTATAAGGCAAGCACAACACTATTTACATGAGACGTTAGTGGCAGATACAAACCAATGTTCACTCACAGCTGGTCTCTTGCAAAGTGACTGGTAATATAAACCTTGTCAATTGCTGGAATGGCTATGCTCCCCAAGCTAATGCACCGTTGAAAACATGATGAAAGAATGTCACCTATCATTTCACATGCCTAATGGCATTGCTGAGCTGCAGTGTCCTTGCCCAATCAGTGCCAATCATAGTCCAGTCAAGCTGTGGGTTGACCTGGAAAAATTGCAACATAAATAATTTAAATGGTAATATGGTATTGGCTTCAGGAAACCCCCCTTATAACATGGCATTATTATTATCCTAAATATTCAGCAGACACTCTTCCATGCTCAATTACACATATTTTTCCTATAGACATAACACCTACTACCCATTGTCATGCACACACCTGCCAGGAACTACTTCACGAGATTGATGTTTAATTGATCATGTGGATCACCACAGCAGTAGGCGAGGAGACTTACATAAGGTGATGAGGGCTTGCAACAAGTTGAACCACACTAAAACTATGAAGAGGTGAGGTTGGGGAGACTCTCATTTAGTTTAAGAGATACGGCATGACATACCCAATCTCCAAAAATATCCCCACAGGGACAGTTGACAAAATTGCTTAATGATGCTACTTAGTGTCTGCCATCTTAGTGTCTGTCCATCACATGAAATCATGCATGATTTTAAGTCTCAAGATTTGTAACTGTAACCTTTTCTAATTTCTCTGACTTTGACCTTACCTTGTTATATGATGACACTTAAGATACATAAGTTAAGACAGCAATGTGAAACTCTAAAAAAACAAAACATCAGAAGTGAAGGTCAGTGAATGATGATAACCTTTCGTGAGTATTACATAACATGGACTATGCTACAGTTACTGTACAGCATAAATTGAAAGTTACTAATACAACTTTCAACTAAAGTAGGCAAGATTTCATATATTACCAGGATTTCATACAGTACCAGGACTTTTAATGTTCACTACATTAAAACTTCCTTCCAACGGAGATCAACAAAATTCTAGCAGTTTGCCCACGGAAAAAGGTGGACAACCATTCTTTTCCCCATGAGTGATAACACTTAAATTCTGATCATTATTAACTAGTTTTATTTCTTTCAAAATGATCCTCTAATTGAACAGACAGTAGGGATACCACCAAAGTTTCATCTATTGGGGAAAACAAAGACCCCATCGGAGTCACTCTTAAAAAGGGTGACTAGGTGGCTTGATCAGTTGCCAGGGTTATGCTCTAAATAAGTAATACCAAGCTTGTCACACATATGATAACGCTAATTACAACCATTTTTAAATTTCGTATTTTTAATGACCACTCTAACTAACCAGGTTGTGTGGATACAACCAAAGTTTCATCTCTTGGGACAGCAAAGACTATAGCCCTACCCTCAAAAGCATGGTCTGCACAACTGACAATGAGTGCTACATAATGTTCACATTAAATAAGTGCTTACATGATGATATTAATTGCTGCTAAAATCTCAGGTGCTACCTTTTACCTCCCACATTAAAAATCATACTGTTACCATATTTTAAATGTTACCATATTTTTGCACTTTTAAATCACAAAAGTTGTAATGGATACAACTAAATTGTAAGAGTTGGCAGGCATTCTACTAAAAGACAATTTGGTGCAAAGATATAACTATTTTTCAGTTTACTGCTTACAGCGGGAGCTACTTAGCCTATTCCATCTTACATAATACACAAAGCCACCATCATTATTTTATGCACATCACTATCATAGCATGCATATGCACCACTTTTGATATGTTAGAACATTTGGGTACAATACTACTAACAGTTTTCAGTTTGTGGCTTACAGTATGGCAGAAGTTCATTAGAATAATTATGCCGTTGTGACAACTTTCCCTTGTAGGACTCCTGTTTATCAGTGTTATGCAACACCCCTGTGAAAGCTTGCTTCTACAGTACCATCATTGCATCCACTGTGACTGACTTTTAAAACAAGAGTGCATGCCTCATTTTTGATACGATAGCAAAATTTGATGCCAAGTTATTTCAAAACCTGACCTTTGGTTTTGTACGGTTTCCCTTTTTTGTAAGATTTCTCATACAGTTAGGGTATAGTCTGAGAGATTCGGAAAGATTAGAGTCAAAAGTCTCAAGACTCATAATCACGCACGATATCATGTGACTGGCTGCAGTTAGCATAATTATGCAATTTTGTCAACTTCCCCTGTCAGGATTTTGGCAGAATTTGGATATATTGTGGAATCCAGGCAGGCTCATATGTGAGTGATTTCATTTCTGCTGCAATTTTTCCAGGTTCAACTGATATTTACTTTAGATTGACAGAACTATTAATCTTAATGATACTTAACACTGAGAATGAAAGAACGTGGAGAACGAAACACTGAGAATGAAAGAACTTGATATTATTCAAGACGAACTGCCTTTAATAAAGCCTTTGAGAACCAAAAACGTCCACATCACTAGTAAATCACAGCTTCTCTTCAGGGAAAAATTCAATTCAGGAAGAGAAAAGATGACAATGAAAATTTCCACAAAAACAGTGTGAAATACCCCTAAGAAGCTACCCTTGTCACTGACTTAGTACTAGGGCTGTGCAATTTCGGTTACTTCACTATAACGGTTAACTGTTTCTGTTAACCAATGTGATAAGCAGTTAACCAAACATGACAACAACACTTTGGAAGAGTGCCACTACTTTCCAGGCTTTCTTGGGTCAGTCTGTTAACTGGTTAACGCTTTGTACAGGCAGAAGGTGAACTCCCTTACTATACAAGATCACCAAATCATCTTCTAATCACAAGAATTTCAGCTTTATGCAAAGTGGCATAGTCTATGAGAAATCCTGAGCATCTAGATTGCTAAGTCAACGATTAATTAACCAAGCAGTTCAAAAAGATCAATACTTTGATCATAGGTTCCTTGATGCCAACACCCTAAATGCAGATGGTGCAAAACTTTAAATGACTGCAATTAGTACCTTTCTTAAAAGGAATTCTCCACCAAGAAGAAAACTTAATGCGATATATGAGACTACTTAACACTCTATCAGTTAAACATAACAATTTTACCAGAGGAAGCTCCCTTGGATGTGAAATGACACTTTGAAAGATGGGCTTCAGCACCAGCCTGAAAATGTGTGGTATAGACCCGACAAACACTGTTTTCCGATTTTTGCACTCTTCGTGTTTCTGGCAAGGCCTTGCTACTCTTTAGTTGAGAGATTACGAAAACCCCATGAATGTCTATATTCAGTAAGATACTTTTCGGGTATGAAACCAGTGGAGCTGTTACTGTGATGGACATAAAACTTAATTACTACTAATACTTTAAGACCCACCAAACCGAGGGAAGGTAAGGTGTGTGATTTAGTTCAAAGGTATTTCTATCCTTTATTTGGGGGGTACCAGTTTAATACCATTTACAGAGCAACATCATTTAAGTCAACTAATCCTTAAACAGTTAGGTGGCTCCAAACAATGCTTTAAAAGGTAGGTGGGTGCCACTCCCTTTTATCACCAAATAAGAGATCAGAGCAGTACTGCAACCCACAGCTTGTGATAAAACTCAACAGCAATATTCAATCTAGATTTGTTGGTACTATGTCACAAGCAATTGATTTCTAGCACGAGGCACATACCTTGAATATTTACTAAAATAATTCATTTTCAGAATTTTTTATGATATTTCCTGAGAATGAGAACGCTGACTTGACTACAATAATGTTTGCATTTTTTAAGAGACATGAGAATGGATGGTTGAGAATTCCTTTAATAAGATACATGATTGCATGCAAATGAGATGCAGAGAGAGAAGACACACTTTTTGATTACTAAGTAAGAAGTTTCTGAAAGTTTGCTTGAACGGCCAGATATGGATTCTGTTATATCTTTTGACATGCTATGACGAGAATGTTATACTGTCATACATATCACCGAGCAACCAAAGGCCCAAAAAGTTTTCTCTGACGACTGACAATGCTGCGAAAATCTCTCAGTCTGATTGTATCTGTAGCAAATGATAAATACCATAATGTGTCTATTTTCTAATCCTGTACAAACCATACAAAAATGATGACAAGAATGTAAGACAGATTACTCTTTGACCTTGGTAGTTTCAAACCTTACTTCAAAATGTTGTCTAAACCACTGGAATACCCGGCTGATCCTGAACAAAGAAAAAAATGACAGTATCAAATAAGTTTTAACTAGCTACAATTTGCATACATTATAAAATAGCTTCACTTGTACTCACTATCCATGAGATGTATTTTTCTAGTTGTTCAAGTAATCTCTTTCTTAGGAAGATATGCATACATCTTACATAACTTTTTGCCCGTTCCTCATCCAGATGTGGAAGGAAGTCTCACATGCCTCCCAATTAGGTCTCCTTACATGCCTACAGAACAGCACAAAGACATGATCAAGCAGGAGCTATTTTTTAAATTTCTCTGCAAAACTTTGATAACTATAATTGTCTTAAACATTACTTTTCACTAACAATCCCACTTATTTGTGTTTCTAAAGTAATTTTACAAACCAGAATGCAGAAATGCATTGTGGTTTTGATGATCTGCTTAAAGAGATTTTTTTTATTGTTTTTATGTCTTACAAACGTTGTTACTTACTTTGATGTTCCATTGTCGCCAAGTTTTTTATCTTTCTACTAAAACGCTAATTTGTGTTTGATGTGCCCTGCAAGGTGCACAGCTTTTGTGTACACAACTTTTGAAGCATTTTCAATTCCAATTTCCAATTCATACTTCTAACTATGGCATGTATATTGCAACCATCCATTGGGCAATGAAGTACAAGCCATTGTGAGAAGGTTAGAATATGTTTGCAGTTCAGTTGCGTTCGCTCTGATCGACTGAATACTTGAGCGAGCGAGCAGGTATCAATTGCTTCCTTCACACGGCTTAACTATTTGCTAAGTATTATCCACCTTTCTAAGTGTACCTGGTGTGTTTGGTTTACATGTTAGCTGTGAAGTTTGCTACCGTCGGTGTAGGTGTCAATGCCACGCTATGTATGCCAGGTATATTGACGCAGTTTATTTACAACGTTTTCACAGTTTGACCCTTGTTGACCTCAAGTGACCTTTGACCTCCATTAAAGTAATAGCGTTCTTGTACTCAATGAGGTACACCGACATACCATATATGAGATCTCTCCAAGCTTCCCTTCTTGAGATATCGTGTTTACAAGGTTTTCACAATTTGCAACCTGTTGACCCCAAATGACCTTTAACCTCCACAAAAAACAATAACATTCTTCCACTCAATGTGGTACACTGTCATACCAAATATGAGATCTGTCCAAGCTTCCCTTCTTGAGATATTGTGTTTACAAGGTTTTCACAATTTGACCTTGTTGACCCCAAAATGACCTTTGACCTCCACCAAAAACAATTGGGTTCTTCTACTCAATGTGGTACACCGACATACCACATATGAGATCTCTCCAAGCTTCCCTTCTTGAGATATTGTGTTTACAAAGTTTTCACAATTTGACCCCTGTTGACCCCAAATGACCTTTGACCTCCACAAAAAACAATAGGGTTCTTCTACTCAAAGTGGTACACCGACGTACCAAATATGAGATCTCCAAGCTTCCCTTCTTGAAATATCGTGTTTACAATGTTTTCACAATTTGACCCCTGTTGACCCCAAATGACCTTTGACCTCCACCAAAAACAATAGGGTTCTTCTACTCAATGTAGTACACCTACATGTCAAATATGAGATTTCTCCCAGCTTCCCTTCTTGAGATATCGTGTTTACAAGGTTTTCACAATTTGACCCCTGTTGACCCCAAATGGCCTTTGACCTCCACCAAAAACAATATGGTTCTTTTACTCATGGTGGTACACCCTCATATCAAATATGAGATCTGTCCAAGCTTCGCTTCTAGAGATATTGTGCTTACAAGGTTTTCACAATTTGACCCCTGTTGACCCCAAATGACCTGTGACCTGCACCAAAAACAAGGGTTATTGTACTCAATGTGGTACACCTACATACCAACTATGAGATCTGTCCAAGCTTCCCTTCTTGAGATATCATGTTTACAAGGTTTTCACAATTTGACCCCGGTTGACCCCAAATGACCTTTGACCTCACCAAAAACAAAAGGGTTCTTCTACTCAACATGGTACACCTACATACCAAATATGAGATCCGTCCAAGCTTCCTTCTTGAGATTTCAAGTTTACAAGGTTTTCACAATTTGACCTTGTTGACCCCAAATGACCTTTGACCTCCACCAAAAAAAATAAGGTACTTCTACTCAGTGTGGTACACCTACATACCACATATGAGATCAGTCCAAACTTCCCTTCTTGAGATATCGTGTTTACAAGGTAGGGCGTCACAAACATACATACACACATACACGCACACCCATGCATGATTACAAAGGTTACGATTATCATCGAAACCAAAAATCAGTGTTTATATTTGTTTTCTCTACAAATCCTCATCACAATACATTCTAAAATGAGCTAATGTATGATGAATTTACGATTTAAAAGTTTTTGAACATCTTCTAGTATACACTATGACCATAACATATGACAAAGTTCTCATGTTCAATCTTGCACATTCTTGATACATTTTTTACAAGGTTGGCAGAGTTTGGACTCGACTGACAACATCAAATGACTTCAACCAAAAACACTTCAGTTCTTGTACTAATCATATAAACATGATTTTTTTACTTCTAATTTTCTAATTTCAAGAAAATGTGCACTTAAACCCCTTCCATATAAAAATATATAGCTTTAACAGTTTCCAACAATTTTAAAGAAATTACTACCTTAAAAGTGAAGGGGACTAGACTCCCATGTCTCTCCAGAACCCCCACCAGTGACTACACATCAAACACATCTTACAACTGTCATTGAATACTCCCTTCCTAGTGAAGGGGTTTTCTCCTAACGAGGTTTTTCACCTCTTGACTACAATAGGCCTTTCCCTCGCCAAACTCCAAACACACCAAGGATCCCCAAAATTAAAATGCGGTAGACCAGAAGTGACCACTCTCACTACTCATTGGCGCCCAAGTTTCCCTCCATTGATTTCCGAGGAAGAACCTCAGATGAGGGGAGGCAGGTGGGATGTAAGAGGTGAAAAACCTCGTTAGGAGAAAACCCCTTCACTAGGAAGGGAGTATTCTCCCACACTTCGGTTTTTCACCTCTTGACTACAATAGGCCTAGAATACAAAGCTGTCTAGGCGGAGGGATCTGAGGAAGGCTAAGGACCCGGTTACGCTCACAGTTATGAAACGAGTCTTGCATTAAGGACCTTCTTTGCAAAGGCTGTGTTGCCCTCCAGGAGGTCCTTCAAGTAAAATGCTGTAAAAGTGGAAATAGAGGCCCAGGATGCTGCTTCCATCACCTCTGAAATAGGCATACCCTGACTGTTTGCCCATGAGGCTGCCATACCACGTACATCATGTGCTCTGACACGACCACTAGGTCTCCCGGCCTGGGCTTTGTAAGCATCTAGGATCACAGAAATGATCCAGCGAGAAATTAAAGTGGCCGATGCTTATCCTTTTGGTATGTGAGAAAAAGCCTATCGTGGTCTCCTCTTACAACTTCTGTTCTTAATATAATACTTAAGAGACATGTAGGGACACAGAAGCCTATCCAAAGGTTCTGCAGAGAACACTCCCATACAGGGTAGGGATATATTCTTGGCTAAAAAATTTAAAGATTCATTCTTAGCTTAATAACCTGGGTAAGGGGTTAGAGTAACTTTGTCTCTACCCCACCTTATGTGGTTCTCCTTAACTGTTAAGGCATGAATATCAGACCTTCTGCGGCCTGATGCTGCCGCTAACAAAAATACTGTCTTAAGAGTTAAGAACTTAAGGGAAGCTTTATTTAATGGTTCAAAAGGCTCCTTTGCAAAGGTAGTCTAAAACCAAAGAAATGTCCCAGGAAGGCGAGAGTCGTCTTTCTGGGGGATTCTGGATAAAAAAGGCTTTCAGCAACTGTTCAAGTTCTTGACAAGTTCCTACCTTAATTCTACCCCAACCATGGTGTACCACTGAAGTAGCAGCTCTGTACCCTGCTATGGTTCTAGGTTTTAGTTTCTTTATAGTAAAAAGGTACTCTAGGAAGTCTGCCACTTCCCCTACAGCTGCAGACAAGGGATCGATCCCTCTTCCCTCCGCCAAGGTATAGAATACGCGGAGGCGGTAGTCATATGTTCTATAGGTGGAGGAGCGCCTGCATTCTGCTGCCCTGTGTGCAGTCTTGCCAGAAAATCCTTTCTTGACAAGATTCTCTGTGACAGTTTCCAAGCAACTAGGTTGTAAGTCTCTGGGCTCTGATGGAACACCAGACTGTGGGGCTGGAAGAGTAATTGTCTGGATCTCGGGAGTTTCACTGGATAATCTATTAGGAGTTCTAGGAGGCGTGGAAACCAACTCTGCCTCTGCCAGAGGGGGGCTATGAGGATTACTATGCAGTCCTCTCTCCCTATCTTTTCTAATACTGCTGGGATCAACGAGAAAGGTGGGAAGGCATACGCAGTCATCCCTGTCCACTGTGCCGCTAGGGCATCTCTCCCCACTGCTTGAGGGTCTGGCATCAATGTCATGTAACGTGGGAGTCTGTTGTTCAGGCAAGTTGCAAACAGATCTATGTTGGGTTGGCCCAAGCGTTGAAAAATTTTGTTTACCACCGCCTGGCTGAGAGTCCACTCTGTTGGACATATTGGTCCCCTGGAGAGGGAGTCTGCTACGATATTGCTCTTTCCTGCCACATGTGCTGCGTGGACCTGAGTGTTCTGGTTCATGCACCACTGGAAGAGCTCTCAAGTTACATAACACAGATGAGGGGATCTTGTGCCCCCTTGCTTGTCGATATAAGCGACTACCGTCGAATTGTCTGTGTAAACTAGAGCGCACACATTTGCTAGACGGCTTTTGAAAGCTTGTAAGCCTAGGAGTACCGTCCTCATTTCTAAGATGTTTATGTGGGCCTTTGATTGGTCTCGAGACCACACTCCTGATGCTTTTTGACCCTGACAGAATGCTCCCCACCCTATTTTTGATGCATCTGTTTGAATAGATATTTGGCTTTGTGGCGACTGTAGTGGAGCTCCTTTGAGCACATTCTCTGGGATAGTCCACCACTTCAAATGTTGGATTAGGGGTGATTTTACTGGGATTCTTTGGAAGAGATCTCTTGAGGCGGGTCTCCAATGAGCCAGAAGGTATAATTGTACTGGTCTTATGTGGAGCGACTGGGATTAATTCTATGCAAGAGGCCATGAGGCCTAGAATGCGTAAGAGTTGCACTGCCTGAATGACCTGTTGCCTGCTCACTGCATTTATCTGTTGAAGTAGGTCTGGGTTGATGCATGCCTGGGTTGGGGCTACCATCCCTTGCACCAGATTGAATTCCGCTCCCAAAAACAGAATCTTTTGTGTTGGGGTCAGCTGGAATTTTTCATAATTTATAAGCAGACCCAAGCTCGTAAGTACCTCGTTTACAATCTGTAGATCTTGCACCAACATGCACGCACTTCTTGCTCTTATTAAGCAATCGTCGAGATATGCGAAAACATGTATTCCCCTGGATCGGAGGAAGGCTAAAACTACTACTAACAGTTTTGTAAACACCTGGGGGCGCTTGTTAGTCCATAAGGTAGGGCAGTGAATTGGTAATCCACACCTTGTAATGTGAATCTTAGATATTTTTGGGAGTCTGGGTGGATTGGTACATGCAGATAGGCATCGTGGAGATCTATCGATGCTACCCAATCTCCTGTTTTTAGAGTCCTGATAATTGATTGCAGTGTTTCCATTTTGAAGTGGATTTTTCTTACAAATCTGTTTAATGGTTTGAGATTCAGGACTGGTCGGAAGCCTCCTGATTTCTTCGGCACAAGGAAAAGGTTGCACAGGAAACCTCTCTGTGTTTTGTCCTTTACCATTTCCACTGCCCCTTTTCTTACCAGTGATTGAACTTCCTTTATCATAGCTTGAGCTTTGATCTTGCACAAGGGTAGTGGAGTTTCCTTGCCCCTTGAGTAAGGTGGGGGACCTATGAAGTCGATTTTGTAACTGTTCCCCACAATTTTTAATACACAATGGTTGCTTGTGATCGATTGCCATTGGTTCAGGAAAAATCTTAGCCTTCCTCCGACTGGAGAGGAGTCTGGCTCCCTTAGTATTCCCCTTTGCTTTGCATAGTCAGAAGTCTGGTTTCCCTCTAGATCCCCTGAAGGAACGAAAGGCTCGCCCTCTAGACTGAAACTGAAAAGAGCTCCCCCTTTTGAAATTACTAGCTGAAGTGTTACGAAATCTAGGTCTAGCATCCCGCGAGGTGGGGCTAGGGTATGGCAGAAAACGGCGCATTGAGTGAAGGCTTTGAGCTGGGTAAACCTTAGGAACTGAGCGGTTTAACTCTGCAGTGGCTGTCCTTGCATCACGCAGGATTTCTGATGCCCTGTGGGAAATTTTTTGAAATTCACCCTGGAAGAGACTTGGCCCCTGCAGGGGTAACTTAAAGAGTTCTTGTTTTGTACTAGAACTAGCTAGATTCATAGCATCCAGGTAAAGTTTTCTTCGTGCCAAAATGGTACGAGCTGATACTCTCACAGCCAATTCAGAAATATCTACTAGGCAAGAGGCCAAGGTCTCTAAGGTTAGCTTCAGAAAATCTTCCCTTACTGAGATTTCACCCTGAAGTCCCTTACCTAATAAGGAGAGCAGTAGGGAACTATGCGAGGTCACTCTTTGTAAGTGGCGAGTACTCATGTCAGCTTTTTGCCAGTACTCATCCATGACTGCAAGGTCTGCTCTTAGTTTAGGAGAGCCTTGGGATGAAGCCATGAAAGCTTCTACTTCAGGGTCTAGTTTTGGCACCCTTCCAAATGTATTAAAATCATCCTCACCCCAACGGTACCTTGTGTTGTGTTTTGCCCTTCCAGTAGTCAGTTTGGGAAGGGAGGCTGAGACTTCCTTCCATTTTGAAGGTATCACTCCATCCACAGGGAGCACTGGGACCAATTTTGGTGTTCCCTGGGCAACACTAGAGAAGGCATCCCCCAGGAAAGATTTGGTTTCAGGGGGAGGGGGATCTTTCGAGGTGATATTGAGATAGTTCCTTACACCCTCTATTAACTCAATAAAGGAGGAGGGCACCTCTTCAGTGGTGCCAGAGTCTCCTGTCACAGAACAGTCCTCTGGGGTTGTTAGAATGTTATTACCATAATCCTCCAACCCTTCTTTATCACTGGAGAGTCTCCAATTTTGTCTCCCTGAGTCTCTGGGGGGGGGGGGGGGATCCATAGATCCAGTCTTGCTCTGGGGCTCTTACTTCAAGGGACTCAGCCTCTAAATTGTTATCTGTCTCTGCTGGAGCATCCAAGGGATTCTGGGTTGGGCGCTCAGAGAGTAGTAAGTCTAGTTTCGCTACCAACGGGCTGAGCTGTGACTGGATCTCAGACTGAATAACTTTGATTTGCTCTGAGTCCAGAGGAGCTGACTTTGGTTTCTTTCTTCTAGTACTAGCCCTTGAGCATGAGCTTGATGGCCCAGAGGAAGAATTAGCTTTGGTGGTGACCCCCTTGTTTGTAGAGGTACTCTTAGGGCTTGAAGTCCCACTCTTGTCAGTAGGGCTACTGACACTTGGATGTGGGTTATCTTTCTCCATACCGAGCTAAGCTACAGGTCAAGTAGCCTACCCTAACAAGGTATGGTGGGCAGACCAACAATAAAAACACCACAATATGTCTACGCTAAGGCTAGGCCTAGTCTAGTGTAGCCTAGGTTAGGCCTTTGTAGGCTAAGGCTAGGTTAAGTTCGATTCTATAGTCAGACTGGCCAACCCCACAAAACTGGCAGGTGACAGTAATGGGAATAAGCTACGAACCAGAAAGCCAAGAGGCTTTGTGATTCCTTGCTACATGGTTACTTTACAACAATAATGAATTATTCACATGACAAGTATAAGATCAACTGCAGTTATTTTTCTTGATACACCACAAGCCTTTAACCCAAAATGACCTTTATTTTGGTGACCTAAAATAACCGCAACATTTGACGTCCACCAAAAGCAATAGGGATCACCTACCCAGGCCATACAACCCACACATCAAGTACAGTATGAGTATGACATCAGTCAACATTATCTCTGAGCTCCAAGAAACACACAGTAATCAATGCTGCTTCTAGTCTTGCCTGTTGTTAGTTGAATCAAATAACTCAACCTTACCTCATCTGAACTCAGCTTGTCTGCCATATTTACCTCAAAATTCTTCATAAACGACCAGAATGTTCTTGGGTCTCCATCGTATGGTGGAATTTCTGCCTTAGCTAATTCCAACGCTAATTTGAAACTCAATTTCCTCCTTCAACTTTTTCAATGCTTCCTCCCTCTCCTCAGTTTAATGCTTTTGGCATTCCAACATTGAGCTTTCTGCTTGCTCAAATGCTTCATCAGACCACAACCCAGCCAGATCAGCATGAATCTCTTCCATTGCCTCAAATTGGTGCTCTGCCTTTTGCAAATTTTCCTTTATCGACTCTGCGATAATTTCTTCCTTGTTACAAGTAGCTTCTAACACACTCAAAGTCCTCGTAAGTTGACCTTAAGTTATGATTCCTCCTCAATATTTTTGCTTTCCCCATCCTTTCCGACATTGTGAAATATGATTTAAAGCACTCCAATTTGATTGTTAAGAAACCTTGTTCTGCTACCAGCTGTTCCTCTGGATACTGATATTATCCAAATAAATGACAGAACAGATGGTATTTTATTTTCCTCATTTTTTTTATAAACCCATTAACATTTCATCTATCTGACCCCATGACCCCCCCCCATACCAAGACTATCTCTCTGGACAACTTATCCAGGCCCTTCACACTAGAAGTTACTAAGTTACAAATGCAGTACTGTAGGGAGCAATCCCATTGAGTTAAATGTGAGGACAGAATCAAAACTGAAATTGCACAATGTAGACCTACATGAATTTGTACAGTAGTTTATAATAACCACAATAATGGTGTTTAGGCTATTATTATTGTTTTATAGTGAAAAATTATCCCTTCCTCTCTATTGATAAGCATTAAATTTCACAGGGTCGTGAACCTGTTAATAACAGACAACCTTATCAAGTTTAAAACAAATCTGACCCACAGATAAGGAACTATGGCAGTTTTAACATTTTTTATGTTTTACCCCATAACCTCATTAATATGCAAGATTTGGACACCAAAAACAATAGGGATCATCTACTCAATATGGGCAACCTACATGCCAAAAATGAAATTACTCAGAGTTACCCTTCTTGAGATAGAGTGTTTACGAGCAACTTTCACACACACACACACACGCACACACACATACATACAAACACACGACATCAGGACTACATAGATTCCCCTGACTACAGCAAGGAATCAAAAATGGACCAAGTGTGTACCGTTCATTTGACTGGTGACAGATGGCACAGCCGTAAAAAATCTCTCTCGTGCTTTGAATCTGACTGGTGACAGACTGCACAGAACCTTACAATAGGCTAACGGTGATTGCCGAAGCCTGTAAACAAGTCGTATGATGTACGTAACGTAAGCTACTACAAGTACGGTAACACTAAAATAGTGTAGCCTAAGGTTAGGCTAAGTTACCAGGTAACGAGCGCTCAAGCCAAGGTTCTGACAGGTGACAGAAAACAAACGCTCAAATTGTGGAAAACACTAAATCCCTTCGGAAGAACTGATCACGAAGGAAGAAGGTTGCTAAGGCAATAATAAGTTAAGTAACTTACAGGTTTGCGAGTAGAAGAGGAGACCACGAAGGGACAAAAAGAAATGGATACGTAATTGCGTGCGTTTGGAGAGGCACCGAGGAAAACAATGGAGGGAAACTTGGGCGCCAATGAGTAGTGAGAGTGACCCGGGGTCACTTCTGGTCTACTGCATTTTAATTTTGGGGATCCTCGGTGTGTTTGGAGTCTGGCGAGGGAAAGGCGTATTGTAGTCAAGAGGTGAAAAACCGAGGTGTGGGAGTTGAAACCACATAACTAATGACACCGAGCACAAACAACAAGTCTAAGCTTAAAGACCATACAACACGGATAAGGAAACAATTAAATCTATTTCACAGAATGATTCAATTCTTTTCAGAATTTTATCTTACCAAAAGAGTCCCAGACTCTTGTGTTCCTTCATCACATCTTCTTCTCATTTCTATACCTATACCTGAAAAGGTAGAAGAATTCTAACAATACTACAGAAACAGTTGATAACACTTCAAAGGTGTGTGCTGCATTAGTTAACAAATCATGTGAGTGCAGCTATGTAACATCTCTCATGAATATTACTCCAACACCAAACATAGACTCATCAATATTTGTATCAGGACTGGAGACAACTCTGAATTAACATCGGAGAAGAACTGTGAGTCTAAAACGAGAATGTGATTACAACAGAACCATGATATACCGACACCAAAGTAAATAATCTTGCAATCTGATTTGAAGTGACCACATAGTATTCTCTATAATATGATAGGGGCAAGAACATGTCATCAGAACTGATTATGGTAAACACTTACCACTGTCATTTCTTGATACCTGCAAAGAGACAAAAGCAGAAATTAAAGACTATCATGAGTACATGTGTATGAAGCTTAAAAGGATAGTCCAGGCAGAAATTTAGCTTTGATATGTTTAAGAGTAAGTAAATGTGACCCTTCTAGTAAAACTTCCATTCAGTTCCCATGCATGGTTCTCGCAGTTTTATCAGTTCAAGTTACCCCCTTTGCTACCAACTGGGAACTTGAAGCAAACAGGAGTGACATCATCTCTTCACATTGCTAGAGAGTCTTTTGTTTTCTTCATTTTTTAATTTATTATTTTGACCTTGAAATCAGCAGGTGGTCAGCCTACATACTGGTTCCTCTGAAGGTCACAAAACTCTCATAGCCCTCCTACATTCACATTATGATATCACTATATATTGAAGTATTAAATTTGGTATATATTTTAAAGAAAAACATAAAATACTTTATCGGTGTGGGGAGATGACATCACTCCTGCTTGCTTCAAGTTAACTGTCAGTAACAAATGTGGCAACTTCAACTGTTCATATCTCGAGAACCACACATGGGAATTGAATGGAAAATTCACTGTAATGGTCAGATTAACTTGCTCTTCAACATATCAAAGTTATGTTCGTGGCTAGACCATCCTTTTAAGCTAACATAAATATGTATTCATAAGGTATACGTCTGTAAGAATCAGTGTGCTACACAGAGAGTCCTGGGACAATTTATGTGTGGGAAAACCTGGTGCTACGATATTGTCCAACCTCCCAACTGGAAACTTACTGTGCCTGACAAATAATATGAAATTTGAGTGAATTCTAATGTAAACCAACTTTACAAATAGTACAATTATGTCTTGTGATCCACTTGCAACATCAAGAGTCTCATTTTTAGTGATATTAGAATGAACTCAAGTCATTCCATCCAATGTTACCATTAACTGGTGTGTCCCACAGAATAAGGAGAAATCTGCCGTAAGTGTGTATTCCTTTAATGAACTTGGCGTAGTTCAAGGTGAAGAGGTATAGCATGCTTGGTCTTTGTAATATTACAGTAATTCAGCATACTGTCAATTGAGATGTAACAACCACTACACACAAAATGACATCTGCTCACCAAAGACAATGACTGATATGCACTATGTTCTTGAAATGCTACCTGCATACTAGGATATAAACCCATGCTTCCTGGCCTGAAATTACATGTGTATATACTTTCACAAATTGACCCTTGTTGACATAAATGGCCACCACCAATAAACCAATCTGTATCATCTGCATGACAAATAAGATATCAAAGCTAGCGTCTCCCCTCACGACAACGTGATCAATTTGGCAAAGTTTTTACAACTCGGTGACCAATGGCCCCAAATGACATTTGACCTTCAACAAAAACAATAGGGTTCTCTTCCTCGTGATGCATTCACATGCTTTTCATGTTTCCATACTGAGATATCACACTAACAAATTCTCAGTGCTTAATTGACTGCTAGTGACCTTTGACCTCCACCAAAAACAAACCGTTTTTCTATTAGACATGGGACATCACAGTAGTTCATACAAATGCAATAGTAATGAAGCTATGAAAAACAGTTCACTGATATTACTCACGTAACAAATTGATATTTGCCCATTCTCCCTTCATAATGTAATGTAAACTAAAAGAATCAGTGGCTATATTTGTTTTCTCTCCAAATCTTCACCACAATACATTCTATAATGAGCAAATGTATGATGAATTTATCATTTAAAAGTTTCTGATCATCTTCTAGTATACACTATTACCATAACATATGTCAAAGCTCTCATGTCCATTTTTGCACGTTCTTGATATACTTTCTACAAGGTTGCCAAAGTTTGGACTTGGCTGTAACATCAAATGACTTAAACCAAAAAACAGTTGAGCTCTTGTACTCATCATGGTTGATGAACACATTGCACTAAATAGGCCATTAGCCCACAACATTGAGTTCCTAAGACTTAATGTGTTTACTCATTTTTTTACAGTGTGACCTACTTACATAAACCCTTTACTGTGGCTGACAAATGATATGAAATTTGAGTGAATGCTAACGTAAACCAACTTTGCAAATGGTACCATTATGTCTCATGATCTACTTGCAATATCATGATTCTCATATACTTTGAGTGACACTGGATTGAACTCAAGTCATTCCATCCAATGTTACCATTACATGCTGTGCCTCACAGAATAATAAGAAATTGGCCATGAGTGAGTATTCCTTTAATGAACTTGATGTAGTTTCAAGGAGAAGAGATGTACAGCATGCTTGGTCTTGGTATAATTTATCAAGCTGTCAATTGAGATGTAACAACCACTACATGCACAATGACATCTGCTCACCAAAGACAATGACTGATATGCACTATGTTTTTGAAATACAACCTGCATACTAGGAGATAAACGAAAGCTTCCGAGCCTGACATTACATGTGTATATACTGTTACAAACTGACCCTTGTTGACATAAATGGCTACCACCAATAAACCAACCTGTACCATCTGCATAACAAATATGAGATCAGTGCTACCTTCTCCCCTTGAGACAGCGTGTTGACAAAATTTTCACAACTCGACATCCAATTACCCAAATGACCTTTGACCTTCAACTAAAACAATAGGGTTTCCTACTTCTGATGCATTCACATGCTTTTCATGATTCCCATACTGAGACATCATATCAAATTCACACTGCTAATAACCTTTGACCTCCACCGAAAAACAAACAGTTATTCTATTAGACATGGGACATCACAGTAGTTAATACAAATGTAATAGTAAACAGGCTATGATAAACAGTAGACTGATATTATACACATAACAAAATTGATGTTTGTCCATGCTCCCTTCATAATGTAATGTAGACTGAAAGAATCATGCAGTGTTGATATTTGTATTCTCCAAATCCTCATCACAATACATTCTATAATGAGCCAATGTATGATGAATTTATCATTTAAAAGTTTCTGATCATCTTCTAACTACTACTATGATACATGTCAAAGCCCTCATGTCCATTTTTTGCACATTCTTGATATACTTTTTACAAGGTTGCCAAAGTTTGGACTTGACTGATAACATCAACTGACTTCAACCAAAAAACAGATGAATTCTTGTACTCATCATGGTTGATGAACACACTCCACTAAATAGGCAATTAGCCAAAACATTGTGTTCTTAAGACTTAAATGTGTTTATACATTTTCTACAGTTTGGCCTACTTACAGGAACACCCTTTTCAGGATTCTTCATCAACTTCTTCTTGAACTTGAACCAAAAAACAAACAGTTATTCTATTAGACATGGGACATCACAGTAGTTAATACAAATGTAATAGTAAACAGGCTATGATAAACAGTAGACTGATATTATACATATAACAAAATTGATGTTTGTCCATGCTCCCTTCATAATCTAATGTAGACTGAAAGAATCATGCAGTGTTGATATTTGTTTTCTCTCCAAATCCTCATCACAATACATTCTATAATGAGCCAATGTATGATGAATTTATAATTTAAAAGTTTCTGAACATCTTCTAACTACTACTATGATACATGTCAAAGCCCTCATGTCCATTTTTTGCACATTCTTGATATACTTTTTATAAGGTTGCCAAAGTTTGGACTTGACTGATAACATCAACTGACTTCAACCAAAAAACAGATGAATTCTTGCACTCATCATGGTTGATGAACACACTCCACTAAATAGGCAATTAGCCAAAACATTGTGTTCTTAAGACTTAATGTGTTTATACATTTTCTACAGTTTGGCCTACTTACAGGAACACCCTTTTCAGGATTCTTCACCAACTTCTTCTTGAACTTGACGATGGTGATGATGATGATGATGATGATGATGATGATGATCAAGAATGCAACTAGTTAGCAGCAGCATGACAAAAAAAGAAAAATTACCACTTAGATCTTTCATTCAAAGTGTAACAGAACGCCACAGTGCTGTAGTCAGAGTACAAAAAGGATCTGTAGGAATTATCGTAGGCCTGTAATGAAGCAAAGATGTAATTCATCAACCCTCCCCCTCCTCCCCCCCCCCCCAAAAAAAAAAAAAATAAAACAGCAGATATGAGTATTTACTGCTGATCAGCTAGGTCTCCATCACTGTCATTCAGTAGCTACAATGTGTGTGGAGAATGAGACACAAATTGAGACAATTATTTCTTGCATACACAGTGCTAGTTCTTTGTAATGTGTTGGGTGATGGTATCAATATTATTTCAATCAACAACATGTATGGCTGCTGCGATTATTTCAAACCTGGAGCACTACTGTTGCAATATGTAGAAATGAGTGCCAGTGAAGTACAAACCAACAGTAAGTAGTGTATTCACATGCTCAATGCCAGAGCCTAAAAAGGATGGGGTTATTAAATCTACATGTCCAGTACTTCAAAAGTGGGATGGCAGTCACTTCTTAGCCCCAGGGGTAAACTTGTGATGACCTCAGACACAAACTTCACATACAGTACTCGGCAAAAAAACAGATGGACCAGGACCCAATCAACATTATAAGAAATGTTCAGCATCAACATTATAGGAAACATTCAGCACATCTGACTAATTGACTTGCTCTGTACCACTAATATATGGCAAAGACAGGTCATTCTACTGTGGCAACAGAGTCTTCAGATTTTATCAACTGGTGACCCCAGGTGGTCTCTCTGATGAACCAACATCAATGGACTTCATCTAATCAAGAGGAATACTGACCTGCCTGAATATGAAAATTATCCATGCTTACTACTTTGAGATGTTCAGATGGTTTTCAGTTTTCCTTTCTGTGATGACACTTGACCCCCACCACAAATAAGAGGATTCATACTTAATATGGCAAATCATCAACAAAGCCAAATATGAAAGGTATTCAGGTTTCCTATGTAAACGTATTGTGATGACAAGATTTGGGGTTTCACTTCTGTTGAACTAAGATGACCTCTGACCTCCACCATAAACAATGGGATTCATTTAATATATGGACTACCAATATGTCAAGCAGAGAACCTTCTTGAGATACAATGTCTGAATACTAGTTGGCATTTGTCCTGTAAAGATCTCAAATATTTAAAGCCTAAAGACCTCAAATACTTGCTAAAAAAACATTATAAACAAACGACCTTTGAACTTCACCATAGTCAATGTGATTCATCTAATCAATATGGACTACCTACATGCCAAGTAGGAAATTTATCACTGATACACTTTAAAAGATACATTGGTGACAAAGCTTTTGGCATTTAACCTTCAGTGATCTATATAAAAACCAAAATCCATACTTCCTTCACTGACTACAGCAAAAATTGTAAGGTAAAGAGTACAAAAGGTATCCATCATTCTTCACTTGAGAATTTATGTGCACGCTGCTATATTTGACCTCTAGTGACCCAAGATGACCTTTGATCTCCACCAAAAAACAACAAGACTCTTTTACTTAATATGGTATTGGCATATATAATAAGAACAGAAAGTATTCATCACTTCTAGCTTTAGAAATTGCTTGTTCTTAGTGTCTGACCTCTGGTGATCTCAGTTGACCTTTTACTTCCACGTATCCAAATAGCATTCTTTTCTGTCAATATGACCAACCACTATATCAAGTATGAACAGTGTTCATCATTCCTAACTTGAGATTGTGAGCAAAATTTCAGTTTTACAAAACACATTGACATGCACTCACATACCCATTTACAGTCTTGATCTAGAACAATAGGCTATTCATCACAACAACAGGATACCTCATTTTGCAGGTGATGCCCCCACTTTCTTAGTATTTAGTCTTGCATGTCTCCACGGATTCATGCCAGAATTGTGCTTGTGTGTATTTTTTCTCTTAAGACACAATCACACACAGATACACAGCTATAGACCAATAGAACAGGTAATTGGGGAGGAAGTCAGATCAACCTTAATGTTAAGGGTGCATATAAGATACTAATTTGCATTACTTTAAATATCCAGAAATGGGATATCCCAGTTCATGACATGTTCCCAGTTACATTGTTTAAGTGTGTGTGTGTATCCCTGTTGGTGCCCTTTACAAGAATGCATAGGTTTCTCTTTTCATTGAAACCAAAAATGCACTTCCAGTAGGTCACATCGCAGCATGTTACAGACCTTCATGACCTTTGGCCTCTTCAAATGAAAGAAGTCTACATTTAATGTGTAACACTACATTAATTTTATCAATACTCACAGTAAGCTGTATAGAATGTATTCAATATTTTTGTTTTATAATCTCCAAGTATTAGATGAATTCTTGTACATTCCAAAACAAAAATTGCTACCCAAGATGGTATATGATCAAGTGACTCAACACTTCAGGTAAGGGAGGACAAAAGTTGAAGGCTTGAAGATGACGGTGTCTACTGTTACTTATATGACATTTATCATCCAATAAATTATGAAAGATGGGCAGTCAAACAGAGCGATTTTGTCAGAAGAGCTCTACTAGTATATCTGATTTAAGTATTTAAGTAAAGTTATTAGCGATTAGTTCAACTATGTAATTGTTACCCAAACCAATTAAGATGATCGATACAAACATCCATCCTGTGTTACTGTCACCACCATCTGAGGTACTCCCAGTGACTGTAAAGAGAGAAATGACAAAGGTCAACATGACAGCAACATAATAGCTGTATTGCACTTCTAAGTCAGGGGATATTTCTTTCAGTTTTTTATCAAAATAATTGATTACAACAGAGTTCATAACTATCATATTTTTTTTAAGAAAAATCCAAACAAATGGTCACTGATAGAAAAAAAAAAATGAAAGGAAAAAATGATGATGTCAACTTTTCAACTGATGACTTCTACACCAGATTTTCAATACTACTGTACCACAAGCAGAATTATGCTTCTTGATGATGGTTTATGGTATAATAGGCTTCAATGGGAATATTAATCCAACCTTACCAGACAAGCACATGGATGCAGTAGATGGATACAGTAGTTCATGAAAGAAGACTATTCAGCCTGAGTAGAAACTAGCAACAGTATGACTACCATTGCAAGTGCTCTGTAAGACCAAGTGAAATGTAGACAATAGCTGCAAATGCATTCAAGCACTGAGCAAGAGGTACATACTGACAACAATCTTGATTGGCAATCATGTAGTTTAATGCTAAATGTCATCACTTACTTGTCTTCTGTTTATACAAGGTGTCCTGCCAAATAATCCGGGCAGTTGCGGTCAAATCCATTGGCTGATTGTTCATTCCTGAAGAGCATTTGATCACAGACTCAGTTGAACCTTCATCTACAGTGTACCGATAGCTGGTGGTGAGGTCATATATGTCACCACTGGTGTGAGGATGATGGTGATCCTTTATTCTGGTGAGGGAAAGACCGCTGGCATCAGCAGAGATGTCTAAGCTAATGTCCATTCTATACTTCAAAGGCACAGCTAGGACAGAACAAGCCAGAGTTCCATTCCTTGGCATCGACAGATTACAATGTTCTTGCTGACTGTAGCATCCATCGATGACTGGAATCTGTAGAACTGATTTGAAGGCAACAACAAGAGAAAGTCAAGAGGCTTAATGATTCTTTGTCACTAATAGTCTTGCATGGTTTTGTCTTCTCCAAACTGCAATACACCACAAGCAACCAGATGTAGCCATTGACAAAAGCCCTCCTACAATCCCCTTAAAAATAAAGTGCGACATACAGTACCTCAATTTGAGTAACTATTCACTGCTATACTACACACCATGTTTTGTGGTAAAACTACTGTAACATTAGAAACTGGTGAGAGCAGTACTGTAAGGCAGGTTAACAAAAGTGTTTTAATATTTCTAGCTGTGCATACATTTGAAATGAAAAGTTTTGGAGTTTTTATTTTGAAGTTCACATTACTCACACATTGTACAAGAAGTGTTTCCCCAACCTTAAATGCCATTACAGGTTTTGATTGCCAAGAACTTTGCAGCCAGCAACTTGTAAGCAATTGATGACAGTTAAAAGTGTGTCAATAGTGTTACAGTTCCTACATGTAGACCTGTCACAGATTTGATCTTTCTGTTACCTACTCCTTTATCTTTTGTTGTTACACTGAAAAAGAAAATCTCTCTCATAAAAGTCTCTCTCACCCAAAGCCACATGACATCAGGTTCTACCTACTGTAATGTGCTGACACCTGAGGGGTTAATAGGTACTGTAGGTATTTGTTTTTGTAATCTCCTCCACTGCCATAACAGTCAACTACTGAGCAAATAATCTGCCTTAACATGGAATAATTTCATATGACTCCAGCAAAAAAGAAAAAAAAAAAAAAAATTGCACTTGGCTTTTTTTTTTTAATTTTTACTTTCTATCAAAACAGTGTGAAACAGTAATGAGTTTATTACAGAAGCATGACAAAGACCCTGATTTCTTTTGTGCATTGCATTGTATCAGAATTCTTGAGCTTATAAGATAACTATGCAAACATGTTTAAAATTCTCAGAGTATATCTCTTTGGTAAGACACTGCAAATACCTGTATTGCTGGTCTTTGCCACATCTCCCCCAAAATTTAAACTTCATACAACATCTCCCTACGATGCTTCCTCAGAAGCTTCCTAAGATAATTACAAATATAGTTTACCTTCATATGCTGGGTAGCATATCTCAGATGACCTTTAAAGAGGCCACAACTCATACAGTAAACTAACATACTGTGAAAACTGGTTTTTCTAGATACTTAAAAATAAAATATAAATAAAGGGAGCTTCTATGTATAATACTTAAAACTTTGATTGTACAACAATGAATGACATCATGAAATCAATGAAAGACATATAAAAGACAGGTATGGATATCAATTTGTCCAATATGTAGAAAAAGCATTTCCCATGGCATTCTAAAATGGGATTCTGCTTTAATTGTGATATTTGAAGAAAGTCTACTTTAGTCAAGGAAAGTTTCTTAAAGGTTACAAAATGTAGTGTAGCACCTGTGACCTCTTTTTTTTACACTGAAGTGTGCAACTTGAAATTTGACACCAGTGAATAAAAGGGGTGTAATGCAGATTTAGCATAACATGTTGTCAAAATAAAGGACTTATTGTGATATTTCTCTGCAACAAATTTCATAACATGGAGAAATAAAAAGGAAAGTACTGTAATATCCATGTTACGTCTATTCCAGAACACATGTGGTCTCAATCATGTTTTGATACCCAACATTAATAGACATTTGGAGAATATTCCAGACTTGTATAAATTATAGGTTATGTTTGTCATCTGTGAAGAATTGATTTCTAATTTACAGATCTGAAGACATCTTCTGTACGTTAACAGTAAATGTGTACATGAGTCTACAGTATGTATGTTATCAACACAGCCTAGCCTTCTCCTACGTTGCTCTTGTCTCAACTGCATCATCTCCATTGCCTATTTTGAACAGTGCTTACTCAAGCGTCCGAAGCCGAACGATTGATGTGATGCTGTCTATCCTAGACCTTGCTGTCTGACACCTTACCATCGGTTATGATAACAATTAATAATTTTATGCAAAAACAATTCCTATATGATCTTTGCCATGCAGTCTACAAAAACAAGGACTGAAGACACCATATATGAGGTTAGAGGCACAAACTGAAAGGTTCTTTGTAAAGCTACTGTCAGTAATTCTGAATCATTATTTCTTTTCCCATCACTGACTTGTTTCTTTGCCACACCTGTATAAATCAAAACAAGAAATGCAAGTATGGTAACATACAAAAGAAAAAGTAACAATTTTTTAGACAATGAAGTTCCAAAAGAAAGTGCATTAAAAATATTTGTGAGATTAATCAAAACTTTCAAAAGATGTCACACTTACCACTAGTCATCACACAATTGAGGGGCACATTGTGTCCACTTAGTGTTCAGTTTCACCAACAAACATCACAAATAGTTGCTCCTCAAAACATTGTACATACGATGAGTTCCAGTCAGTGTACAGTAACATTTAGTGTTTGAAAGTTAAGGTAAACAAAGTCTTCTTGAACAACAGACAACTAAATGTCCATCTGTGAGAAAGATATTTCTTGAAAGGAGGGTTGCTGTCCTGCCTAACTGTATTTTAAATCATCTATCATTCTCTTTCAAAATGTTAGGTTTCAATAGGATTTTTTCCTGACTTTGTTTTTCTGCAACACAAACACATTGCTTCTCTCTAAGCAAGATGAATTTGTACAGACTAAAGACATACTGCACAGTACATGTGCAAACAGTAAACATTCTTTCAATTTCTCAAACACTGGCCAGTGCCTGAAACTCTGATCGACTATGGGAAAATGTAAAATGGGAAATAATGTTTTAGCACTTACTCTCAGAAAACAGCACCTCAACTGTTGTGACATATGGGTACATGTCACCTGCTGGGCCGGACTCTCCACACTGGAGAACGACATGACGTACAGATGGACCAATCTCAATAAATTTTGATCTGAGGGCAATGTTAAAAGTACCATCCCCATTATTGATTTTAGAGATTTCACTGTCCAGCATCACCTCATCTTTTGGTGAGAGGATGACCCACTCCAGTGAGGCACCCTGTAACACTCTATCCAGAGAACAAGTCACTTCATCTTCTCTGTTTAATTGTAAAACAAGATGTTGTTGGTTGGCCTCTCCATTTATCTGAGGGAAATCTGAAAGAATTAATAGCAACAATGACTTCTAATATTGACAAAGACTTGCAAATATACAAATCTGAAAAGGAAGAATCTGTAAACATCACACCTGCAGTGTACACTGCAGTGTATCATCACCTTCATAATTATAAACTACTTGTTTAGACATGTCAAGGTTAGAACAAAAAAAAGGCATGATATAAAACATGAAACTTGGCCCATCAAATAATGCTAACGGTGCCATGACTAAAGTAGAAAGTACTTTCAGCCAAGATCTATTAGAACACAAAGATCTGTTGTAATACTTGAAGGTCAAGATCCTGCACAGTACAAATGTACATGAAATCTCTTCAATCTGTCCTTTACACACCAAAGTGATTTCTGACAGGTCTTATCTGTACTGTGAGCAAAAACGGTAAACTTCAAACTTCAGTACTATGGAGAGGAGACATATTCCATGTAATAAAGCATGAAAGTTACCTCTTGTTCTTTGCCAAAGTTATTGCATAAAGCTGATAATAACTTAACAATTTGCAAAACTGTAGATCTATACCTCTGACAGCCTCAGTCACAGGTTATACTGAGGATAATGGCACCTCAAGGCATACTGTACAGTATGTTTGTAAGACTATAACAAATCAGAGCTCTGCTATATCAGTGAGGGCATACATCTGAAAATTCTCCCCTTGAATTCTGGACATTGATACTTTGACCTTAACGTCTAAATCAAGCAGTGAAGTGATGCATTTTTGCGGTTAATATTATGATACCGGGCATCCACCTTCACAAGCTCTTTAAGGATTGACTTGCATTTTCTTGTATAATCTGACTAGAATTGAATTCAGAGGTTAAATTACTTAGAAAATGAATCATGAACAATGAAACTCAGACCAGATTTAGTGAAGTTAAGCATCAAAATAAAATAAAGAAATCAGGAATAAAATTAAAAATTTTCAAATCAATTTATCGAACTGTTGATATTCGCAACAAAAAGCATTATATACTGTAGGTGCTTCATGTTAAACAAGAACTGTGCTTATCATTACGATGAAATGACTACTATTTCTTCTATTTTTTAGTAGTTAGGTACACCCCTAGTCTTTGTTCGGGGTGTAAACACCTGGTAGAATTACAGTTTCCAGTTTGGGTTTACAGTAAAGTACTATCCACTGCACTTACGTCTGTTCAGATTTAGTAAGTATATGGTAGTTACTGATGGGAACAAGTCTGCCATTTCTCCAGCTACCTTGCACTGTAGAGTAATCTTCGAAACTGAACGGTCCCTGATGGTGTAACGAGAGCTCAACGAGGTGTTGTAAGTACCATCAGTGTTGTTTGTTACAGATGATGTTTCATTCTCCATGGAAATGACATCAGACTGGTAAACCCATTCCAGGTCAACTCCAGGTCTGACTCCATTCATTGTGCAGTTGATGGGCCCACTATAAAACTCTACTTCTTGATAAATGTACTGCTGATTGGTGAGCCCATTGACCACAGGATACTCTGGACCAGGACGAACTGGAATGAAAATAAAATAGTTACAGGCATGAAAAAAAGATTTTTTAAGTATATAAAATGTGGAATGAAAACATGCACAAGCTCTGTGGTGTGGAATGAGTATTGCACTCTTGGCAATGTCCTTGTAAATAAACTTAAGAAAGAGTTTTGGAGTGTTATATGGGGTCTGTTAACTTGCATCTAAAAATGTGTCTCAAATGTAGTAATTTAGCAGACCATTATCTCTGTTATATCCTTATTCATTCCATTTACAGTACATGCAGGTTTGCAATTGTTATGAAAAGACTTGGCCATATTCTTTAGTCTACAGTGTGTACTGGATTTGCTTTTAGTTCAATGATAGTCTTCCTATAACCTCAATGCAAAAGTGCACTAAGTTAATGGGCCTGATGTTGCCACCCTTCCAGGATCTTCTTCCAACAAGCTTTCACTGTAATGCTGATGATCAGTTCTGCCAAGGTCACTGCTAAAAGGTACTGGTAATACCACAATTTACTGGTGCCATAAGAGAACTCACACACACACACACACACAAAATTCTGTAGCCTGCTTGGAATAATATTTGATTCACCAGGGATGCAAGTTTGCAGCCTTTTTCATAGTAACTAACACCTTCTTTAAAACCACATAAGCCTAAAAGTTAGAGAATTGTTTTCTGCACATGGCATTGCTTTGAAAATCCCAAAATACAGCATAATTAAGTCACCCAGCTGTAACTTCTGATGTTTGTTCTCGACTGTACTTCGTGATCAAGATCAGTTACAGAATTTGTGTGATCACCATTACAGCGCAACGGAAAATTTAAACAAGTGTGCTGACAACAGCAATGGGGATTGTAAGAACTGGGGCAGACAGCCATCGTAGAGTCGCCAAGCTTCTGTTCAGGAAAATAGGATCGATAATGTTCTTGAATCCGTTGACTGCTGTGGTAGTGACAGTCTCCTGTGGCAGATTGTTCCATTCAGACATAATATGCTGAATAATAGAGATACTTTCTAATATCAAGTCTACGGTAGTGCTTCTGGAATTAAAGCTGATGACCTCTTGTTCTATTTACTTGAAAAATACTGCCTGATCAACAATTTTTCAGTGTAAGGGGGAAGCCTTATAATTTGTTTTTGGGAAAGAGGGTCCAAATGAGTTCTGTTGAATATTGGCTGATAGTCAGCAACCTGCTGTCTGGAAAAATTGTCCCTCTGTCTATATGTCAGCACCAAGGCAATCAAGCCAAAAAGATGATGTAGCATTAGTTGCAATTTTGTGTAAGCAACTGCAAAAGTGCAGTGTGTGCTTGTTAATCTACAGCAGGCTGCAACATGCATACATACAAGTAACAATTTAAGTGGGATAGTGTATTATAAAGTGTTATATTTGCAATCACCATCATTTTCTTTCTTGCAAGCACTTACTACTGATCTAAATATGGTTGTTGTGACTAGCTTCATAGCATTAAGCTCACTCTCTCTTCTTGCTCTAATGTCAGCAAATTTAATGACCTTTTGACTCCAGAAAACATTGCCTAAAAAAAATCACTCAAATTTTTCAGGGTTGAGTATGGCACAGGCTATTGACAATTGGTTCAATAATCACAGGCATTAAGTGATGTTGAAATACAGTATGGTGAACGTAACATACAGTATGTACTGTACTGTACCTGTATGTCTGCCACCCCTCTGAAAACTGAAAGTATGGAGAATTTGCTGAGGCAGTGACCCTGCTAATGTGGGGTTTTCTCACCTTTTTTTTCTTTGGTTACAATGAGGTTGAAGATGCTTGGCAAGTAGTCATGTATTAAGCAATGTATCTTTTTTATCCTTTGTTTTGTCTACTGAACAGTAATGTGTTGTAAGAATGGTAGTACTCATATACAGTGAAGACTAAGTACACCCAACATACTGTAAGCTTGTGTGGCTGACGAAAGACGCAAGTTTCCATACTGTATCTACAGGTATATAGTAAAAATACAGCATCTTACCCAAACTTACGGAAAGTCATATTCAATAGCCCACACCTATTTTGTACGTACACCTACGTACATAATTCAGTGCATATACTACAGTATGTACTGCACCCTTCAACTTATCGTGCACCAATAGCTCCATATGATTCTCAAACAATATCAAACAGATATATACAGTACATAGTGCATTGATGCATTACATTCCACTGTATAACATACAAACAACAGTGCACACAAATTAAGTACCAGTATAAACCCTGTACTTAGCTAATACAAATATGACAAGTGGGAGTGAAATACTGCACTGTACTGTACAATAGCTGTATTGACAATTAAGAACAAAAGTAAAAGGAAGAAAGAACTCATGTTGGGGAAGACAAGACTGTTTGTCCCTCCCTACATATGAAGGCAAAGTATTAAACAAACAGTACTACAGCAATATTAGAATTCCGCCTGGCCTGGGTTTTGAAAATAAAAGCTGGCATGGTTTAATTACTTTAAGATGAACTTAAGCACTGCACAAAGAAAAAATGCTGGGACTGAGGCCATTCAGTGGCGAAACTTGGAAGTTGAAAATGTTTCCAAAAGTGCCTGTGAATCCTTTAAAATTACCCACATGGCTACTGTATATTATGATGAGCAGATATGATTGAGACTAAGATCAACTCCATACTCGGTTCGGACAGACTTAGAATCATGAGTTTTCATGAGTTTCTTGTGACATTGTTACGTACTGTATCGTGGAAAACTTTTCAAACATTTCTGAAGTGTAGATGACAGATGTTGGTCTGTTTCTCATTTAAAGCTTATCAATATACTGTATTGTGCAACATAGAATGATTAAACACTTTGGATGAATTAATATTTGAAAATATTTCAGCCCTGTTGTCCTGTAGACCCTTTAGTATACATACTTTAATGTCAGTATACAGCAGCATGTGTTGGCTAGTTAGATACTGTACATATACTTGAGAAAACAGCAAAAGTCCCAAGGGTTGCTTTGCACGGGAGAATGCACCCAAGTAGGAGAGAATGCTCCAATGTCTGTACATATACCGCACTGTGAATTGCTACTGTAGTTATGGGTCTTTTGCACATGTACAGGTATGTAGGAAAATAAATTTGGACATTTTAACCGACTAGAGTACAGTTCTGTATTTTCAATGGACAATCAATCTTGTTTTGAGTTTTTGTTTTAGAACTACTAACAGCACAGAGCATGTATGCGGAGAGCCATACCACTTGTGAGATTGAACCATGTCATAAGAACTTAACTCATTCACTTATGAATGAGAATCAATAAATTTGCATACATTACCACAGATTCCATAAACTCACTGAAAATGTTTGCAGTATATACTGTATGTCACATGTACTGTAAAGTTCAGGTTGCAACAACGGTAATTTTGAGAGCATTTCTCTAATATCTTTGCTATTGCTACACAAAAGTTTCAGCCAATTACAATCAATTGTAGCAATGTCCACTTACTCACTTACAGGTAATTGTGGTGTTGCTGTCTAGTCACAAACAGATTTTGGTGCATGCATATGGCAGTGTGCGTAAAATACTAAACTGAATACCATATACACTTGAATCAATCCACCAAAGCTACAGTACAGTAAGTCTATGCTTAATCTCAGTGTTCTTGTACATACTTGGGAAGAACTCAAAATTCCTACTGGCCCATTCCAGTCAGGTGAAGGTAGGTTATCCCGTGATAAACCAAGAGAATAAACCACCGACAATCACCGGCAGATGAATACAGTAATACTGTAGATTGACAGTGTTTTTCTTCAGTCTGCTATATACCTTACACAAAACAATGGCTGATGCTATTACTAGGGAAGTAATAGTGAAATAACATTCGATTTGAAATTCCAAGAAATACCATTACCTAGGATTTCGGGCCTAAGCCTGCTGAAAAATAAAATTTAATACATACAGTAAAAACAACACAGTGATACTGTCAATGGTAATTCTGCTGACCTAGTATGTACCTGTTGTGTTTGATTTTCAAATGTAAAGGCTGAAGCATGGGATTTGTTGAGCCCTGCATATGATACAGTGCATACCACACACTTGCCCTGGCTCAACCTACGGTATGTCTACTGTGGCCCTATACTGTAGTACAGTATGGTAGCAGAGAACAGATGGACAACCTTACCCCGGCCTTGAGGGTGCAATGATTTTAATGAAGTTGAAGGCAATTGTGATACAAGTTTTCAATTCTCTCTGACTTAAAAACATTTGACTTATAAACAAAGAAGACATCAGAATCACAGTAACAATGATATATGGGCTGGCATGCTGTACTGTAGATTTGTCACAAATTTTGTTCTCTATCAAGTTTAAATGAACATCACAAGTGTACTCATTAATTAATCATGTACAGTACGGTAGGATAACATTAAAATTGACATTTCTGAAGTGAAATGTGGAACAGAAATGGTGAAAAACGATTATCAAATGAATGCTTGTTTCATTAAATTTCAATGTTGAAAAAAAAATGCCGTTTCCCAATATACAATATATGTTTTTTTTAATGTTTCATTCAATTGTAGTTATTTTGGGTAAATATGTCTTCATGGTACAGCCAATGATACTTCAGAACGGTACTGTAGGGGAGAGAGGGTTACAGTACAGTAGCTGAAATTTTTTTTTAGAAAAATTCTGTATGTCAACTAGATTTAACTGGAGCATGGTTTGGGGTGGAGAATGGTCAAACCAGATCTGCAACGTGATGTCTTGATGGACTTGAACATGTACAGTACCTATATGGTATTACATGGTAAGCAACTGCTATGAATTTGTGAATTGATGTAAGGTTTAGAGAGCCTCAACAGGTGATAAGAAGGAATATTTACCCTCTCTTCCTTCAAAAGTCCTTGTACAGTAGGTTTGTTAACAATGTAAGCTAACCATGTTGCAGCACATGTACCATAGAGGGAACAGAGTAGAGGTGCTGGAATGAGTGAGTGCAGATCAAGAAACAATGAAAGTTGCCTCCCACACTGCTACATAATTAACACATGTATGCAATCCATATCAGTGAGCACAACATATTTCCTATCTTGAAAGTACTAATAATAATAATAATTGTGCATTTATAAAGCGCCATCTATCTATGTAACATATTCCGAGGCGCAAAAAGGTAAGGTACGGATCATCACAAACAACATGAATATATATATAGGAAAAACACCAGTAAGAAAAGATTAATTGACAGCAATAGAGAACAAATAGGTTTTAAGATAATTCTTGAAGGTATGTAAAGAAGTGCAACTGCGAATGTCCAATGGAAGGGAGTTCCAGAGTTTAGGAGCAGCAACAGAAAAGGCCTTATCGCCAGCAGCTGCTGAAGTTCTTGGGATGGCTAGAAGATTTTTTTCCTGCCGATCTTAAATTACGACCTGAGGAATATGGTTTGAGGAGTTCTGCTAGATAAACCGGTGCTTTGCCATTTAACGCTTTCCAAGTGAGTAAAATTATTTTAAAGTCAATACGATGCCGGACTGGAAGCCGGTGAAGATGTCTCAAGATGGGGGTAATATGATCGTGTTTTCCAGCGTGTGTTAAAATCCGGGCCGCTGCATTCTGAACACACTGAAGCTTTCTTATCAACTTGTCGGAAATACCGTACAACAGGGAGTTACCATTGTCAAGCCTGGATGTTATGAGGGCATGAACAATTAAGGCCGCTGAATCATCGGGTAAACACCTGCAAATACTATTTATGTTCCTGATATGAAAGAAAGCAGTTTGACAGAGCTTCTTAACATGATTTTCCATGGACAAGGTATTGTCAAAGATTACACCAAGATTGCAAGCAGCAATGGAAGGTTGAATAATGGAGTCACCAATTTGCATCTGTTGGGTTTGTATTTTGGCTTATGTGACAACATTAAATTCTGTTTTCTCATCATTCAGCTTCAGTTTATTTGAAGCCATCCAAGATTTTATGTCAGACACACATTTTTCAATGCAATGGCGGGCAGAATGTTCAGCACGAGGATCATCTAATTTAAAGGAAAGATATAATTGAGTATCGTCAGCGTATAAATGTACATTAAGCACGTGTTTCTGAGCGATAGTAATGACTGGTCTAGAGTAGATGGTGAAGAATATGGGACCAAGAACCGAACCCTGTGGTACACCAAATGGAAGATGAACATTAGATGATAATGTGCCGTTGATATTTATGGCCTGAGTTCTGTCACTTATGTAGGATCTAATCCAGTCTAGAGCTGTACCTTTGATACCAATAGAACGAAGCCGAGAAAGAAGGATTCCATGATCTATTGTGTCAAAGGCAGCAGATAGATCAAGGAGAACTAAGAACACACCATATTTGCTGTCGATGGCTCGAAGGATGTCATTTTTCACTCGTAGTAAGGCAGTCTCAGTTCCATGATGTTGTCTATATGCAGACTGAAATGGCTCATATAACATATTTTGAGACAAATGCTCATGAAGGTGAGAGGCTACAACCTTTTCGATGATCTTAGACGCAAAGGAGAGGTTAGAAACAGGGCGGAAGTTTTTAAGACTTTCTGGGTCCAAGGTTGCTTTCTTCAAAAGTGGCGTAACATGAGCATTTTTGTAGGGTCTAGGAAAGGTCATGGTGCTCAGTGAGAGGTTAACAATCTTGGTAATGACAGGAACAATCAGGCTGAGATGTTTCTTCAGTAACCAAGTAGGAATGGGGTCGATTTCACAAGATTTGGAAGGTGATGATGAGACAAATTTTGAGATTTCGTCATCGGAGGCAAGAGCAAATGTCTCGAGCGAAGCGACATCTGAAAAAGGATTTTCAGTGTCCACCAAATTATTAAAAGAAGAATCTGGTGCATCCAGTTCGGTAAGCAATTTGCGAATTTTCGAGATGAAGTAGTCGCTAAAATTCTCTGACAATTCATTCGAACTACTATGTGTTGGTAATTTGGGTTTTCCTTTATTTTGGAGCAAGGATTCAACAATTTTGAACAAATCCCTTTGATTGTCACAACCAGATATTTTGTTCTTATAATAGGCTGCCTTAGCCTCATTTATCATATTCACAACACAACGACGCTGAGCACAGAATCTCTGTCTATCAACTACAAATTAGATCTTCTCCAAAGTCTTTCAAGTCTCTTTCAAAGTTTCTTAGCATTCGCAATCTCCGGAGAGAACCAAGGATTAGCTGGACGAATGGTCTTAGTGCAGTTTTTCAGGGGAGCATGAAAGTCGAGAATGGTTCTGAGGGTAGAGTCATACTGATCGACAATAATTGGATGGATTATAGTTACAAGTTCAGATTGAGAAAGATCATTTTCAAAAGCATCGTGGCTCATAGAGGCATATTTACGATAAGAAATACACTGCTTCCTAGTCTGAGGCTTGCAAAGGTTCAAAGAACAGTGTACGGCTGCATGATCGGTTAAAAAACATGCAACATTTACAGAATCAACAACATTGTCAGAAGAACGCGCACATACTAAATCCAGAATATGGCCATTGACATGAGTAGACTCTTTGACATACTGCGATATATTCAGTGTTTCAAACAAATCCTTGAGGCGTGTGGAGTCTGGGTCACTGTCAGAGTCCCAGTGAAAGTTGAAATCCCCAACAACTAACAGCTTACACACAGACGTAGAAAGTAGAGAAAGGTAGTTAGAAAATTCATCTAGGAACATGTTGGGGGTTGTGCGGTTCAAAGGACTATATGGAGGTCTGTATATTATAACAAGTTTAATCGGTGAGAAGGTTCCATTTACAGTTAAGTCACAACATAGACTTTCAAAGGTTGAACCATTGTATGATGATTCAGGTCCACGTTTTATAATATCACATGTATGAAAACACAATATACTTACCATACACACTCACTGGAACAAAGAAAGGCATTCTTCTACCCACATTTGGTGTATATGACACAGTGAAATTAAATTCATGTTTTAACTGGACATTGTTGATGATCAGTGAACCATCTGGGAGTATATCGTACTCTCCACTGTCGTATCCTCTTCCTTTCTTCACCGAATTCTCCAGGTAGATGAACGGACTGGTTTCTCCATAAGATCCATCTCCATTAATCCAGCCAAGAATGTGAAAGTCCTGAAATCGGCAAGGCACGGTGCCTTGCTTTCCAACTTCTAAATAGATGTTGATCTCACAAGGGGAAACTGGGAGATCTAAAAGGCATAAAAAATATGTTGTACTGTACTGTACATCACAAGGTCTACAGTACATACTACACTCTTCATATTGATACTGAACAATTCTTGAACCAATAAAATTATTTACTGAGGGTGCAGATACAAACTTGGAAAATTATGAACTGGATCGAGATTGACAGTGAGACCAGAAAGTTGAAAGGACATGATAAAGCAATCTGGTGCATGCATGAAAGTGATCACAGTTCATAATGGACAACCTGAAAACTCCAATGATATACTTCAATTATAAGGGGTTCATAAAGATCCTTCATTTTCTTTGCAAAGATAAAAAGCTCTATTAATTCAAAAGGTCTGGAAAATATTTCAAAAAACAATTTTGTGATACCACAGGTATGCAATGATCCCCCAAACAGCTAATTATTGATGAGCAAGAGCCCAAGGGCACTATGGTTCCTTGCATCAAGTTTGTCAATGGAAACCCTTTGGTCTTTAACAGTGTATAAGATTAATCCAACATTTCTGCATCTCCAAAAAGTTTGGGCCCCAATTGGTCCCTAAGAATGCTGATCAGTTTAAGGTACTCCACTACCATAGTACTTTTCATGAAAACCCTCCACATGTATCTGTAGAAAAACAGTTGCTTACAGTAGCATGATTATTTAATTCATGATCCACATGGTCCATTGAAAAGTTGGACCCACAAATATTAAAAACTTCAAAAGGTTCCAAGTGCTACAAATGTACTTATGTGGTAAATCTTCCAATTGTAAAATAAAAATATTTTTTACAAACCTGTTATAAACCGAAATAATTAAGTCTGGAACTGAAACCAGAATATTTGTTTTATTAGGAGTCTGAAATATGCTATCTAATTGAGAGTCTGGAGCTGTGATTAGCATAAAACACAAATCATTAAACTGATATTTTGAAACTGAGGCAACTAGGACAAGTGGCAGATTGAAACATGATTAGTATCACATGCATGAACTGCACACACACAGCTACAGTAGTGTACATTGGTTGATGGAAACCTCCACTCTACTCATTGTAGAGTGGAAAAGAGTAGTATAGTAATAGATGAGTACAGCATCAGGTTAGAATTGGGTAAACTTTGCATCCACCAGTAGAGTTGTAGATTTGGGTCAATTTGAGTCGAGTGAAATTATTGCATCCAACAGGGAAATTACACATCTGCAGTAGATGGAGTTTTTAAAAGAGTACAGTGACTATACAAGAACATTGAGCAATGTTCCGAAGCCTAATACCAAATTAATATAGAACAAAAGAAAACAAAAAAGTTTACACACCAGTATCAAGTTATAAGTTTATACAGAAGTGGCATACTGTAGCGAATATGGATGTATTATTTCAGTTTCAAGCATCCTAAAAAAGCAGCATCAATGTACTCACATCAGGCATTCATCATTACTTACTGATACTGTACAAAATATCATAATTACCTGAATTTACTATTCCCAGACACAGGATTATCAATCCCACATGAATGATCTTGATACTCATATTCATTCTTCAGATACCTCTGACTGGAATTTTTCAGAAGACTGAGTTCTTTAAAACAGAAAAGAATTCATAATTTTGTCATGAACAGAATATGAAATCATATAATATTGGGTAATTCCATTAAAAATGGACATGAAAATGAAGTTACTCATGCCTCAATAAAAACAGGTTGCATGTGATCACAAAAGGCTTAAGTTATAATACAGTAGGAAACCAGAAAGTCTAAAGATTTTGTGATTCCTTGCCCATATTCATTAAGGAGAACTGACATACAGTACAAATATTGAATCAAACACTGTAAGGCCTATGTTCAAAACTTGATTTCTCACTATGGTGTTTGCTGTTGTCAAGTAATCTTTTACCTCCACACAAAATGATTAAAGTTCTTGAAAATGTAGTTCCCACTCTTTCTTTACAAACTTATTCCCAAAATAATTCTCAAGGATATCACGTACACAAGGTTTTCACAGTTTGAACTCTCATGACATCAAATGACCTCTGATCTCCACCAAAAATAACAGGGATCATCTACACACCGAGTATGAGATCAGTCAAGGCTACCCATAGTTTGACATCTGGCCTCATTTAAGGCAACCTCTGGTGGCCTCAAATGACCTTTGACCTCTGCAAACAACAACAGGGATCATCTACCTATTTATCTACTTAGTATGACTACGTATGAGACCAGTCAAACTTACCCATCTTAACATACCGTGTAAACAGGGTTTTCACAGTTTGACCTCTGGTGACCCAAAATGACCTTTGACATCCACCAAAAATGCTAGTGACCATCTATGCAGTATAAACAACAAACACACCAAGTATGTGATCAGCAACAGTTACCCATCTTGAGATATCAAGTAAACAAGGTTTTTAGTTTGATCTTTGGTGACCTCAAATGACCTTTGACCTTCAACAAAAACAATACCGATCATCTACCCAGCATGACCAACCCACTCATGAAGTACAGTATGATATCAGTCAAGGTTACAAATCTTGAGATATTGTGTAAACAAGCTTTTCATATTTTAACCTATGGTGCCCTTAAATGACCTTTGACCTCTACCAAAAACAATAGGTATCATTTAATCAGTAAGAACAACCCATACACCAAGAATTAGATTAGTCAAGGTCATCCTTCTTGAGACAAACTATAAACAAGGTTTTCAGTTTGACTTCTGGTGACCCCTCAAATGAACTTTTGACCTCCACCAAAAATCATGGGAATCATCTACTCAGTGTGAACAACCTACATACCAAGTATGAGATCAGCCACGGTTACCTACCCTGAGATATGGTGCAAACAAGGTTTTCACAGTTTGACCTTCATTGACCTCAAATGACCATTAACCTCCACCAAAAATAATAGGGATCATCTACTTAGTATCAGCAACCGACACACCAAGTATGAGATCACTCAAGACTATCCTTCCTAAGATATTGTGTAAACAAGGTTTTGACAGTTTAACCCCTAGTGACCTCAAATGACCTTTGACCTCAACCAAAAACAATAGGGATCACAGGGATGAGCCTTAAGCAACTGAAAATGGTTGTTCGAAGGACAACCAGCTGTAAAAATTTAGTTGTGCTCCCAAAAATTTGGTCGTCCTCCACAAGGAGGTATAAAAATAAGAAATGTGTAAAATGTGTATTTTGCACGTTCAAGACCATGTTTCTATTTTTCTTTCTTATACAGGTTTGAACTTTCCACAGTTAAATTATATAAAAATAAGAAATGTGCAAAATGTGACTTTCTACAGTTAAATTATGTAAAAGTAAGAACTGTGCAATTTTGTGCATTCAGGGCCATGTTTTTATTTGTCTTTCTTATACAGGTTGAAACTTTCACATCTAAATTATACTACTGACTTGTAACTTAAAAGTAACACTCAGGGTTTTTCCAAAGGGAAGGGGAGGGGGGATTTCCAGAAGGAGGCCGGTAAAATTCCACCTTTTCACTTTGATAATAAAAAAATGTCAATATCTAGGATCACTGATGCTGTAAATTCCATATCATATAGAAGAAAATCTCTGTATAATATATTGTTTGTTTCAAATCAAAATATGATGCATTTCTAATCTTGAATGGTACTGTTACTATTTAGAAAATTCATTCCTTTTGAATCAAAATCTGACAGTCGTACGCATGAAGTGTCTATTGAACACACACCAATGCTATAAACAGACGACACTCATCATCTGAGTGGCTTATCTGAATCCTATTTGCTTCAACTGTCAACTCATTCCACCAGTCCACTCTCCTTTCCAAGGAATTTTTTTTTTTTGCGCCGGCGCGAGAACATAATCGTGGAGGATCAAACAGTTCTAAAATATTTTTTCCCCTCTGTTGGAGCAATCCATTTTGTTAATCTCAAATACACTGTAGGCCAGCAGGAAAATTCTGCACTGTGATTGGTTGAATTACGTACTACTTAGACTAGCCCAAATTATGGGGGTTTAAAAACTTAAACTCTACAATATTTGCACCAGCTCACCTTGCACGTGGCACAGATTGCGTAGTATTTTAGTATGAAAAATGGCCGAATTCTTCAACTGCGAGTCATCGATCTGGTACTTGCTGTGTATGTGTATGTGCATGAACAGTACAGTAAAATCAGTTAAAACATGATCGTACACTGAGGCTGTTTGCTTGGCGTTGTACCTACAGTGGATTTCAGGTTGCTTTGGTGGTTTTTATGAAAGACAACAGATGTGTTTTGGAATGGAGTTCATGCGTGTTAAATATTTTGGTTGCATCTCGGTGTTGGGTTGTGCGCATTGTGTCACAATGTAAATGACCAGGGGTAAAATTTGGTCGTCCAAAGGACGACCTGAGGTACTAACTTTGGTCATCCTACAGAAATTTTGGTCATCTCGGACGACTGCTAAATTTCATCCCTGGATCATCTACTCAGTATCAACAGCCAACACACCATGTACGAGATCAGTCAAAGTTATCCTTCTTAAGATATTGTGTAAACAAGGTTTTCACAGTTTGACCTCTGGTGACCTCAAATGACCTTTGACCTCCACTAAAACAATAGGGATCATCTACTCAGTATCAACAGCCAACACCCCATGCATGAGATCAGTAAAAGTTATCCTTCTTGGGATATTGTGTAAACAAGGTTTTTACAGTTTGACCTCTGGTGACTTACAATGACCTTTGTCCTCCACCAAAAACAGCTACTTAGTATGGACAACCATCATATTAACTATGAGATTAGCCACCATTACCCATCCTGAGATATGGTGTGATTTTTACAGTTTGTCCTATGGTGACCTCAAATGACTTTTGACCTCCACCAAAAACATAAGAGAGCATCTACTCAGTATAAACAGCCAACATACCACCAATGAGATAAACCATGATTACCAATCATGAGATATGGTGTAAACAAGGTTTTGACAGAACTTTAACCTCTGGTGACCTCAAATGACCTTTGACCTCCACCAAAAACAATATAGATCATGTACAAGCCCCATTCGGCCCACCCAGGGCCTACTCAGGACGCAAGGGATTGACAGTATTGGGCTTGGATAAGGTTGGTTTGACCTCCGGTTCCAACTGGCGTCCAATTGGATTCATGACAGAGCGTATTGTTAGATGGCTAGAGAGATGCATTGACATAGCCCAAGGCATTCTAAATTTGTTTCTTTTCCTAGTCTTGAAACATCATACATGAACACAAGGAAAACTACACAATTTTCTGTGAGCTTTACTGGCCAGGTGATGGCTGGATGTACAGTACTTTTCCAACTTCTCATGCACAATAGGCCTACAAAGGTTGAACAAACTGTACATACAACTAGAAAGCCAAAAGGCTTAGTGATTCCTTGCCTCATGATATACATTGTAACAAACATGAATCACCCACATGACAAGCATGAGATCCCACACAGTTATCCTACTTGAGATACCATCTTAATAAGGTCAAAACCTTTTGAAATCTCATGACCCAAAATGACCTTTCATCTCCACTTAAAACAATAGGGATCACCTAACCTATATGGCCATCAACATGCTAAATATGAACAATTTACAAACTGAGTACAAGATCCCTCACATTTATCACCCTTAAAATATCATGTATACAAGGTTTTGACCTTTTGTCACCCCAAATAACCTTTGACCTACACAAACATGAGAAAACTCCCAAACGGATATGATGCTGCAGGGGAACAAATTATATTTTGTCGTGTCTAATAACTTGATAACAAGAGCCCAATGGGCACTGTGGTTCCTTGCAAAGAAATCAGGGCAAATGAAAAGCTGGGTTATCAAAACTGGGGACCCAAAACTTGGGGCTATCAAGAATGGGGCCCAAAAAAATGGAGTCCAAATCAGGTCCAAAAATGAAGGCCCATCTGTACAGTGTCCCCATGGAATTAAGAAATATTGCACATGTTTAGATAATTAATTAAAAAAATTGGGGCCCAAAAATTGGGCTGAAACTGAGTCCCAAACATTTTGAGCCCATGTATAACCATTAAATTAACAAAACAACTAAACATGTTAAAATGTAATGAATTTAAACAGTTTCCCATTTTTCTTTCAAATTTAAGGATAATGCCAATTCAATTGGTACACACATTGACTACTGTATAGGGCAATTCCACAGTAATGCTGTGACGCTTCGGAAGCAAAATTCACATTTTAAGTGCAAATAACAGAAAGAGCTTTAATGTTGGGAACAAACTTTTATTTCAATTCGACTCCTACTATCACAAAGTTAATTTAGAAAATGTTTTTACTTCAAAAAGTGCACTAAGTATGAAAATATGAGTATTAATGACGGTGGTAACGACGTGACGCTGAAAAGGACATGCATTTTCTGACCCCTCACAAACTGTTAAAACCCTGTGAAGTTTAAGGACTTTTTGCAGTTTCTCCACATTAAATACACTTTATAGACTGTTACCTACAATAGTGTGGTGAAATACAAAATAAAAATTATGATTATGGTAGATATGATAAAAAACCTGAATGCAGAAATGCATTGCAGTTTCGATGATCCGATTAAGAATATTGTTGCGGAATCTGATATGATAGCATTAGTATGTGTCACATTGAGCTACGTATGCTTTATATGAAGTATACGAGATCTGCACAAGCTTCCTTTCTTGAGATCATACCTCCATGTTCACAATTTGATGCTTGCTGACATGGAATAACCTTCTACCTCTATTAAAGACTAACGTTCTTGTGCTAAATGAGATACAACTACACATTGAATACTACATCTGTCCAAGCTTCCCTTCATGAGATAATATGTTTACAAGAATTCCACACTGTGACCCTGTTGACTGCAAATGACCTTTGACCTTCACTAGAGAAAATGAAAATTTTTGTAAATTCAATGACATAAACCTACAGTCTAATTAGGAGATCTGCCCATAAGTTTTCCTTCTTGAAATATTGTGCTTCCAATATTCTCACAATTTGACCCCTGTTGACCTCAAATGACCTGTGACCTCCACCAAAATCAACAGGAATCTGGTAATCAATGTGACACACTCACAAACCAAATGTGAAGTTTGTCCAAGCTTCTTGCAATAAACTGTTTACAAGTAAGCTGTGTCGGTAGGAGCACTACGCATGTACATGGCTGCTCCATACCTAAATGGCAGGAAAATATCAGCTTCATCACTTTAACTCTGCAATCAATTAAGACCTGATACATTCTGTAACAACCCTGAAAAAGTATGCAATTGTTTTCAAAATTGTGGGGAATCCAGATACAATGAGTGTCAATATGCAACCATTAACTTGAAGAAATTAAGTGCCAAACACATTGGGAGGGGGGGGGGGTGAGGATCGAAGATATATTATGAATTTTACATTTAGAAGTGCTGGTAAATTATTTACCCATCCCCTGTGGCTATAAGCCAATATGATTGAGCAGAGCTTGGTCTCAAATGCATTGAGTTGGAGTTATGAAAATGTGTTGGTTTGTCGTAACACTGTTATATATGGTGAAATTTTCTCCACTCTTTTTTAAGTTTAATGTGCAAAGTTTTAGTGTAAAATATGCCATCCTGTTCCTGATGACCAAAAATAAGCTTAGCAATATATCGGGCAACACAAAGCACATTTTCAAAAAGTTTTGGGTCAAACTTTACTTGAAAATCTTAGTCTAGTCTGTTCCTGTACAGTAAGTGTAGGGCACCAGTGGTACATGTGTTGGCTAGGATCTATCTCAGTATTACGTATATATGTTAGGCTACAGCAAAAGTCCCAAGTTACCCCGAACGAAAATATCTCGAATTAAAATTTGCGAAAATGATGCGGATTGCTAGTTTGGAGTGTTATGCACGTGCCATGCTAATGTTTTTGGCAGTTTTGACCGACTGAGATGTTTTTTTTTATACGTTCGACATACGATGTTTTCCTAAGCATTGTGATAGTAACTACAGTACAAAGTGTACACAGACAACTGAACAGCGTGTGTGATCCAACGGTAGTTTTTGTGACTGAAATCTCTTACTTTAGGGAGTCCATAACCTTAATAACACTCGCAGTTTGCATCAACAGAAAGTTGTCTTTGAAATATACGTTGGGTAAGCATTTGTTCCGACCAGGGAGTTGCTATTTGACAATAGCAACTCCCTGTTCCGGCCGTACTGCCTTGCGTACGCGATGTACTGTATGTGTACGTGTGTCGGTTACTTACATGGGCAGTATGTACTTGGGACGAATCTATCATTCTATGCAACGTTAACGAAACAGACAAGTGTGCAACTGACTGCAGTATAGGGAGATGGTATACGGAGATGGGCTCAAAACTGTACGTGAAAACATTTCTTAGCTATTTTTTTCCCCCGCTTATAAAACTGAGCTTTCTTTTTGGCGCGAATTACGGGGAAAATGTTACTCCGTGTTTCATCAACACGAATGTTTTCCAATTTGTAGTAACGAAATGGAAACATGCATGCAATTCACTCCTCTTTTTGTTATTCCTACATATCTAATATGGTGGGAAGTAGCCATATCGGCCTTTCAACTGTTTTTCTAGGTAGGTGTACGGTACTTCGGATACTCCTCGGTCTCTCACTTTGCTTTTGTTTTTATGTCTGACAAACATTGCTACTTATTTTGATGTTCCATTGTCACCAAGTTTTTTTCTTTTCACTAAAATGCTAATTTGTGTTCATGTGCCCTGCAAGGTGCGCAGCTTTTGCGTACACAACTTGAAGAGGTTGTCTTGGAATTTTCCATAACCCCCAATCACGGACTATTCCAATTACGTACAGTTCAGTTACATACTCTCTGATCGACTAACTTGAGAAGCGAGGGGGTATCAATTGGTTTCTTCACACGGCTTTAATTTACGATGTATTATCCATTTTTCCGGGTACACCTGCTATGTTTGGTACAATTGCTAGCTGTTAATTTTGTTATTGTAAGTGTAGGTGTTAATGCCATGCCCACGTATACCAGTAAATCGTCCCAGTTTATTTACAAGGTTTTCACAATTTGACCCCTGTTGACCCTAAATGACCTTTGACCTCCACCAAAAACAATAGGGTTCGTCTACTCAATGTGGTACACCTACATACTGAATATGAGATATGTCCAAGCTTACCTTCTTGAGATATCGTGTTTACAAGGTTTTCACAATTTGACCCCTGTTGACCCTAAATGACCTTTGACCTCCACCAAAACGATAGGGTTCTGCTTCATAATATGGTACACCTACATACTAAATATGAGATCTCTCTAAGCTTTCCTTCTTGAGATATCGTGTTTACAAGGTTTTTACAATTTGAACCCTGTTGACCCAAATGACCCCAAATGACCTTTGACCTCCCCAAAAACAATAGGGTTCTTCTTCTCAATATGGTACACCTACATACCAAATATGAGATCTGTCCAAGCTTCCCTTCTTGAGATATGTTTACAAGGTAGGGCGTCACGGACATACTGTACACATACACACACACACACACACACACACACACATATGCATGATAACAAAGGTTACGATTATCATCGAAACCAAAAAATGGGTTAATGCTGTGACGGTAACGCCGTGACCAAAGCCTGATTACATGGGAAATGCATGTTAAAAAAAAATTAAATCAATAAACTGATAGGAAATGGTGATATTGATAGTCAGATTGTTTGTAATTCATCTAGATATGAATAATTTGGATATTTTAAGAAATATTTGCTATGAATTTGTGTAAGAAAGGGGAAATTTCTACTTCCGACATCAGGTGAAAAATGAAGAACTATAATAAATCCACCCACAACTCCGGTCAAAATGAAATCAAGAAGAGTGCTATAGCTATGGTAGGCCCACTGCATAAGAAATGACATGAACTGTGAAAGCTTTACACAATAATACAATATAAATGCAGTTCCATCTCACTGGAACAGCAAATATTCCCTTCATACAGGGTATTGAGTGATTGAGTCTCAAGTTTAACACATTTAGTATTATTTTTAAAAAAAATTAAGTAAATATATACCAGACTGTATTGGTGCAATCACATAAATTATTTTACTTTGGTTTACACTGAGTCTTAAATATCCAAAATAGTGCAGTGTGGCCAAACTTGTTGGGTCTCATCAGTCACAGTTTTATTTTAACTTAAGTAGGTTTGTGTCCTCAACTTTGACAAACTGACCCTCTATTTGCCTTCTCCAATCTCCATGAAATATTTGGTAGTGTACTGTACAGAGCTTCAAGTGTATTGTAGGGCACTTTGTAGATGACAAAGGACTGTTTCTACATTGTTTTAGCAAAACAATCTTGGAACAGAAAGAGGAAAATCTGTACAAAATGCTTCTTATGCTCAATGGTATACAGGGAGTGTACCATGGATTGACTGGATGCTATAAACAGGTGCTAGTCACTGCCCAATCTAGCAGACCATTGTAGCTTCTGAGCATAATAGGGGCATTACCATAACAAAAGAAAGGGTACAGTTGTGCATTTCCTGTTTTTACTATCACAGAAGGAGGCCCCAAAATGTTGTTAAACAAATCATTATCATACAGTAGGTGCTGTTACTTCAGAACCAGCAGCCATAGTGGCTATAATTGTCAGACCCCATACAGTAAATCAGTGCCTGTCACGGCGTTACTGTCACGGCGTTACCAAAAAAGTAACGCCATGACATACTTCTAATTGGTATAATTAATTAACAATGAGAGATATCATAACTTTTAATAGTGCATGGAAGTTGTAGCCCAGGGTGGGTGTGATTTGCATTATAAAACATGTTCCATTCCAATTTGTGTATCTTATATAATATTAAAAATTGCAATATTTAGGGAAACGCCGTGACATAGTGAGACAACTTTATTAGTTGCTCGTTAGTGTGCAAGACATTGCTGAAATCATAATTTGATTCCAAATGTTGTAAATACATGAAAATAACACCATGATAGAGTATGAATTCATAGAAAAACCTCAAGGCAGTTGTTGCTAGAGAGCTTTTTATTATGCCATATTTTGCAAAAATATTGACACTTTGATTGCTGCTAATTAATTATGCAAGCAAAATGAGTTAATTTTGGTTTTTTATGAACAATTTTTTCTATTGGAAAATTCAACTTTTTAGCTTCAATTTGATACCAGATTTACTGATATTGGAGAATTTTTAAAATTTGATGGTCATTTCCACTTTTGCGTGGAATTGCCCTATACTGGTTACCATACTTAGTTGTGTACCAACTGCTAAACTAACAACTCACTATACCATGTTTAAACACAATGACTGAAACTGTTCCCCAAACCAGTTTAATCTATAAAGATTAAGCTACCATAGCAGTCTAAAACAACAATTTTCCAATAATCAAAAAATAAAACCACAAAATTTTTCCCCCTCTATCAATAAATTTCACAGGAAAGTGAATCTGTCAATAACAGACAACCATATCAAGTTTAACACAAATCAGACCCACAATTATGGAAATATGGCAGTTTTAAGATTTTTATGTTTGACCCCATAACCCCATTAAGATGCAAGATATGGAAACCATAAACAATAGGGCACTTATACACACTATGATGGATCAGTACAACCACCTACGAAAACCTACAGTATAAGGAAAATGCTATTTCAAACATGACATACATTCACTGATGGTCCTCCTAGGCTACCATAGCCTTAAAACAGAGCAAAAAGTTTCCAACAACCAAAATCCCATTGAGTTAACTGTGTCACTAAAACCACAAACTGCCAATGGTAATTTTACACACTGTAGCCCATAAGCTTTTCAAGTAATCTGTACAGTAGCTTACAATAACCACAATAATGGTGTTTAGGCTATTATTATTATTTTAGAGTCAAAAATTATCCTTGCCCCTCTATTGATAAGCATTACATTTAACGGGGTCATGAACCTGTCAGTAACAGACAACCGTATAAAGTTTAAAACAACTCTGACCAACGGTTATGGAAATATGGCAGTTTTAAGATTTCTATGTTTGACCCCATAACCCCATTAAGATGCAAGATATGGAAACCATAAACAATAGGGCACTTATACACACTATGATGGATCAGTACAACCACCTAAGAAAACCTACAGTATAAGGAAAATGCTATTTCAAACATGACATACATTCACTGATGGTCCTCCTAGGCTACCATAGCCTTAAAACAGAGCAAAAAGTTTCCAACAACCAAAATCCCATTGAGTTAACTGTGTCACTAAAACCACAAACTGCCAATGGTAATTTTACACACTGTTGCCCATAAGCTTTTCAAGTAATCTGTACAGTAGCTTATAACAACCACAATAATGGTGTTTTGGCTATTATTATCATTTTAGAGTCAAAAATTATCCCTTCCCCTCTATTGATAAGCATTATATTTCACAGGGTCATGAACCTGTCAGTAACAGACAACCGTATAAAGTTTAAAACAACTCTGACCAACGGTTATGGAAATATGGCAGTTTTAAGATTTCTATGTTTGACCCCATAACCCCATTAAGATGCAAGATATGGAAACCATAAACAATAGGGCACTTATACACACTATGATGGATCAGTACAACCACCTAAGAAAACCTACAGTATAAGGAAAATACTATTTCAAACATGACATACATTCACTGATGGTCCTCCTAGGCTACCATATCCTTAAAACAGAGCAAAAAGTTTCCAACAACCAAAATCCCATTGAGTTAACTGTGTCACTAAAACCACAAACTGCCAATGGTAATTTTACACACTGTAGCCCATAAGCTTTTCAAGTAATCTGTACAGTAGCTTATAACAACCACAATAATGGTGTTTTGGCTATTATTATTATTTTAGAGTCAAAAATTATCCCTTCCCCTCTATTGATAAGCATTATATTTCACAGGGTCATGAACCTGTCAGTAACAGACAACCGTATAAAGTTTAAAACAACTCTGACCAATGGTTATGGAAATATGGCAGTTATAAGATTTCTATGTTTGACCCAACAACCTCATTAATATGCAAGATTTGGACACCAAAAACAATAGGGCACTTCTACGCACTATGATGGACCTGTACACCAAGCATAAGTTTTATCCAACTTGCCCGTATTGAGTTAGAGCGTACCCAAGCTGCGTCACAGACACACACACATGCGCACACGCACACCAAGTTGAATGCATTAGTTCCTTTTGCTAGTGCAAGGAACCAAAAAGGTAAACATGTTTATTTAATCAAAATTATAGCACTTTATTTTGTCGAGTTACAGCTATTGGTGGCAGCTCTTTCGTATTTGATTTTTTTGGCGTGATTCCCTTCCCAATGGCTATGAGGTCCTTGAAAATTAGCAAAAACTGATAACCCTATATGTAAACCAGAATCTAGCATGACTTGCAATTTTGCCTTTCGTCTACTTAAAGACACAACACACAGTACAAGTTTCCCTGGTTTGATACACAGTAGTCATTTGTTTAAAGCTTACCAGAACTACTGTAAAGTGAAAGTCGGGCGTTTAGAATACACCAACATGACGTACAAAGAAATTCGCTTTAACCATCGTTAAACCATTCAGTCTCATCAATAAATATCTGTCAAAGCTTCATCTCCTCAAAACATTATGCATGTGATGAGTAACGGATGCATCATTTGAATTTTAAAAAGTTTGGGTGAACAAATTATTGTTGAGCAACAAATAACTAAATTTCTGATCTGTGAGAATCTTATTCCTTGAAAATAAGGCTACTGTAATTCGTTATTTTGGATAATCTATCATTCTATGTCCACAAATAATGGTTTTAAAAATATGGTTGTTTTCTGTAAAACAAACGCCCTATTTCCCTTTAAGGGCCAAACAGAGACACTGTTTATACAGTAAATGGTTAAGTCCATTGAGCACCTGGCTCAACAGACTGTATGATTTATTCTGGACATTGTCGTTTCTACTGGCAGTCAACTGTGATAAATTATGTCAGATAACAGTGACCAATTTGAACAGAGGTGGGTCAGTTACAATTTGATTCATTCAATTAAGCAATCACAGTTCATGCACGCTTAAGGGTATTTGATCCAAATGATCAGTAATTTAGTTCTTTTATAAAGCTAATAACCCGTGGTATATTTAATCAATTCCAATTTACAATTCATGCATGCTCACATGTCCTTATGAGGACAGTGGCGTAAGGTTTGCCAAATAATAATCTTTGATACCAAATTCAATGATGTCTTCATCTTTTTTTTTTATGGTTATCAAAGAGACTATGTTGGTATGTCCTAAAAGAAGTTCTCAAATCAACAAGAGGATTCTACATTACAAGTATAAAATTCACTAGAAGGACCGTTCTTTAAATGTTGTAGATTCAAGTTTTTCACATTTTGACCTCCTATGACCCCAAATGACCTTTCACCTCTGCAAAAAAAAAAAGGGATCATCTACTCGATATGGGCAATCCACACGCTAACTATGAGATCTCTCACATTTATCGTTCTGGAGATATTGTGTTTACAAGCAATTGTCAAGGTATTTACCTTTTGACCTCTGGTGACCCTTGTACTCAATAAGATACACCTACCCACTTCGTATGACATCTGCTCAAGCTTCTCTTCTTGAGATATCGTGTTTACTCGGTTTTCACAATTTGACCCGTTTAACCCAAATAACCTTTGACCTCCACTGAAAATGATAGGGTTCCTCTACTCAACATGGTGCAACTACATACTAAACATGAGATTTCTAGAAGCTTCCTTTCTTGAGATATCGTATTTTCAAGGTTTTTACAATTTGACCCCTGTTGACCCCAAATGACCTTTGACCTCCACCAAAAACAACAGGGATCATCTACTCAATAAAGGCAACCTCCATGCCACGTATGAGATCATTCAGAGTTACGCTTCTGGAGATACCGTGTTTACAAGTAATTTTCAAGGTATTTACCTTTTCACCTCTAGTGACCCCAAATGACCTCTGACCTCCACCAAAAACAATAGGGATCATCTAATCGATAAGGGCAATCTACATGCCAAGTATGAGATCACTCAGAGTTACGCTTCTTGAGATATCGTGTTTACAAGCAGGCGCACACACACATACACACACGCACACACACATCCACACGACATCACCATCGCATAGATTCCTTGCCTGCCTTTGGCAAGGAATCAATAAAACTAGACATAAAAGACTGCACATACTGTAACTGTGTTCAGTTCCACAATTTACAATAAATCACAATGCAGGGGGCCATGAGATTATTATTATTGTCCTACAGGCCAAACTGGGATATAGCTGGGATTTACAGTACTGGGCTAAGGTGTAAGTGTACAGTAGAAAAGTCGGTGAACACCTTAAGAGCTGTGTCTGGTATACGTATATTGGGTGAGAATAGAGCAGGCCTACTGTACAGTAATCTGGCCTACAGTAATCAGTCATGGACTGTCTCAATTTCAAAAATTTAATACTAAACTGCAGATTAAACGTGTAAGCAGCAGCGGCATATCCATATTATCGATTATATTTTGCTTTTAGGGATATTATTAATATCCACCTTTGGACAATATAGATAAATAGAGAATATGCATTAATATAGAAACTATTGATAATATCGACTACTACTAAATATCCTACTTCCGTTACATGCAGCCATGCTAAAGATTTACCACAGAGTTCACACTCCTCAGTACGCACACATTCCAAAACAACTGCATTGCCATGGGCTCTGGCACAGTATGTGTGTTCACAGCACTGATTGGATGTACTGTACTTTGTCACTCAACCGTGTGCGTATGAATGATTTCTTCTAGAAAACATATGGCCCTAACATTGCGTATTTTCCCCTGGGCCCTTGGATAACACCTGGGCCATACTATTCCATCTCACTGTGTATCTTTTTATTCCGCGCTGGATATGACAATTTGACATACAGGGTACAACAATCGGAAGCAGTCGATGTAAGCTCATGCGCAGAGCAGCATAAGTGCTTTTCAGAAGCATGTTTGCTTCAACCTTCGCTTGCGGACTTCTTGTTGTACCATGTTACTCTAAGTACTAAAAAATATGCATATAGGATGTACTACTATATTACGTCAATGACTGTGAAATCATGACATCTGGTCGGTCCAGATTGAAGGTATTCCAATATGCATACCTGTAGCTCATGCATGCTAGGAAGTTTCCTTATGAAAAATGTCTAGTCTGAGACAATAATGGCAGTAGGTTATGTCTCTTAAATCTCACTTCACTTGAGCTAAGAAGATTACGTGGAGTTTTGATACAAGTCTACGAGATCGTTCATGGTTTTGCTAATTTATCGTTTTCTGATTTTTACAAGCTTGCAAATAGTAAAATTACAAGAAATCATTGTCTTTAACTCCAAAAAGTCCAAAGTAAGATCAATATTCCTTGCTACTTCTCTTCTCAGAGAGTAGTGGATGTATGGAATGGGTTGCCTGAGGATGTACAGTACTATAATATGGCAAGAATTGTTAATGGGTTAAAGAATGCACTGGATAAGTACTTTGAGCTTTACGACCAAGTTTGATTTTTGTATATTTTTTTTCAGCTTCCTTGATGAAGACTTAATTGTCCCTCCTGATCCAATTTTTCTACTTAACTATAATGGTATTGCTTCAGCTTACGAAACTTGAATGTCTTGTGCGATCACACAGAATATAAAGTCAAACCAATGTATACCACAAGTAAAAGAGCTTACATTATCCATTGTTTTTCAGGTATATGTGACTGACAAAAATGACCTTTTCCGCCAACACTTTTGTAACATCTGGAACATTGTTTTAAGCCAAGTTTCTTGGAGCTACAATAAGATTTTGTTTTATTTCTTGCATTTAGTACAAAGACTCCCTACACCCTTTGTATTGGAAAATATAGTTGTTCCCTACATATGATATTTTAGTGATGTGGAGCAAATTGTGATTTCTGTCAACACATGTAATAAACTAAACTATAATGGTATCACTGAACCTTCATCATACAGTAGGCTACTATACTAATCTCCTTTGTGACTGTATCTTAAATTTACTACGTATTACTGTACATATGGCTGTGGTTGTTGTTTTAACATGTGCAAAAAGTCAGATTGTATGTTCAGAGATTGATGGGAAGAAATGTTTCATTTCAGGCAAAATATACTGTATTATTATATTTATTGTGCATAGGTATTGCTTGAGCTACCACAGCTTAATGAACGTTGAGCGATTTCTGTTGATGCACGCTTCTTGCCACTTGTGTCCAAAATCGTTGACAGAAATTTGCAACATAAAATAGGTAGAACATTGCCAGGGCTGTCATTGTAATGAAAAATAATGTACAGGATTTACATAATTATGACATTGAAACATGATGAAGGGGGACTATTACAACAAACAGTGATTTAAATCTGTCAACGCATGTAATGTCCGCAACACAGTGTAACGTCCACACAAGACAATGTGTTTTTTGTGAAATACATAACGAATAATAAACAATTGTGTAATGTTATGTTATGTGCATGACTAAACACTACTCATTGTGTCTGTAAAAAGTAAAATGTTAGGCACATTTACTTTTGGCACATAAATATCTAGAAAGATGTGTTGTGAGCATAATTACATCAGTAAATGTTGATGCTAATTTTTTTGTAATACTGCATGAGAATGCAATACCATCATTTACTACAGAATTGACTTGTGTCTCTTTTTTTTAAAGTGGTGTCCTGTTTTTGCTAGAATGCAAATTGGAGTCATTCCAACAATTCTGATACTACTTATGAGTGGACCCTTGTGTTTTGAATTTTTCAGGTCGTCTATTAGGAACTGTTGTCCCTTAAGTGCATGAACAATCTGCATGCTTTACCACTGCATTTATAGTATTTTATACTAGAAATAGTTTTCAAAATGTAGGAAAATCAAACAACTGAATACAGGTACCTGCATTAGTAAGTTGGGCTAAAAGGTATTCCCCATTATTCACAGCACTACTATCTTTTTGCTGCAGATGTTTCATAAAACTGTTGACAGATATTTATGACACATTTCATACAAAGTAACGTTTTTGAAACCCACAAAGTTCGCTGTTTTTATCCTCTATGTCACACTATGCATTAAGAACAAAGATAAAATTGTATGTGGATACTGTACTGAACTCAAATTTGCTGTGAACCATTTTGGTCTTACAAAATGACAAAAAGGAATTGTGTGTTCAATCACAGGGTAGGTGTAGAACACATAAAGAAAAGAGTACAATTGTCCTTTTTATTGAATATTTTATAATAAATTAAGAAATATTCTTGCTCAAAGCAGCAATCCTGTAAATACAAAATGTGTCATGAACAGTACATGGGCAGAGATCCTGGAGGACAGGGATACATGTCAATCCACCACTTTTTTAGCTAGGGGCCATGACACAACAGGTTCTCCCCCCATCCTCCCCGAAATTTTTAGTGGAAGCAAAATCAAAATGCCCCTATAATTCCATCAAGAGCTGAAAGTTACCCTTCTTGTGACCCTTCTTGAGATATTGTGTTTATAAGGTTTTTACAGTTTGACCTCTAGTGACCTCAAATGAACTTTGACCTCCTCCAAAAGCAACAGCAATCATTTACTCAATATGACAAACCCACACAACAAGTATGATATCAGTCAGAGTTACCGTTCTTGAGATATCGTGTTTACAAGGTTTTCACATTTTGACCTCTGGTGACCTCAAATGACCTTTGACCTCCACAAAAAACAATAGGGATCATCTACTCAATATTACCAACCCACACACCTGGTATGACATAAGACACAGATACACTTCTTGAGATATTGTGTCTACAAGGTATTCACCCACTGACCTCTGGTGACCTCAAATGACCTTTGACCTCCACCAAAAACAATAGGCATCATCTACTCAATATGACCAACCCACACATTAAGTATGACATCAGTCACAGTTACCCTTCTTGAGATATTGTGTTTACAAGGTTTTAACAGTTTGACCTCTGGTGACCTCAAATGACCTTTGACCTCCACCAAAAACAATAGGGATCATCTACTTACTATGAAAAACCCACACACCAAGTATGCGATCAGTCACAGTTACCCTTCTTGAGATATCGTGTTTACAAGCAAGGCGTCACATACACACGCACACACGACATCACCATTGCAGAGATTCCTTGCCTGCCTTCGGCAAGGAATCAAAAAACAAACAAAATTTGCCTATTTTTGCATTTAAAATGCCAAAATAGGCAACGCCTGACTACAGCAATAGGCAGGCACTCCGTGTAAGAGAAGATTTCCTGCACTAACTACAGTATGCTATGAACTGCGACAAACGGGGACACTTTTACATCACTGAATTGACGCCATTAGTATTGACGCCATTAGTAATGAAAATTTCATTCACAACAGTGCATGCATAGGCTGGACTGGGAATTTTCGTCATTAATGATAATAAGCAACTTCCTGCCTTGCATCTACAGTAATTATGAACATAAGTCCTGCCTGCCACTAGCATTTTAAACTCATGATTGGCTGTCCAAAATCGCAGGAAGAAAGGTCTACAAATTAATCTACAAACTTGTACACAATATCTTTCAAGGCTATCAGTCACTTACACTGAGCTCTTGAGGGCAGGGCATAGACAGCTTGCTCAGCTTGGAACTGAGGAGATGATCAACAGGTGAAAGTTTCCATTGAAAAAGTACAGTGACTCCCTCACTTTGAACAACAGTACTATACGATGCACATACAGTTGTGTGCTTGTATCATGAAAGTTACATTTTTGCCGTAATGACAGCCAATTTGTATTTTTGCAGAAAGTACAACAAATCAAGACAAGTTTTCAACAAATTTGTGCAACGAAATAATTTGTTGGAAATATGCAGTAATCGGATCACCCGACTTAAGAATTTCTAGGCCGCAAATGGCAACTGGTTATGTTGACAAATGATCGCATCAGCAAAAAGTTGGTGGCGGAATTACTGTAGTTGCTGTACACAGGACTGCTCTCAAACCCTGCTGAGATTTACATGAAGACATGAATACATTCAAGTCACTGCATTACTACTACAGTAATTATAGGGCACAAAACATGTTGTTTTTATCACATAGCAGGGAGGGAATTTAGCGGTCGTCCGAGACGAACAAAATTTCTGTAGGACGACCAAAGTTACTACCTCAGGTTGTCCTTTGGACGACCAAATGTTACCCCTGGTCATTTATATTCTGACACAATGCGTACAACTCAACACTGAGATGCATCTAAAATATTTAACATGCATGAACTTCATTCCAAAACATCTGTTTTCTTTCACAAAAACCGCCAAAACAACCCGAAATCCACGGTACGTAAAACGCCAAACAAACAGCCTCAATGTACGCTCATGTTTCAACTGATTTTACTGTACCAGACATGCACATACTGTACACAGCAAGTACCAGATACATGACTCGCAGTCAAAGAATTCGGCCATATGTGCCAGGTGCAAGGAGAGCTGGTACATTATATTCATGGAGTTTTTAAACCCCCATAATGTGGGCTAGTCCAAGTAGTATGTAATTCATCCAATCACAGTGCAGAATTTTCCTGCTGGCCCACAGTGTATTTGAGATTAACAAAATGGATTGTTCCAACATAGGGGTGAAAAATATTTTAGAACTGCTTGATTCCCCTGGATTTTGTTCTCACGCAGGCGCGAAAAAAAAAAAATCCTTGGAAAGGAGAGGAATGAGTTGACAGTTGAAGCAAATTCAGATAAGCCACTCAGATGGTGTGTTTTCAATGGACACTTCATACGTACTGTCAGATTTTGATTCAAAAGGAATGAATTTTCTAAATAGTGATAGTACCGTTCAAGATTAGTATCATATTTTGATTTGAAACAAACATTATATTATACAGAGATTTTCTTCTATATGATATATACTTTACAGCATCAGTGATTCTAGATAATGACATTTTTTTTATTATTGAAGTGAAAAGGTGGAATTTTACCAGCCTCCTTCTGGAAATCCCCCCCCCCCCTTCCCTTTACAGAAACCCTGAGCATTACTTTTCAGTTACAAGTCAGTAGTATAATTTAGCTGTGGAAAGTTTCAACCTGTATAAGAAAGACAAATAAAAACATGGTATTGACTGTGCAAAATACACATTTGGACATTTCTTGTTTTTATATGTCCATTGTGGAGGACAACCAAATTTCTGGCAGGACAACCAAATTTTTGCAGCTGGTTGTCCTTCGGACGGCCATTTTCAGTTGCTTAAGGATCATCCCTGCATAGAACAAGGCCTATACAAGGCTTATACTCAAATTAAACAAGAATACAGTAGATGAGTTTTGAAATCCTGTTGTGTGGTTAATTGTACTACAGTTGTATGAGTGCTCATATGAAACAATGAATCAGGTAAAACTTCCTTTGAAAATTTTGGAGGAAACTTTTGAGAGTCAAAACCTCCAAGATTGTACATTGTCATTCATCTGGCCATCAAAACTGCCCTTGTTGCTATTGATGACTGTAGTTGATTTCAGCAGTAGAGTGAGCTAAGTAATCCCTGTGTATTGCAGATATATATACTGCATGAACACCAGCTTAGCAATGTTTCAAATTTCACTGTATTTTACTCAAAATACACTTTTCTCTCTAACAGTCATGGATTTAAAGGCTGTATTGCATTACCCTAAGCTATATTTTTACCTCCCTGAAAGGAAAATTCTGAACTGGTTCTAAGTTACAGTACTCTAAGATTGCCAGCAAATTCGAAAGATGCAGAGCAGCTTGTATTACACAGCGTACACAGGGATCCATTGTTTTGATAACACATGTGGAGGAATGTAAGACAGGCTGAGGGAGGGACTAGAGGTAGGTGGTTGGGGGAATGGAAACTGTCTGGGGTGATGCATTACAGCCTTTAATGTTCAAACGGAGTGAGTTTAAGCTTCCACCTTTTCATTTTTACAAAATGCATTGCATCTCAAGTCACTGGACACTACGAGACAATACATTGAAGTTTCAATTCCCTGAAATGTGCTATATTAAAACCACAGCCATATACATGTACTGTAGTCCTTACAAACACTGCATACTTACTACCTTGATATGGAAACACTGCAAGTTGCCTGCACATTTACAATGATAGCTGTTTCTTTAATGCACTTTATTGAATTTAACAAGTAACTTCTAAGTCAATGTCAACTTTGTCGAGCATTTTTAAACAGCTGCTCAACCATAGTCACTGTAACAGACAAACACTTACTTTAAAATTCAGAAGCCTCGTTGTAGTAAGAATGTTAGGCAGAGATTCTTTACACAGCATAATATTGGTGTTTGGAACTCGTTTCTAGCGTATGTCCTTAATGTACCATCTTTGAACGGATTTAAGTCAACCTTCGACAAAGTCTGGCAGAGTAGGGATCTCCATTTTTGATTACAGAGCCGATTTTTAGTTTCAATTTTTTTCTTTTCGACGAAATGGCCTATGGCCAACAACGTCTTGGATTGATGACTGTAGTCACGATCTCATAAAATGTCATGAGATCTCTTAAAGTCTCATAAGATTCTTGTGAGATCTCATGAAAATTGTGTGAGGAATTCTTATAAGGGATATATTGTTCAGAATATTTTAATTTGAAAATCCTCAGATACATAAGGCTTTATTACTTTTTTTTGTGATACACCTTGTCAAAAAATGAGGAATTTCCTGTCTAGCCTAACGTAGTCGTACGTTTACGTAGGCAAAGCATACTGCATAGTTGCACCTACTGAGCACTGTATAGGCCTAGTCTTCGCTTAGTATGGACTATAGTAACACGTAAGGAAGTGGCAAATTGAGGTATTCCTACTTCAGATTGCATACCGTTACCACCATATCAGCAGGATAGTGATACGTACAAGGCTACAATATTTGAAGTCCAATCTTTGCATTCACACTTGGTTACTGACATGAACCAGCTGTGTGTTACATTCAAAAGTAACATCCAGACGTCGAATTTAGATTAGCGTCTGACCATCATGAGTGGATCATTCTCGTTATTAACCGACCTTCGGCAATTCCAAAAAAAAGACAGAGGCTAAATTGGGGAATCCCACCACAGTATGGAACGCCGAAAGGGTCAACATGAGGCCCTCAATCTACAGTCATCAGTTAATACTAAACTTAAAGGAGACTTAATATAAGTTGAAGTTTGATTTGGATTCTACCGACTCATCACACGAACAGAAGGATTACATGAGATTGCATGTAATCCCTCTGTTCGTGTAATGAGTCGGTAGAATCCAAATCAAGCTTCAACTTACACTAAGTCTCGTTTAATTTTAGTATCTAGCTACCACTCATCACACTACACCTATTACATGAGATAATATAGACCATAAAACACTCTGAAACTAAAAAGAGTGTGAATAGAGCAAATCTATGCACAAAAGAGAACCCATAGAGATAATTCAAAGGGTTTTCGGGTCAGGAATGCCTGACTTAAGTACCGAATCCTCAAACAGAATACTCTTCTTGTCAATCGATTTGTTGTAGAACTGAGGAAAAGTAGCCTCCGATCTCCGTCCAACCTGCCGTTTCCAGTATTTTGTCCACTGGAATTAACTGGGAGGCCTTTGCTGCTGAAGCACCAGCCGCTCTCCTACTGTGAGCTGTGTACAGTATCAATACCTGACAAAGCCAAGGTTAAACGAATCCACCTCACTAGATTATCTTTTTTTACTCTTTTAAAAGGCTTATAACGTAGCTGATAAATAGTCTAGGTTCCCTGTCAGAATGAGTCTCTCGTAAGTAATACAAAAGGACTTTTAAAACACTAAGTCGTTCGACCTCTGGGTAATCTGCGAGAGTAACCTTCATGCCAATTGAGCCTGGACGTGACTGTTTAATAGGCTGTGGAATGTCGAACACAACTGAATCTGAAAATACCTGCATATGGCTTATGTATATAATAGCTGCAAAGTTTGAAGTCTCTGAGCTGAAACAAGCTCAGCAAGCATTACCAATTTTAAAGTAACATACTTAAGAGGCAATTTCTCAAGAGGAAATAAAGTTCGTAAGAAAGTAAGAACTGATGAAACATCCCAAATGCGACTGTACTTGCATGCTGGGGGTCTAAACTCAAATACTCCTTTGAGAAACCTAGAAATCAGTGGGTGACCCCCCCCCCCCCCCCAAAAAAAAATTGATTTCCACTCACACCATGTAAAGCTGACAGCGCACACCTGGCTGTATTAAGTGCACTGTAGCCTAAACCTTGTTGAAAAAAAAATGTATGAAATTCTAAAATAGACTCTACAGTGGGAGATAGGGGCTCCCAATTTCTCTTCTCGCAAAAGGTAATCCATCTGTTTTGGTATGAGTCATATTGTTTCTGCGTACTGTCTCTCCAAGATGCCATGAGAATGATTCATATGGCATCTGGTGTACCTTTAAAAGGATGGTCCAGCCACAAAAATAGCTTTGATATGTTGAAGAGTAAGTTAATCTGACCATTACAGTGAAACTTCCATTCAATTCCCATGTGTGGTTCCCGAGATATGAGCAGTTGAAGTTGCCACGTTTGTTACTGACAGTTAACTTGGAGCAAGCAGGAGTGATGTCATATCCCCACATAGATAGAGTATTTTATGTTTTTCTTTAAAATATACACCAAATTTAATACTTCAATATATAGTGATATGATAATGTGAATGTATGAGGGGTATGAGAGTTTTTTGACCTTCACGTAACCAGTATGTAGGCTGACCACCTACTGATTTCAAGGTCAAAATAACAAATTTAAAAATGAAGAAAACAAAAGACTCTTTAGTAATGTGAAGAGATGATGTCACTCCTGTTTGCTTCAAGTTACCAGTAGGTAGCAAAGAGGGTAACTTCAACTGATAAAATAGCGAGAACCATGCATGGGAAGTGAGTGGAAATTTTACTATAAGGGTCAGATTTACTTACTCTTATACATATCAAAGCTAAATTTCAGGCTGGACTATCTTTTTAAGTATGAGGGAGTTCCTGACACAAGACATGCTAGGAGTTGAAGTTTCTTTCTTAATGGGTGTAGATCGTCCTGTGACGAAAGAAAGAGGGTGTCTCCTCGTAACGGTAGAGCTCTTGCTGTATCCATGGTCATGTAGAACAGTTTTGAGAACCAAGGCTGTGACAGCCAATTTGGGACAATGATGATCCCGGTTGCTTGGTCCTTCTGGACTTTCTGTAAACAGCGCCGTATCAGGTTGGAAGGGGGAAAGGCATAAAAATAATAGTTTGCCCAGTTGATGGCAAAAGCATCAATATGAGCAGCCTCAGGATCAAGCTTCCATGCCACAAAGGGTGCAACTTGCTTGTTCAAGCGGGAAACAAATAAGTCAATATCGGGGCTTCCCCATACATTAGACATCTGTTTAAATATTGACGGCTGTATCATCCATTCAGTATGATCATGAAACGATCGAGATAGATAGTTAGCCTCTGTATTTTGCCTCCCAGGTAAATGGCTGCAAGATAACCAAACCTTTCTCTCGTATCACCATGTCCAAATAACTTTTGTGATCTCGTTGCACTATAGTTAATGGGTCCCTCCCATTGCTCTGATATAGGCTACCGCTGTAGAGCTATCAGTCATTACTCTGATACGGCTATTATTAACGTGAGCATACAATGCTTTTAGTGCCATGAAAATTGCCACGAGTTCTAAAACATTGATATGAAAAGACTTTTCTTGTTGTGACCACCTGCCTCCCGTTTCAACAGAAAACGTTTTACAAACAGCGCCCCATCCAATTGAAGACGCATCACTTGTCAACAAATATCAGGGTATGACACCAACACTGGTTTGCTGGCAAGGGGAAGGTTATGTTCCCACCATATAAGCTAGGAAGATGCATTTTCTGAGAGTGGCACAAGTGCCTCAGAGTCATTATTGTGTCGTTTCAAACCACTTATTTTATGTAGCTCAAGATGATGATAATAAGCGACCCGTAAACTGCACTCCTGGAACTAAGGCCACAAGTACGCCAATAAGGAAAGCTATGTCACGAAAAGAATGTGATTGCTCACTCATAAATTTCTTTAAACTCCCACAGCACTTAGGATATTTTAGCTGCCGTAGGTTTAATAACCATATCTTTTGAGTTGAACTCAAACCCCAGAAAATCAAGAGTTTGACTGGGCTGTAGAACTGATTTTTCTGAATGTATCGTAAAACCTAGCATGGCGAAGAGCTGGACAGCTTCTTGCACTGTGTGGGTACAGTCAGCATAGCTATTTACCTGAAAGTAGAAGTCGTCTATATAGCCTAGGCAATAATGTCCATGACTTCCCAATTCTGAGAGAATTGGTTTCAGTAATTTGGTGAACACCCTTGGGGCAGACACCAAGCCATTTGAGAAACAAGTGTATTGGTAAAGTTAACCTTTCCAACTAAATCGCAAGAATTTCCTGTGTTGCATGGCTACTGGAGTTGAATAGTATGTATCTTTTAGGTCGACCGATGCCATATAGCAACCCGGAATCATCAGTTCTAGGACTAATTGATAGCTTCTGAAGGAGCTCAACTGACACTGCTTGCTGGTCTTTGCTGCATCTGCAATATCTTTCATTTGCTGAGAGTTATTATCCCCAAATAATAATGTTGTGACTGGGGTTGATTGGCTGCAGAGGTTCTTAAGCTGCTCTCAACTCAGGTTAAATTAACTCTCGTCTATGAAAGTTAAAATCAATGGTAGCTGTGCCCAGCAAAGCTAAGGCATCAGTTAATCTAGTCAACAAGCTCTCTCGATTGAGAGCTGCTTTAGACGCAAGCAAGTCATTTAAGATCGCAGTAATGACAGCAATTTCACGTCATTGGTTCGTGTTTGAGGCTTAAGAAAGCCCCACACTATTTTGTTCACCTGTGTAGTTTGGAGGAGGGTGACGTTTTGTGGTCGTTCATACTTAGCAAATCGATCTTTAACGTTCGAGTCTGCCAATCTAACCTGGCACAAACTTGAGAGCAAATTATTTAGCCACTTTAGGCAACACAGGAGGCCCTTCTTTTTTTTTTTTTTTAACCAGGCCCAACTCCTCTACGAGAGCACTAAATGTTCAGCTCCTTCTGTGTCTCCAGAATTTTCCAATCCCTCAACTTCAGGGCTAAGCCAATTTTCAATTTCGGTCTGAAGGTCGAAAGATTCATGTTGATCGACAACCACTTCCAGTGGCCAGTGGCCTACCTGAAGTACAAGCAACCGCCTCATCAACTGGCTGCTTATATTCTATTTGACTGCCACTTGTTTTATCACTATAACCCGTAACAAGCTTTGTTAATTTCGGCCCTTGCATGGCCCTTAAAGCCTGTTTAACATCAATTGAGTTATTTTCAAAATCTTTGGCAGTGCCTTCTCAGAAAGGAGATGTCGGCACAGGACTGAAATTCTTCAGTATCCACATTGGTGGGTTTTGAGGGGGATTCGTCGTCCCCCTGCAAAAATCTAAAACCCAGACAATTCCTTTTATCACTGCCACAGTCTAAACTGTGAGTACAGCCACCATACCTACAGTCAAATGCCATACAAAAAAAAAAAGTGACAATGCCTCTCTCACTCTCAACGACAATGGATACAATACGCTACAATACACGATTATGGAACGCCAAACGGGCAATGAATTTTGTTGTCTCATCGTAGTTTGTCTCAACTTATTTCGTTGTCTCATTTCATTTTGTCTCCTTTTTGGTTTGTCTCGTTCAATTTTGTCGTCTCACTCAATTTTTTCTCCTTTTAGTTTGTCTCATCTACGTTTGCTTCATTTAAGGTTGTCTCATTAACGTTTGCCTCATATTAGGTCGTCTCGTTTTAGTTTGTTTCATTAAAGTTCGTTTCACTGAAGTTCGTTTCACTGAAGTTCGTCTCACTGTAATTTGCCTCACTGCCGTTCGTCTCACGGCAGTTCGTCTCACTGCAATTTGTCTCACTGCAGTTTGCCCCACTGCAGTTCGTCTCACGGCAGTTCGTCTCATGGCAGTCCGTCTCAATGCAGTTCGTCTCATGGGAGTTCGTTTCATTGCTGTCCGCCTCAGTGTAGTTTGCCTCGTGTAAATTTGCCTGACCGAAGTTCGTCTCATTCCAGTTTGTCTCATATCGGAGGCGCTATTCGTCAATTAAAATTTAAATCTAAGATAATTGATGACAAAATACACATATGCCGCGAAACTTGACATTTTCCGCATGAAGTGTAGTTATAGTACGTGTATACACTGGACTCGACTAGACTTGGACGTGACAGTATAGCATACGCCGGCCTAGTGCTTTAACGTAAGATCTGGTGCAAAATGAGGAAGGAACGTCAACTAGCTCGGCTCGTCAGTCTCGGCTATACTAACAAAATTATAGCTGAGGTGATGGGAGCGTCACCCAGAACAGTGAAGAACCAAGAAAACAAAATGTTCTTGATCAAGGCAAAATAGGATATGAGACTACAAACTTCCATGGCTTTTTCTTGGATATACTGTATGACAGAAGGCAAGTACAGTACCAAATAAAGTACATGCCTAAAACAACAATTCAACATAATTCTCCGGCAGATTAATCACATATGTCATAATATTTTAATAGCTATTTGATGACCATCACATAAGGTTCATGTCAATGAAGGACACTATAGTGTTTACTAATTCTGTGCTCAATTGCTATTATAACAAGTGCAGAGGGAAGTCTAATAGGAAAAAAATTGAGATATTAATTAGAAAATAATTATTCTCCGTTTTCCCAAAATGCCACATAAGTCATGTGCATGCTTTTCGTCCCATGTAAAGAAATGCAGTACTGTACAGCAATAATTTTCCTTCGCTAATGGTACTGTAAAATTAAGTGCATGTTTCTGTGCATAATAGAATTAAGAGAACTCAAGAATGTTTTGAGGTTTTTGAATGTCATGAGCAGATTCCTTCTAAAATTCACACAAATGTCCCATAAATCACAGTAGCATTTACCATTCATAACAAGCTTTTGATGAAAGTTATCCCACACCTCCTCTGAAAATTCTTTTGAAGTGGGAATCCATTTGCAAAGCTTACTTTTGTCATAAAGAGAAAATATAGTAATAAAGTTAATGAATCATGCACTATTTAGCAGTTTAAAAGTTGCTATGTCTCATGTATCCTTTGTTACTTTACTTTTATTTTAATCACAGCAGAGAATATCCATTACAATTACCAATGTGAAACTCAGTATTTAAATAATTAAGAGTCAAACTGTAGCCACAAGAAAAGAAATCCTGACACTGTGCAACATTCAATGTCATCTACCTTCAAACTGCGAAAAGTCATATCACAAAAACAGCGATAGCTAAACACAATTCCAACGGATTTTCATTCAGTAATTCACATTCTGAATGAAGCACAACTTTTAATAAGCTATAAAGTCACAAGTGTGTGATTGTGAGAAAGACAATAGCTTACGAACAGTTGAGAACTGACTGTGAGACGCTGTCCAATCAAAGTCGTCGTTGGTTACAAATCCGTCCATTAAAAAAAAAAAAATCGCTGTCCAAATTCAGCAGTTGACACTTAGATATCGCCCTATAGATCAACAGACGTCATGAATCTGAGGTTCAGACCAGGGGGGCAAAAAATGGTATTTCAGATGCAAAGATTAATGAATAAATTTAAGTGGGATGTCCTTTAGAGCTCACTAATAGTCAAAGTGGGTGTGACACGATATTATCCTGAATGGGGTCGCAGAAAGTAGCATTAAAGGGCACGATATTTCGGGATATTCAGCTGAAACGTACATTCATAATTCTTTTTTATTTTTACTTGAAGTGTACATCTTAGGATTCAAAACAAAAAAGTGACCAATGGCCCATAACAACTTTATTCAACAGCAAAGGTCTGTCTGTAATTCGTTTTGTGTTTGAGAGAGTACATCTTACAGAGATCACAAACTACCAAGTTCATCAACTTTATACTGTACATGAGCACAGACGGTAGCCTGAGTGGATTCATAGCTCATAACGACATTCCAGAAGCAACACTACATAGATATTTAGTTTAATATTGAAAGAGAACACATCAGGAACCACAAAAATATCAATCACAGCAACTTAATCGATTACATTGTTCCAAACAATAGCACTAAATGGACTGGGGCCCACAACGACTTTATTCCTCAAGAAAGGTCTGCGTAAAAATACCTTTGCATGTGGCATTTTGGTGATTCCTAAAACGTACTCTTTCCAAAGCAAAATGAATTATCAGTGTACCTTTTCGACTGAATGAATTCGTTGAGGGCCGATGGGCCCCTTTTCGGACTACTCGTTGGACCAATGTATCAGATGGAGTTTCTAAATTTGGTATTTTGTGATACTTAAGATGTACTATTTCAAAAACAAAACGAATTTTCAATGCCATGGGCCACTTTTGGGCTGCTGTCTGGGTCAATGTACATTATAAAGTTGTCCCGCTATTAAACTAGCACAAACTCATATGAGATTGTACGTACGTCAGTTCGAAGGTTTTTGTGCTTTCTGAAAGGATCAATCAGAATTTTAAAATTTCATTCACGTCCGTCTGAAGAGATCTAAGCTGCTGCGTAAACCGTCAAACTCTGGTATCCAACAATGGATAGCCTTATACCAGATATATCGGAATCACCCTCTCTACAAAGACATTTCACAAGCCAAGCAGATGTACTGATAATGATAATAAAATGCCGGTAATTTACCTGATTCGCAAAGGTTATTAAAACTGTAAACAATCTTACTCCCACCAGAGGAAAGTTACCACTATACGTAGTCAGAAACCGCTCATACCCTAATTGAAAAGGCGAAAGAGCAACTCAAGTACGACAAAAACCTTCTGATTGGATACTATCTAATAAAGGGGTAATTGAGTTGAAGTAGAGGGACTACGTTTCTCTACAACTGAAAAGAAACCTAAACGATCTGATATTCTCACGCCATTGAAAGGCCTTTCGTAATGAAATTCCATGTACGTTTCTGATTAAACAGCAAAGGTTCGTTTCTAATATGGGAGCTTCAAACTTGGAAGTCACATACAGCTCGTTCTTTAAATATTCAAAGGCACAGTTTCGCTCGGCCTCCGTGACATAAATTAAATTGTCAGTATAGGAAACCTGCCCTTATTTAGATCGACATTCGGCACACACCTCGCCTCTTTCAAAGGAATTACTAAGGGCGAAGTACACATATAGACTCGCTTGGTCAATAAAGGGATTCCTCGACATAGCTCCCTCACAAACAAGCTCCTTTTTGTAGATTTTCTCAATAGAGGAAATGCGCCGTCCCTAATGCGGCTTTGGTAAACCGTAAATCTCTCTTCACTGAACATTTTATAACTTAAAGCACCACCTTCGTTCTTTTAAAGTAGTCTACATATAGTAGTCTATATTAAAAGTTGCATTTCCAAAAAAAACAAAAGAAAAAACGAAACACTGGCACCTCAAATTTGCAATTATCCGAACTTTTCCTCCAACAACCTACCATCGCCTTCAGAAGACTAAAAATCTTATAGATTTCCTTCTTTAATCAAGGTTTTCCTGCTCTGGGGACACAGAGGAATATAGATTCAGACGATACTGTATGTCTGCATAAATGCTCTTCTAGAAGTGATTAAGAGTATTTAAACCCCTCCCGCAACCGACGACATGCTACCAATGACGCCCCGTGGTACTAAGCAAAAGAGCAGAGGCTGGTCTAGCTTGGTCGTAAGAATCAACAATAAATGTATTAAAAACTTGTCAATTTTAAAGCCTATTTATCTTTCGCATAGCATCACAAACGAAATTGGCGGTTTCTGAATCAAAGTTCATTTCTAAGTGGAGGAAAGCTATACTTGAAGAACGACTTCTAGATGGTCGACTGCGAGTCTGAGTGGGCCACAGCTGTGTTTAAACAGCAAAATGACAGCGGCTGAACTTGGACCGAGATTTCTGAGTGCATATCTACTGTATTTGAACGGCGATTTCAAAATGCTAGCAGTTTAATTTTGGACGGAAATTTCTGAGCGGACGGTTTCTGAAATAATAACGACTTCTAGATGAACAGCGCCTCACGTTGACGGCTTCCGTGTTCCATAACAATGTGCTGTGTGTGTACTGTTTCGATACAGCGCCGTAAGTTAGCTTGGTAACGTTTTCAATTTAGTTGAGAATTTCGTTGAGAAATTGAGAATCAGAAAGTATGAGTACATTGAGGGATCCTACACCATGTTGATCGTGGATGAACAGCGGCGAAATTCGCCTACTCCTTTGGATCTGTGTTCAGAGGGTAACTGGCTGAGGCTGGAGAGAACAAACAATCCAATACATACCAAACACCTGCTCCCGGGACCGCCATTTAACGTCCCCATCCGACGGACGAGAGTGTATCCACCCAGTCTTTACAGGGGAATTCCAGAGAAGGAACATGTGTTTCCACTATTTAAGCCATTTCAAACGATTTTCATCCATATTTTTGACGTTTTGAAATAAACTTCCCATAGGCAACTTGATATATTCAAACTTACCTCTCAACTGAGTTTCTAACACTGTAAGTGTACACGGCCATTATTGCATCATAGGCCTAATGGTTGCGCCCTTCGTATACATGCATAATGTTAGAAACTCTTTTGGGCGGGAAGTTTGAACATATCATATTGCCCATGATAAGTTCATTCCAAAACGTCACGAATCTGAATGAAAATGATTTGAAATGGCTTAAATAAGTCAGAAGAGATATTCCTTGTCTGGAATTCCCCTTTAACCACCTTCCGAAGGCTTAGAGGGGTGGACGACCTGCCCAGGTCAGGAGCTCATCACCTGTACCAGCGACCTGAAGAGGACGAGACCTAAATCGGACAACACGAACCCCAACTGAAATCACAAACCCCCTCAGCACCACTGTAAACAGCTTTACTGAACAAGTAAATTTGAGTCCCCAGAAAAATTTCAAGTGGTTCCATCGGGAGTTGATTGCAAGACGGACACTCGAACCACCATGCTAACCTCTCCGTCCTATTTATTGTTTTTTTTTTTTTAAAGACACCCAGGACGTCTGCTCATTTAATTATTTTTTAGCTGTTACTAACTGTAAAACATACACAACGTGAAAAGCATACCCGAGCATTATACAAAACACATTTACTTCAGTTGGTAAGTATGCCATACATAATGTATAGAAGTGAGGTACGTAGGTAGGATCTTCGGGGGGGGGGGGGGGTGGCGTATGTAAAAGTTTCCCCAAAACTTTTCCAAGTCACATAGGTTTGTTTTGCAAGTGAATTGAAATGCCAATTTGAAAGTTTGATGACCAAAAAGCCCCAAATGGGCTCATCAAGGACACTGTAGTGTGCTGCTCATGGATGAACACCCCCGAGATTCGCCTTCTCTTTTCCACAAGTGTTCAGAAACGAGCAGGAAATTTTAGTTCAATACAAGTTAAACAGGTAACGAGGCAAGGGTGAGTGACCAAACAATCGCCATAACAAACCCAAACCTGCTCCCGGGATCACAATATTCACTGTCCCCACCCAAATGAAGAGAGTGTATCCCCCAGAGTAGCCACTTTCCCAAAGGCTGAGAGGGATGAAGGACTTGCCCAACTCAGCAGCCTATCAACTGTCGAGCAACGTGAAGCGGACTAGATGTAAATCTCACATCAGGAACCTACAAATAACCCCCTCAGCAGGCTGGCCTGTTGTGCAGCTTTACTGAACAAGCCAAATTTCCAGGTGGTTCCCCGGGATTTGATCCGTTTACCCAAAGATTACAAGACGAGCACTCTTACCACCAAGCTAACCCTCTACCCATCAGAGATCTTGAAAGTGTGTGTGTCATCAATATAGGGGTGGAAGGTGTCTGAGCTACTATATACCAGTGTGAAAGCTTGTCATATGATTGAACTGATGACTAATTGCTGTTCTGGGGGGCTGGTGTTCCCCCTCCTCTTTAGAAAATGTCTGCCTTTTTTCGACGAGAGATATGCTAAAACCTCAGAGCTTCCGAGGGCTTCGACCATGAACCCCCAACAGACTTTGCCTTTGGACCCCACAAGGGGTCGTTAGTTTTCATATTTGAAGTATACTATCCTGAGACTTAATTTGTTCACGCAGTAATATGTTACAAATTCCTAGATTTGGTGGACACACATCACCCAAAACTTAAAATGGGCCTTTATCAATCAATAAAAAGCTAGGGTATGTCCACACCCCCAATTTCAAGGATACATAATTCTTGTTGATTCTTACATCATCTCAACCCATCTGTAATGTATTGCCATTGTTCATACCGTGGAAGATTTTTATCTCATTAACAGGGAAACTGCAGACATACATGAGAGCCCTATTTCAAGGCTGGGTACATGCAGTTTGGAACACCCGAAAGTGCCGTTCATGGCCATCTGGAGGGTTTGAAAGCTAAATATTTTCTTTTTTTCGCTTCGCGCTAAATGATGGTGGCGTAAGATTGTCCTGCCGGTATACCGTCACACACGCACTCAGTCCCCTCTGATATTATTGTAGGTTCATGGGCGTAGGTGTAAAAAAAATCAATTCTGCACCATGATTGGGCAACAAAGGAGTGAAAGTCACCCTTTTAGGTAAACTGGAGCGAGATGCCCAATCCACTTAGACCTTTCCATCTTAGACCTTTTTTCTGTGGACTTCCTGATTTAAAATCCTGGACTTAGCACAGGGAGGGGCGAAACCCTCCGACTACACCACCCAGGACGTCAGTGGGGAAGATGTGTCAATCTTGCCCCCCCCCCCTTCCACAAAAACCTAGCTCCATTGATAAAGACAATTTAAAAAGGGCAAAACTAGGTTGTCGTCTTTGGCACCATCTGAGCGGAGAACTCCTATCGGTTGGCGTCTACGTAGCGAACTAGAAAAATTTGTTGACAAAAATACATGCCAGATCGCAAAAAAATTATGTTTCACCGATCGACTTAAAAAAAAAAAACATTTCATTCAAGGGGGTTTTGAAGGAGAACATCCTACTTATTTGGTTATGTAGGATTTTTATGTCAAAGATAAACTAAGGGTTACTTTAAACCAAAAATAGTAATTTTCTTGGGGGGGGGGGGGACATGTAGTCAATTTTTTTTCTTCCACTACAAATGAATGATCAGAATATGTGGTCAGCATCATTAGTGAACAGAAGTAGATAGAAAAATTGGATGTTGATTCAATTTTGGGAAGAACATTGTGTATTGCACTTTTGTATTTGAGCTAAAATGCGCCGTTTTGAACTTAAGTTCAACTCATTTAATTTCATTCCTCTGAACAAATGAAATATTACGACGAATGGAATATAGTGTACTATCATGTGTTGACTACCTATACGGTAAAAGAAGAGGACGTCGTCATAAACATGTACAAAGAAAAATAAAAAAGTGGTTGAATTCATATCTTCTGGTAATTGTTTTTTATTTTTTTATTTTAATTATTATAAGTGAAACTCGTCTTGAATAAGTCGAAACTTGCAGTCCATTTCAGCAACAATTTGAATACTTGTTGGGTGATTCCAGCGATTCAATAATGTCTGTCGGCAAGATTTGGAGAAAAACTGTGTTTTTTGTCGGGTATTATGTGTTTATGTATTTCATCAAATGGTGACGTACAGTATATTGCTAGTTTTGTTAATCGAACCGGGAGGTTGATCGTATTACCGACTGATAAATCCTTCTCCCCCCCCCCCCCCCCACCTCTCGTGGCTACTCCAAATGTTAGGGTATATTTAGTTCACTCTCTCATAGAACTGGAGAACTAATAGCAGAGTTTTCCACTACTATTTGTCCGTCACAATCTTTCAGGGACCTAACGAATCGATAAATTATGGTGGCGCTAGACCTGATTGATCTGACGTGACATTCATCGTCAGCCCGGTTTGTCAGGTAATGTGTTTTAACTTAATCCTAGCTGCCTTTGATAAACCTGACCATTAATGAACATTGGAGATATTGGAGAACATTGGAGATAACTGAATTGCCTTGTCTCAATCGGTGGGCTGGACTGATAGGATAAGCTCGTGTGTAGGGCGTCTTGCCTGTCATAAGAGTCCCACCCCTAGCCACCTCCATACAAGTGCCCCTCCGTAAAATAATGTATCTTACCCCTTGGGCAGTATAAAGGGGCTCATTATGTTGGTTGAATAATATATTGATATTTTGTGACATCTGTTGTACTTTTTATAACTCATATACTGATGATAAATGACAGAGAAATTTGTTCACGAGAGTCAAGGAAGTTCAGATCTGCCACATGTGGCCATTTTGAACATCCGTAGTTTTATGATCCCGTGAATTAATTTTATTGCCTCAAACGGCAGACTAAACAAGGATTATGTTTAAAGTCATGTACGGCATATATGGTAATTAAAGCATTTGCAGAACGACCAAAAGGAGAGCAGCCAATCCACACATGATATCATACATGTTTATCCCTTCTCGAGAGGAACCTACCTAACCACTATAGTACATCTGGCTATCACGTCATGTTCTTTCATGTAGAAAATGTCTTCTCGGGACATGATTTACCACATTATGGAAATTCTGTGATTACTAGGTGAGAAGGGCTCATCAAGTAACATTACCATATAACCGACTCAGGGTGCTATATAAATATTTTCTCTGTAAGGCCAAGTTTGGCATGCGGTTTTCCCATGCTCGTCGTTCATGAATGGAGGTATCCTTTTTAAGCTACTTAGTAAATCGTAATATATAAACCAACAAAGAAGACACTCACTATAAGGTGTCAATTTCATACTTACACAATGTTGCAAGGTTTTCATTTTGTGACGTGTTGGAAAGAAAGGCATACTTATTACGATTTACCCAGCCTTCTTAAACTTAATAGCGTCTAGGGAAGATATTCTTTTTGTGTGAGCTTCTCTGGATGACTCATTTGAAAATGAAACCGAAAGGCAAATTAAAATTAATTATGTACAAGCTATTGCTGGCACCATTACCCAACTTATTCAGACATTTCTTCTCTGGATCATTGTTATTCAACTGAAAGCAGAAGGAGAGCATACGTTTATTAGTATATATTGCAAAGAATCCATGGCAAAAGAACGCATACGAAAAATGGTTTACCTTTTTTGTTTTAAGCGGTTGATAGTTTTACTCACGTGCAGTTGGTTTTATTTTATGGCAGACAACGTACTGTTATTACTGTCAACCGTTATAAAAACGAATTTGAAATATTCTTTTGGAGTAAATTTGTCAAAGGAGGAGCTCTCCTGGCGGCATAATGGGGTTTTAGTTCACACAGGCACTCAGAAAGCCAGTCCAGAGAACACTGACTATTTAAAGGAAGATTATTCTTTATCTGTAGCTAATGTATGACTGTTTGATGAAGGAAATTACACATGCTCGACCAACACTTATAACTCAGAAAGTGTGATATATCAGCCTAAGGTAAACGGTGAGTCACTATTGGTCTCTTTATTTCAAATTTATTTTTTAGAAATTAAAAAAAAAAAATGCTTAAAATTTGTTTCCCGGACATCAGAAGGTATAATTCCTACATTTACACGTAGTAGGTGTATAAGAGAGATACCTTTAACTGATGTGACAAGTTATGCAATTAGGTAAAAACAAGATAGGTAACCAACCCAACGTTTAGATTTCTTTAGCAGTATTCTGTCGACAATTGCAAAAACTTATGCTTAGAGTATTGTCATCGTATTAGCAGAATACCTAAATAGCACAAATAAGAAGTAAACAGCTAAATTTTACTAAGGTAAGACAGTATTTTAATGTAAATCCAGTATTATTAATCCTTATTATTACCTTTATCAATCCTACGTTATATTTGTATTAGAATTTCTGCTGTTCCAGTATTGCAAAATAATTGAATATTAACATAAGGAAGGTAACCAAATCAGCTTTAAGTCTCGTGTTTTGCTAGTTCTCTGTCGATCATGGTCATTTTATGTTATTATGCTTTAAGGACTTTCATGGACTTAGTAAAGTATATAAATTTGGAAAGAAACAAGTACCTTCTGGGATTGGTTTGACCTCGAATGATTTGTGTGTATTATAACATACTTATAACCAATTACAGTTTACCTAACATCAAGCATTTTCATGTAAAAAAAACAGTATTAAGAATCCCTTTCAGAAACAACAATGCTTGTGTTTGAAGGTCCAATGAAGCTGTCCAACTTAAAGTTTGTTAGATTCCATTTTCTGTTTCATTAACTATTATACTTCAGGGAGAAAATAAAGCACACGCCACTTAGCACCTAACGTAGTTTATTGAGAAGTTTTGTGGTGGAAAATGCATTTTGTAATTGATTAATGTATGCATTGTGGGCAAAATGAATGCCAAAACACTGGAGGGCACAGATCATTCACAAGTGACCACACCACACACAGTTTCTGATATGATTGTCTTCAGGTAGATTATGAAGGACGGCCACTGCATGTTCATTTTGTGATGTGTTGGAAAGAAAATACGTCTTTAGTATAATTTATCCGGCTTTTTTAAATTGATAGCAACTAGAAGTTTCAATGTTTGTTTTTTGTAGTTGCAGTCGTTTTGCGAGCTTTTCTGGATGGCACATTTGAGAGTGAAACCGGAAAGCAAAATGAGAGGAATTATACGTATACCTATTGCTGGCGCTATTACTCAACGGACTCAGACATTTCTTTTCTAAATTGTTATTCAACTCATGATCAAAGCAGAAACAGAATGCATTGTCATGAGTACATATTGCACAGAATCCATGACAAGAGGACGAATATTAACAATGGATCATCCTTTTTGTCTTCAACGGCTGGTAGTTTTACTGACGTGGAGTTGGTTTTATTCTATGGCAGACAACATAACTGTTATTACTATCAACCGATATGAAAACATAAATCTAAAATGTCATATCGGAACAAGTTTATCAGACGAGGAGCTCGAGTGGTTGTATAATGGGGATTCTGTATATACAGGCACTCTGCAAATCGCCTTACAAAACCTCGCCTATCTACAGAAAGATTACTCTCTATCTATACCAAATGTGTCCTTGTCAGTTGAAGGAAATTACTCTTGCTCCACCAGAACTTATAAGTCAGAGAATGTGATTTATCAGCTTAAGGTTAACGGTGAGTTAAGGAGTCGCCTTATGGTTCACTTTATTATACATTTAGCATTAACTAAAAGGGTAATGGATCAAAATTAGTTAATTTCTTTCAGAAGTATCGAAAAAGATACAATCCCTCCATTTCATAGTCGTAAGAGAATAATAGAGGTACGTTCAAGTGATGTGAAAAATAAGGAGAGTAACCAAATCAACTTTGAGGTTGTTTTACTAGTCCTCTGTCGATCGTGATCATTTCATTTAGTTATGCTTTTAGCAGTTCCATGACAACTGTGAAGTATCCAAATGTCAAAAATAAACAAATTTGTTCTTGGTTTGGTTTTAGTCCAAAGATAACCTTGGATAACTTGTGACTATTTAACCATACGTATAAGCATCTGTAATTTACTAAACGTAAGGCATTTTAATAAAAACTCGGCATTAGGAATCCATTTAAGAAACAACAATGCCTGTGATTGAAGTTCTGGTGTTCTGACATTGAAAGTTTACATGTATATCCTATTCCTACAGCATGTTTTTATTGCTCCTATGTTCAATCAAACTATACCTACTACTAAATTAAGAGGAAGAGATGGAATCTTCATAGGAGAAGAAAATTGTGTACTCTACCAATGGGAAGACTGTTCTTAAATGATTACCACTTAATTGATTCAAAAGTCTTAGTTTGTCCATATGGTAGTTTCTAAGAAAGCATCAGTTTGTTTAAGGTATTTCATCAAAATTATTATGATAAACATGCTCAATGTAAAATCATCCATATTCATCACCATTGCAGTAAGTATGTGAATGCACACGGTTGTGGTTCGATATCCATATATCAGTCTAGTCTATTTCAATTTAAGTAAAATTCCTCTACATTCTTCCTCCTTGATATACTCTGAGGCAAAAATGTGTCCACTTCAAATTATGCTAAAAAAGAAACTCTTTGCGCATCTTAAAAGTGCAAAGTGATAAAAATGTATAACGTTATTTATCGGTCTCCAAGGCAAGATGGTGATGAAATTAACCATGATTGAAGCAGAATTTTAAATACTACCTAATTTTTGATTGCATTGTATTTTAGTAAAGGGGATTTCAACGTCAATTTACGTTCTCGAAAAAACTTTCAAAAACACAATATCATGTACTCACGTTTATCTTATTTCCCTAGTTAAAAAACTCAATCTGCAACCCTAAATGATAATATCTATAAATGTTGAAACCAAACTTACTGTTATTTTAACTGATATTTCAGATCGTTACCTTATTAAGGTTTTTTTTTTTGTTAAGTAGTAATCCCTTAAAGAAGTATTTTTAATAACAACACTAGTATCTATAAGCGTTACATCAGTAATTCAAAAATGCTAAGTATGAGACAAGATTGAAATGCGACTAACTCGCATAATGTCCTGTTCGAAACTCCATGCAATTTGAAGACGCTTATCGATAAAATTCTAACAAATGTAGTAACACTACTAGATAACGGCGTTAGCTAGCCTAGCCGGCGAGATTGAAGAGTGACGCCATTGTGTTAAGTGCGGCACAACGGAAGGATATTTAATTGGAGATGGGAATATCTCTGTTCGCCTCCAAGAACAGAAAAAAGAATCTTAAGTTTGCGTTACTTTCATTTTAAGGACAAATTAATCAGTTTGATTCGCAATGATAAGAAATGGTATTCCAGTCGGTGTGTTAAAATGTTAAAAATCACATTGAAAAGATGGTAAAGAATCGATGTGATACTGAACAATGGAGGTCTACAAGTGGAACAAATTTAGGATGCGTAAATACTAGTCAATTTAAGTGATTATAAATCAGTTGGTGGTAACTTTTCAATCAAAATATTGTTAACTAGACAAGAACGTTAATTTGCACCTCAAAAACTTTAGTCTCTTTGATATGTTTATTTCACACTTAGTGACGAAGTTGGAACTGCTATTCTTCAACTACAAAGTGAGAAATCATCTGGTTGGTTTCTGCTAGTAGGCTACTCACTACCTATAATAAATTAATTTTATCAGGTCCCACCTGCAGTATTCTATTATAGGGTAATGCGTTAGAAAAAATATACGGATACTGTTTATCCTTCAAAGGCAGGCTGTACGTACAGTATAATGTCAAAGGTTTCACTGCCGTTTTCTTCTTACTTTTAAAAGAGCACATAATTGTCAGTGAAGGTCAACTCTCTTATGATTTTCATTTCTTTCCCAATCTCAATAGTCGTTATCCCACTTCTCCGATACGTGCAGGGGATACTTCTGATCTCTAACCTCTCACAGTGACTACGTTTGCGCATTCACACGTGAGACGTAGTGGGGTGGTCATTATGGAGTTCTATAGTTACTAGCGTAAAAATGTCACTAATACTAATCTCTACAAAAAAAGTTTTAAGGAAATACTTCTTATCAGTTAAAGGCAATGATTACTCATCATTAAAGCTATTTAACAGGATGGTCTAGCCACAATATAGCTTTGATATGTTGAAGGGTATGTAAATCTGATCATTATAGTGGAACTTCCTTTCAATTCCCATGTGTGGTTCCCGAGATATGAGTAGTTGCCATGGAGTTGCCACATTTGTTACCGACAATTAACTTGAAGCCAGCAGGAGTGATGTCATCTCCTCACATTGATAAAGCATTTTATTTTTTTCTTTAAACTTTACACCAAATTTAATATTTCAATATTTAGCGCTATCATAATGAGAATGTATGATTGGTATGAGCGTATAAGGACTTTCACATAAACTCTACTTAAGCTGACCACTTATTGATTTCAAGGTCAATATAATAAATTCAAGCATAAAGAAGACAAAAGACTATTCAGCCATGTGAGGAGATAGAGTCACCCCTTCTTGCTTCAAGTTCACAGATTGTAGCAAACTGGACAACTTCAATTGGTAATATCTGGAGAACCACACATGGGAACTGAATGAAAGTTTGCTCAGAATGGTTTGATTAACTCACTCTTCAACATATCCAAGCTAAATTTGTGGCTGGACCATCCTCTTAACTTTACAGTAATTTGTAATTGATATTAGTTAATAATTTTTTATGCTTGTAACACATTATCATTTTTTGCAAGATTAGAGTTCCTGATAGACAACGACGGAATTTTCGAGGAGGTTTCTGTCAAAGCATCAGCATTAAAGTGAATGGCAGACCAAGGGTTAGAATGACACTATGTCACAAGGTGATATTTGGGCTATCTGATTTGCTGCTACGTTTATAACTTACCAACAGCGAGACTGACATTTCATAGGAGGGGTGATATACACTAGGAAACCCTGACAGGAATCATCCCTTCCATTTGTCACGGAAGCACTTGTCCAACAGCAATAAATTCAACATAACTATTATGTCTAACTTGGTGAGCATGTTTTACCTTGATCTACTTAGCAAAGGGAGGAATAATATGTCAAATGTTAATGTTGCATAAATACGTTGAAATTCGGGACATTCTCAAATTCATGTGTTTGTATCTATTGTAACTTTATCAAATAATGTGGCCAAAATGAAGAGCGACTTTGGTAAATGTCAAAAATATTGGCATGATAAATTTTAAATCCCAATAATCATATTGCCAACTTAACACTTACAATGTCAAATTTCACATTAAGGATGTTGTCACTGTCTAATATGGAATACCATACAGCGTACAATTTAGTTTCAAAACAGCACAGTTATTTTATTTTATAACATGTTCATTTTACTCACTCAATATAATACTTGGTTAACGTAACGATTATTATTGAGTAAGAATGCCAAAAGTGAGTTGATAAAAGTATAACTATTAATCAATGTTTTAATGGTTTGTTCTTACAATACGTTGTTAAATTTTCTTTAAAAGATCATGCAATAAACTATTGCCCATAGCGGATCGTTGACTTAAAAACAAAAATGAAATGAAAAATGAATACTGGAATATGATTGCCGAAATATGAACATGACAAGTTGTTGTTGTGAAAGTACTTAGGGAGTGGGCGATAATGAGCCGTACAAACAACTCATAAATAACACAGTTAATTTCACTTTCTATCGGCTAATGAATCATGACCAGTGAAAAGGATCGTCCATCGAAAGTACTACATTGATAGCAGATAACGTAACTAATGTTTTATTATGTCATATTGATTACATCTAGTGTACTTGCGTGTTTGTTTGCTGTTTATCTTATTAACCAGTGTAAAATGTACGGTTCTATATTTTGTTACAAGGTAGATAAGATTATCACAATATGCCAGAATTATTAGTGCGTAAGGCTGTAATGCATCACCCCAGACAGTTTGAATTCTCCCAACCACCTACCTCTAGTCCCTCCCTCCTGTCTTACATTCCTCCACATGTGTAATCAAAACAATGGATCCCTGTGTACGCTGTGTAATACGAGCTGCTCTGCATCTTTCGAATTTGCTGGAAATCTAAGAATACTGTAACTAAGAACCAGTTGAGAGTTTTCCTTTCAGGGAGGTAAAAATATAGCTTAGGGTGATGCAATACAGCCTTTAACGTAGAAGAAGGTACTAAATTATTGATTAAAACAAAATAACAAAGTCAAAATGATGATATATACAAGAGCTGAAGAAAGGCAATACCTAAAGGTTAAGATATTAAGACCTTAGTGTAAATAATTTTGTCTTCATGGTGACAAACAACTTAAGACCACCCATCGAAGGTTCGCTGAATAATTAACCCTGTCTTCATCTTCTCGTGAACATAACGACTTAAATAAGTTTTCTATGGTCAAGGTTACAGCGACGAACGATATCAAGCACTACTATATTATATAATTTACTAAACTGTGTTACTATGGCTGTAATGTTCTATGTTGTCTATCAGTCATTTCGAGAAGACAAAAATTCTCACTTAAGTGAGTGAATCTTTCTGATTTTTAATAGTTGTTAACATTGAAGGCGTTTATTTTGTCAAACTCACGATATATCACTTTTTTTAAAAATAGAACACAGGTATCGGAAATGAAGTGAAATGTTAATTGATAATTACGTTTTTAGTACTAATTTAGTTGAATATCATTGGCAACACTAGGGCAAAATAGAAAACATTTTCTCGTTATGTGGATGATGATTAACGTTATTTTATTTTTTTCCAGAAGATTGCAAAGTCATCAAAACACTGATACAGGTGCAGACATTGAAATCGAAATTCTTTGGTAAGTATAGTCTGACAGTATTATGCACATAAATTGGTCCATGTTCTAGTGTAGTGATGGATATCAAATGCATTAGGACATTAAATCTATCAAAGAAAGTCAATTGCAAGCCTCTTGCAAGACTCGTGGGTGAAGACTCCATGTGTGGTAGTGAGCCCCACGGTCAGGGCTCAAAATTCTCATTAGATTAAGCAATAGTAGAACGACAGAAAGAGCTGATGGTATAGTCACTGCGGTCCACGCTTGCGACGTAAAGACCCTTAAAAGAGCCCGGGGGATGACACCCATAGTTTGCTCCTTATTTTGTCCCTAAGAATGCTGATCGACACTTGACTACATAGTATTGATCTCGAAAAACTCTTCACATTGTACCATATAATCTATAGAAAAACTATTACTTTACAAAATGTAATGAGTTATGGCCCATATTGCCCACTTGTAGTTGCAAATGTTGAACGCTGTAAAGGGGGTCCACTAACGGAATGCTAATTAGACAAAACTATCACATTGCAAACAAAGAAACATTTTGCATGATTTCATAAAATGGTTCAGTATGGGACTAATAATCCTGAAAAACCTGAAAGACCGCCTATAGTAGTAGTGATGTCACACAATTTTAAGATAATACTATCCAATCTGTAGCAGAAGAACCATTTTGCATGATTCATAAAATTTACAATATGTCCCATTTGGACCTTGGACCCCAAATCTTGAACACCCCAAAAGGCAACACTACTACAGTAGTAATGCGACAAAACCACAATTTACTATTATGCAATCTGTAGAAGAACACCCTTTTGGCATGCTTGCAAAAAGTAGGCCCTCTAGAACACTTCCTGGCCCATACGTGACCTGTGATGCCAATATTTTCTACAATTACTGATGGCTCATAAGTCATGGAGCATTGCCTCCAAGTCTTCAGATACTGGATCTAAGATTGTTTGTAACTGATAGTAATTTTGAACAAATAGGAAAAACCTCTTTACAATAACTTACACTATTAACATGGTGTAACCAAAACTGTTTAGTTAACCTATAGTAAAATAATTCGAACTACATCAGTATTCCTGCAGTCAAGCAGGTTCAAGTTGACGACAATGACTACAATGATGGACCATACAAGCAGTCCGCAGCATGGACGGTTGCTAAAATCTGCCAAGTGACAAAACTGACAGCACTTACAGGACACCACTGAGTAATTGGCTGTTCACTGTCCCTACAGTATAATATAAAGCAATTTCTAGAGGTAGTGGAACTCACAATGGCCTTAATATTACTGTTCAGAGCTAAAATAAGCCCCTACTCCCTGTCTCTGGCTCGAGCCCGTCCAAAACAAGTCAAATGCATCTTGCCACCATATTGCATCCCCATACCAAGTATAAACTTTGTCCAAGGTTCCTAACTTGAGGCGTCGTGTTTTTAACTTTCTCTCGCTCTCCCCTGAAACAACGTCTGTAGATGCACACACATACATCCCCTGGTCTGTGTTAGGCTAACACAGGGCGGGCACAGCACACACACACACGCACACACACACACACAAGCACACCCACGCCATCCTGACTGAAAAAGAATTTTGCCTACGCAAGGGAGCAATAAAATTCGTTTTAAAATAGTTATATTTGTTATGGAAAAAATGTTTTATTATGGCAATTTTTATTATGGCAAAGTGTATGTTGCAAAAGAAGGAGAGATTACTCAACGCATCCCATGCTAATCACTCATATACAAATAAATTTCGTCCATTTCCTGTTTGGTTTTTTAAAAACCATGGATGGAATACAACGAGAATTGATGATCGTAATGTTCATTGAAATTGATGTCGCACTGTAAGTCTTAATTATGCATAGACAGTGAGATTTTTTGAAAAAAATATAAATTTCGTCAACGTTACTAATATTTTAAATACCAACCTTACTGTCTTAGACATATTTCCTGCTTGCCACAGAGAGAACAATCAATACGTACAACGCTGTGAAGTCAGCCATACAGACATGGTCTGTTCCAGAGACAAGTACAACAACATAAGCACAACATAACAACAGCAAAGTTCATTGGGTACAGTATATCGGAAATGTGAATTGTTGCTGCTGTTTAATTTCCATTGAGACTTAAAAACAGGATAGCTCTGTGCTTAATGTGGTTTTGATTTTTTTATAAACAGATCGACATAACTCTGTAATACAGCCAGACTCAAAATTTGTCTTCGATTTAGCAATAATGGAACTATAGGAAGCACTGATGTGCGTATATCGGCACCTGGAGATAAGTGTTTTGAGATCCACCCTCACAAAGATCCTGGAAAGGCGCCGGGAGGATGAGACCTAGGGTCTCCTTCAGAAAGGACGTCGGGCGGACGTAATATTTGTGAGAGGAAGTGAACTCGATCATGTAGCCGTCCGATACTATGTTCAGCCTCCCGATCCGGGTTACAAACGACCCCATCAGGTCCCAAAATGTTTGACCCCCCATCTATTTGACATCCCTTTGTTAGGTGGGCATCCCTATCGCATCGGGGAGGGGGGGCGCCGCCTATTTTTTTCGCGTTCCGTCGTCGTAGGAAGACGGCTGGAGGAGAGAGTGTTAAAGGATATGGCTCCATTTGATTTGCGTTCGCCGTCGTAATTGTTCCACACGGCAAATTTTGTGAGTTGCAGGAGCAAATCTGCAGATACCACTACTCCGTCGGCAGAGGGACATGAACACGCTATTCAGAAGCCTCGTGGACCCTCTATCCAAACTTCGCGATGGGACGTGATTCGCACTTATCAAGCAGACGCTTTTGCTTGTCACTTGGTCCCAGGCCTGAAGGAGGATTGGCATCAAACACTCGATCAGTATCGGTGAAAAGTGGTGCTTCTTGCGGGTCCTCAATTTGCACATTTAACGCACCGTTGCCCCCAGGTTTTGATTTTGCAGGTACCGCCACACACTCAGACCGCAATCGACATCATTTCGTGGTGAGCGTTGCATGAGGTGAGTCCCTTCAAGAATATTGTGATGAGCAATAAGTAAGTTGATTGTTATTGTCATCACTACTCAAGTTGAGGAGTGCTTACAGCCAGAGAAGATCTCGATTTACATTGATGACGTCACTAGAGCACTTGCTCAGACTTACTCAACGGCTACCTGAGCGACAGACATTCATTAGATTCGGCTTCCGCCTCCATGGGCTTTGGCTGTTAAAGGGATAAATACCATGTAAACATCCAAACTATAGAGTTTTGTGATATGTACCTTGCTCAGAATTAAAATGTCCCCGCACTAAGTATGCATCAGAGTAGTGCTATCTTTGGAGGGAAGGAAGGCCCGATTGAGGTGACCTATCTACCAGGCGCCACAGGGTCGCACGGCTGAAGGCATAACCTAATACATGGTTTCCGAGAGGAGGCATACAACGTTGAAGGAATCTTACCTCCCGGAGGATGTCCTCAGTTGGGACTTCTGCAAAGCAGGTCAGGGAGGCAGAAACTACAACGATATCGTGGGTCCCCACCAACGCCATGTCAGGGATATGGCGGACGTCGAGACCTTTCAAACTGCAATGATAAAGATTGGTCGTTAGAGCGTGGATTCAGCTTTTTCATCTGGTCCACGTTTCCTCAATCGTAAAGTGTCTTTTCTGGGTGTGATGGTTGAGCTACCCCGCGTGAAGGCGCTCTTATGAACGCTCCTCCGATGACAACGTTCATATCCCACTGCGAGGGGAGCCGTGTGGTCTGCGATATGGCAACGAATGTATGAGTTGCGAAACAACCGTGTTATCACCAACGTCGGACCCTTCGTGAAAAAGTAGGGAGAAGGTAAATGGTAACGATAGCCGGACGGTAGCTGTGTATCGTGCTGATAGGTATTTCCTCTTCAAACAGCATCTTAAAGAAGTCGTTAATTGCGCTCAGAAGGATAGAAATAGGATGAACGTTTTAAGCCCCCTGAGCAAGCCCCTGAGCAACACTGATCAAAGCGGATCAGTCTTCACTTGTTTTGAGGGGGAGTCGATCTCGACAACTGCTTCCAAAACTCCTCTTGAGCGAAGGCAAGACCTGAGAATTCTCAGGCAATCTGTTGAAGGAGCCTGATGTCTGAAGCACGTGCTGCGTACCCCTCTTCCAGGGAAAGTGTGGTGAGCCAGGCAGGATACGGAGGACATACGCCAGGAGGAATAGGTTGTCAGAGAACCAGGACCTCAGAGGCCACAGACGTGAGATTAGCAGGACACCCGGTCCCGGGCTCTGGATCTTGGCGAGAAATTGAGAAACCAAACAGGTCGGAAGTATTGTGTACACGTCGATGCCGTCCCAGCCGAACGACATCGTATCCGTCCTGTAAGTCTGCCTATAGAACACCCACAAAAAGACGGCAATCCACGTAGTTGCGTATCCCATCGCCAACATGCATTGATTTCAATACAGAACCTGCACATAGGGATTTGTAATAGTTTATTGCAACCACATGTCACCAAGTGCCTATTCTATCCTGATTCTAAATTAGAGCCAACTATTCGTCAAACATAAAATGGTGGTAAGCAGAACCGAACATAAATGGTAATGTTGATATCTACTGTAAGGTAGCAAGCTAAAGCCTATAGCCTGGTCAGCACTTAGGCTGAAGTAACGACAACAATAACGGCTAAAAAGTATCTGTGCATATTACGCTGCATAACGCAATTATAACATTGGGTTATCCCATATATGTTAGGCTGTTAGTGGTAGCAGGTAGGGACAGGAAATAAGAGTATCGATATATGGACTAAATGCACATTAGTCTCCTATTTACCTGTGCAGGACCTGGTTCTGTTACAATCATTGTTGACTTGAAATTAAAGATAAATGGTCTAATTTTGTTCTCAAGATATGCTGGAATTACAAATTTTGGAGCAAAATTGGCTTTTTTTTTTTTCTAAAACATCAGGGAAATTCAGTGGATTTACTGCAAAAGTGATATAACTTGTACATGTCATTCTTCGGTAAGTTTTTGCAAAATTTTGCAATAAATGCTCAAATACATCTCAAGATATGCTGGAAATACCAACGTTGGTACAAAATTGGCTTTTCCTTCTCAAAAATCAGCAAATTTCCCAAGATTTACCATGACAGTAATATTGTGTTAAACAATTTGTTCTCGGGTAAGTACTTACCAAACGTTCAGTTAATTGGTCTAATACTTCTCAAGATATGCTGGAAATACAAATTTTGTGCAAAATTGGTTATTTTCTCAAAATCTATGGGTATTTGCACATAAGTCTCCTATGTACTACAAAATCAGCAAATTTCACTCTCTTTACTACAAAAGTGATATACCTTGAATATTTCATTCTCAGGTAAGTTTTTTGCAAAATTTTGCATTAAATGCTAAAATACTTCTCAAGATATGCTGGAAATGTGTGGGGCAAAAGTGGCTTTTTTCCTTAAAAATTAGCAAATTTGACTCGATGATAAGATAACAAGCCAAAACCATCCAAAACCACAAGATTGACTCAGAGGGAGTCTGACAGGCGTACTTCACTTACCCCTTCGCATAATGTTTTCTGCAAAGTGCCCCGTGTGATGTATCATGCGCGTTTAGACCTACCACTTGCCGATTAAATCATTGATAGATATGACGGACACCTGATAATATTCTCTGCCATGCAACTATTGAAAAGTAAACAAGACAACCAGTAGAAGATGGGCAAGACCACACAACGAAAATGCTCCCAACTAGAAAACATGAAAGTACACATTGGAATTTTCACCGCTCGCGCGGGGTGCATTGCAGGAAACATAATGCGGATGGAAAGTACAGTACGCCTGTCAGACTCCCTCTCAATCATATGATATTTGGGTGGTTTGGGGTGATTTGGGTGGTTTTGGATATTTTTGGATGGTTTGGAGGGTTTGGGTGGGTTTTGGCTAGTTTTGGGTAGTTTCATGTTTTGAAAATGCCCCACTTGGCACTGATCTTATGCTAAGGCAATGCTAAGGCACTAGCATTTGAGCACTAAATTGAGCACTTGCGCGGAACATCAAGACATACAGCTTCTGCAGTACTGCAAACGGAGGACTTCGGCGTAGAAAATAAATTACTAAAAAGTACTGAGCATTACACCACCCCACCTCATGTTTTGTGTCCCGCATCACCTATAACACACAAAACAAGATGCATTTGGCTAAATGTGGGAAAACAAGGACATTACAAAGAGTGATATTAATATTTCTAATAGAATGTGGTTCGAATATCTCTGTCGTGCAGCTTTGTAGTTCACCTTTTGGGGTCAACAGGATTTTATGCAGATAAATCCTCAAATACTTGAAAAAATCCTGACTCCGAAGGGTTCCACGTTATTTTATTATTTATTTATTTTTTGCATGTTATTTACGAAAACAGGAATGACACAGTCTTTTACAAATATTTTATGTATTACACTGCCGATCATGCAATGGCTACCGAGTATTTGGTCAGGTGGTCAATCATCTGATCTAATACTCGTTACTCCCGTGTACATAACTTTGATTTCTCTTCCAGTATGTGAACATTGGTAATCTCTACGCTAAAAGTTGTAGGAATGTTCTTCTGTGATGGGTTCATTCACGAAGAAATGAAATGTTGAGACGACAATTTATCTTCACCTCACTTGAGTACTTTGCTTATCATCTCAAACCTAAAATAAACACAATACTGCATAGAAGGTGTATCAGTTACGCTAGATATATTTGCGCGGCTTGAGTAACGTTAACGACTAGGCCAGTTCGAAGGGATGGGGTAGAGTGCTCCTTCCACAGAAATTTGGGGACGCGATGGGTGATATAAAGAAATAAAGGAGAGCAAAAGAAGGATACATAAGAGAGGAATGATAAGTTGACACAGTTGGGGAGAACTTGTAGGCCTAAAATTTCTATAAATCTGCACACATGTTAGAGTGAATTACTGAGGTGTAGGCACTCAAATCATTAATACTCTGGTTCGAATCTATGCATAAATATATTGACAATGAAATGTCAAGTAAAACAATGTGGTCCAGTGACGTCATCGGAATGTTAAAATGGCAGCTCCCTGATTATTTTGCTATAAATATTCGAATTGCAATATCTTGCATAATATCACGCATAGTGGGGTCCGATCCTCAATCTGAAACTGCTCAACAACAAGTGCGTCCTTCTGAAGCATTTCCTGGTGGAGACTCCGAGTCTCATCCTCCCTTTTCTCTCACGAGATCTTTCTACCGCGAAACTGACTTTTAAAGACGTCTACCTACAGTTCACTATCTATCCACAGAATCAGAGCTTCCTGATGTTCTGCCATAGTGGAATCGATTTTGAATGTTGGATCTTGCCATTTGGAGTCCTTTCCACCCAAACAGTCTTCTCCAGCGTCGTATGGGAGGTCGTCAGAGAGTTACGCAGTCGAGTGATCAGTCTCTTTGTCTATTTCAACAACTTGCTGATGTGGGTTCCCTCCGAACTGCTTTTTTTAGTGATTTTTTTCACTAAAAAACGTTCGTTTTCGAACGACGTTTTCGTTCTTCGAAAACGTCGTTCGCACCCTGTCGATTCTCCACTCTCTTGGCGTAAAAAAAAAATCACTAGAAAAAGCAGTTCGTGATATCCTCAATGATCCATTTCCTAGGGGTGGACTATGACTTCTGCCTGGTTCTTTTTATCCCAAAGGATCAGGATGTGGACACCGGGTATGCTGCCTGCTCCATCTTCCGCTATCCGCTCTTCCCGATGGGAGCCTGACTCCGGCTCTCCTCGGTGTCGTCTCAAGTCTAGTTGTTGTACTCGTCTATTGCCGCTTATACATTTTTTACTATGAAAATGCATCTCCTCCGATATCATCAAATGGCATTGAACTAATCACGTTCAGTCACTAGAAAGCATAGCGTTTTGTTTGCTTCCCGCGCATCAACGTCATCACGACGGACGCGGCCCTATCATGTTAGAGAGCTTACTTACAGGTCCACAAAGTCGCGGGTGCTTGGTCATCCTCGAAACTGGCTAGACACAACAACGTCATCGAGGTTCAGAACGTCGCCAGAGAGCTGGAAGAGTTTGTAAAAAAAAAACCTTAAGGCGTGTGCCTCTTCGCTAGTGGACACGCCTTATTTCCGTTTTTATGTCATCGCCCTATACGGTCAAATATGAGATATTGTAGTCACTTGGCTAGTGGAGCTATATATTGTACTGTGCACCCATTGGAGAACGGTTGCCATGGAAACGCTTGGAGTGGATGAGTAGCGACACTCCAAGGGTATCCCATGGTAGAGTGACCATGGGTACAGTTGGGTTCTGTTGGGTGGTATAAATGAAAACGTGTCCGTGTGTGGGTGAGTGTGTGTGTGCCCTGTTTTCGGGTGGGATCTACGACCGAAACAATAGATTTTAGGTCCTCTGTAGAAAATTCAGTAGATTTCTCCGGTCATCTCAAGATTAACAATAGACATTCTATTGTTTAGGTTAGGGTTGAGGAAGAAAAAACAAAAGAAGGCACTAAGAGGTCTTCGGAATGAATGGAAAACGAAATTGTGTGTGTGTGTGTCCGGACCTGTCCAATAATTTGAAAAGCAATTGAGCAATTAAGTTGAAACTTGGTAAGTTTGTGCATAATGCCAATATGTGCAAGATGTATTGGCGGTATGGTAAATACAGTCAAATTTGCGGGGTTTTTTTGGAGAATAAAAAGCCAATTTTGCGACAAAATTGCTATTTCCAGGATATCCTGAGAAGAATTTGAGCATTTAATGCAAAATTTTGCAAAAAACTTACCTGAGAATGAAATATTCAAGGTATATCACTTTTGTAGTAAAGAGAGTGAAATTTGCTGATTTTGTAGTAAATAGGAGACTTTTGTTCAAATACCCATAGAGGGATGTTATATCCTGCCCCTAACTCTAACCACTAAGCCTAACCTACATGGAACCCAGCGTTATAATTGTGTTATGTAGCGTAATATGCACAGATACTTTTGAGTCATTAGTTATCGTTACTTGAGCCTAGTAACACCATGTTATAACCTTAAGTTTGCTACCTTACCGTAGGTATCAGTATTGAGATGCTTAACACCATTTTATGCTTGAAGAATATTTGCCACTCATTTACAACCAGTTCCCTAGACTAGGTCTCTGTGAGATGTTACAATAAACTATTACAAATCCTATGTGCATGCCCTGTATTTATATTAATGCATGTTGGCGATGAGATACGCAATTTCGTGGATTGCTCTCTTGTTAAAAGTTTTACAAATGAATGTAAATTTCTAGAATGCTGCAATGCCAATTGGGCATTGCAGCATTCTAGAAATTGCATATCTATGATGGAAAACGTCAACACTTCCGGACGAGAGGAGTTGCCCTCTCGGACATTGGGCAAAGGGTACTCTCTATACACCAGCACTTGTGGACGAAAGAGGGCTTTCTGTCTCGGACGTCAGCGATTGCGTACAAGAGAGGGTTACGGTCTCAAACGTTGGACAAAGGGTACTCTCTAGACGTCTGCGCTTGTGGTCGAGTGAGTATTTGTTGTCTCAACGTTAAACAAAGGGTACTCTCAAGAGCTTGTGGACGAGAGAGTGTTTGCTGTCTCGTACGTTGGACAACGGGTATTCTCTAGACGTCAACGCTTGTGGAGTAGAGAGAGGTTGCTGTCGAGGACGTTAGATAACGACTACTTTGTAGATGCTAGCGCTTGTGTACTAGAGATTGTTTGATGACTTAAACGTCAGACAACGGCTACTTTCTAGACACTAGCGCTTGTGGACAATAGAGTGACTGTTGTCTCGCACGTCAGACGACGGGTATTCTCTAGACGCCTGCGCTTGTGTTCTAGAGATGAGTTGCCGTCTCGGACGTCAGACAACGGGTATTCTCAAGACGTCAACACTTCCGAACGAGAGAGTGTTTGCTGTCTCGGATGTTGGACAATGACTACTCTCTAGACGTCAGCGCTTGTGGAATGGAGAGGGGTTGATGTCTCGGACGTTAGACAATGGGTATTCTCAAGACCTCAAAGCTTCCGGACAAGAGAGGGATTGCTGTCTCGGACGTTGGAAAAAATGGGTACTCTCTAGACGCCAGCGCTTGTGGACGAGAGGGGGTGTGCTGTCTCGGATGTTGGACAATGGCTACTCTTTATGCGTCAGGCAGCGCTTGTGGACGAGAGATGGGTTACTGTCTTGGAGTCTTACTACCGATACTCTCTAGGCGCCAGTGCGTATAGACGAGCGACTGGTTGCTGTCTCTGACGTCGGACAACGGCTACTCTCTAGAAGCCACCTCTTTGTACGAGCGAGTGTTTGCTATCTCCCACGTCAGACAACGGGTATTCTCTAGATGCCAGTATTTGCTGAATAGAGATGAGATGCTGTTTAAGACGTCAGACAACACATATTCTCTAAACGTCAGCGCATTCGGAGAAGAGAGGGACTGCTCTTCCCGACGTTGGACAAAGGGTACTCTCTAGACGCCAGAGCTTGTGGACCAGAGGGGTTGCTGTTTTGGACGTCAGTCAAGGGATATTCATACATACTTGGAAGGACTCCTCAACTCATGTTGGCCCATTTTAGTCAGGTGACCGTGGGTTAATCGCTGATAACTCAATTTGTTATACCACTGTCAATCACCGGCGGATGAATACAATAAAATTGACGATCTACAGCGTGTTTTCAGTCCGTTATATCTTGCACAAAACAATGGCTAATATAGTATTACTAGTATCAGGCCTACACTAGTGAAGTAACGCTCGATTAGAAGATCGTAGTTCTTAGTTCTAGCGTTACCTATGCCGCGCCTATGGCCTAAGGCCTGCTTTAAAGGAAAATGTAGGTGTAGGTAAATCTACGTAACAACAGTGCATTATACCGTCAGTGGTAATCCCACTGATGCAGGGTAGCCTAATCTTATCTAAATACCATAATTGTGTCGGGTGAAAGCTGCTTCCGTATATTTTGAACACCTTAACAATTTGATAGCCTACCGAAATTAGCTTTCCTTTCTTGGTAAAATTTTGCTAAGATGTTCAAAGACAATTTCCTATGCAATAACATCGTAAAGAGGACCAAGGACTGCAATACATCGCCATCTTGAAGGGTCTCCATTCAACTACCGGATTTATTTTCCTAAACTTCCGAAATTTTGCATAGCCTACTGAGAACCCCTATACTCACAGCAAATTAGGATTCGCACACAACAAGTCTTCCACTCTCTGCTGCTGTTCGGACTGAGAGTAATACATCAAGCATGTACATGTTTTTCTTGAAATGTTTATTCAATGAACCTGTCACTGCCTTTATCCAAAATCAGGAATCATGCTCTGTAGCTGTACAACGCTCTGTAGCACGCAGTTATTTACACACTTCACAGTGAATACACGTACAGTGACCACAGCGTGCACACATTAGTAGACTACAAGTTGCAAACGAACTATACTAAAGCACGCAAAAGAACTAAAGCACGCGTTGTTGCTATGTCAATTGTTATTTTTATGTTTTTGACTACGGGTTACTTTTTGTTTCGCGCACGAATATTGTTGACATGTTGTAAATTTGTGTACCTTTTCTCGGGGTTCCTTTTCAATAGAAATGCGTTTATTTCAGGACCGAATTCCTTTCTTTTTTCGTCCTATTTTATCAAAATCTCGTTAATATGTATGAACAAGGTTAAAATGATAACGTGTGTAGGAAAAAAGTAAAAACATTGAAATTTTATCTCCAAAAGTTTGGAAAGACCTTTAATTTCACCATTCAGACAATCTGGGAAAATAAATAGGTTTAATGTGGTTAATTTTGCTATATGATTTTAAATTCTTCTACCATAACGACAAAAAGTGTAGAATACGATAACGTAGTGTTTGACAGTTTTCATTCAAATCAACGGTGTGCTTCTTTGAGCAAGCCAATGGGAAGTAAACTAGTACTGAATACTCAGTTAACAACTCAGGATCACTGGCGCCGCGGGCAAGGTTGTGTTCGATCGTAGGTCATTTGTAAATACAGTGTTTCCTTTCACCAAACACTACAATTTTCGACACCTACCAAGGAGCCTCGACTTGAGTAGTATGTTTTTTATACATTAGTGAGACCTTTACTGTTGCATATCCATCATGTAGGCGGTAATAGTAAGAACAGTTAATTTTCAAATATGGTTTTCTGGATTTTACTGTTTTTATGCCAATTCCGTTGCTTTTCGAAGTAGTTACTGTCACTTTCCTTCATTGAAAGACATACAGTGGCGGCGCCAGAATGTCAGACTTGGGGGGGGGGGGCAAACTGAGGGCAGAGGAAAATGTTTGGGGGCAAAGATTTTCGCGCGCAGCGCGAAACTGAGCGCAAAGCGCAAGGCCTTGCGGGTGGGGTCCAGGGGCCCGCCTTAGGGCAACTGGTGGGGTCCAGGGGTAACGCCCCGGTTTGGGTCCAGGGGGCGAAGCCCCCGGAAGCTCTGAGGTTTTAGCATATCTCTGGGTGGAAAATTAAGTCCCAAGAAAGGTATATTATTTATTTTTATATTACTCATTTTTTCGGTTGACCGTACTCCAAGGTTCCCAACTTTTTTCTTTGGGGGTACTATTTCACATTTACGCGGTGCCACCGAGTACATACACATACACACACACACACGCACACACACACACAGGCTACATACACTTCCATTCCATTCCTATATTTAGGAAAACAACGACGTTCCTATATTTAGGAAAACAACCACCTACCCGCCCTTCCCTTATGCTGGACGGTAAACATTCCAGAGAAAATTGGTCTGGCCAGGCTGACCTACTGTTGAAGTGCCTACGCGCGTGAAATGAAAACTGGCAGCCTGTGTAACATAAATTAGGCATTTATCAATCATGGTTCCCCGGAAGCTGTTCTTATTCAGTCCAATGCCAATACATAGTTTTGTAATTAAATTAATTTTGGATGAGTACAAGATCTGATTGGGAAGGGTGAGAGCAACTGGGGGGGGGGGGCAAGGAAACAATGGGGGGAATGCCCCTCATCCCCCCCCCCCAGTAGCGCCGCCACTGAAGACATAGTCCGTTCATGCACTACCTTGAGTGTACATTTAAAAATAAACAAAAGTTAAGATCAAACATAATCTTATCTTATTGGTTTTTCAGTTCACACGCAATCACTTTCATCAACTTTGGACCTGTGTATGAACTGTAGTATAATGCACTCTCGGGGGTTGATTAACCTTTAATTCTCAAGACGTCAGCTCTTCCAGACGAGAGAGAGGTTGCTGTCTCGAACATTAGGCAACGGCTACTCTCTAGACGCCAGTGCTTGTGAACTAGAGATGAGTTGCCGTCTTGTACGTTAGACAACGGGTATTCTCAAGACGTCAGGGCTTCCGAACGAGAGAGTGTTTGCTATCTCGCATGGCAGAACATGGGTAATCTCTGGAGGTCATCGCTTGTGGAGGAGAGAGTTGTTGCTGTCTCGGACGTCAGACAATTTGAATTCTCAAGACGTTAGCACTTCCGGACAAGGGAGGGGGTAGCTGTCTCGGACGCTAAACAGCGGACAAAAGAAGTTTGTTTATCCAAAGGGAAATAAAACGGACTTGTCGTAGGACATTTGTTTAGTGTTGGTGGTACAGTGTATCGATGGGACAAGACGGAGACGCCAGATCTGTGGAGGAGAAGTAATTGTGAAGGAAATGCGTTGCTGTCCCAGATGTCGGACGTCAGCACTTGCAGATAAAGGGCTTTGCTGTATCGGACGTCAGACAACGGGTACTCCCTTGACGCGAGCGTTTGTAGACGAGAGAGGGGTTTCTATCTCGGACGTCAGACAATGGGTAATCTCAAGACGACAGCGTTTCCGGATATGAGAGGGATTTCCGTCTCGGACGTTGGACAATGGCTATTCTCTAGACGCTTACCAGCGCCTGTGGACGAGAGAGTTGTTGCCGTCTTGGACGTCTTACTACGGCTACTCTCTAGACATCAGCGCTTGTGGACGAGAGAGTGTTTGCTGTTTCGGACGTCAGACAACGGGAATTCTCAAGACGTCAACTCTTCCGGACAAGAGAGGGATTGCCGTCTCGGACGTTAGTTAAAGGGTACTTTCTAAACGCCAGCACTTGTGGACGAGAGTGAGCCGCTGTCTCGGACGTTGGACAACGGGCAAAGGCAGTTTGCTGATCGAAAGGGAGATACAACGAACTCTCGCAGGACATTTGTTTAGTTTTGGCAGTACAGTGTATCTATGGGACAAGACGGAGACGCCAGAGCTGTGGAGGAGAAGTAATTGTGAAGGAAATGGGTTGCTGCCCCAGATGTCGGACGTCAGCACTTGTAGATAAAAGGGGGTTTGCTGTCTCGGACGTCAGACAACGGGAACTCTCTAGAGGCCAGCGCTTGTGTACTAGAGATGAGTTGCCGTCTCGGATGTTGGACAATGGCTACTCTCTAGACGCCAGTGCTTGTACACGGGAGAGGGGTTTCTGTCTCGGACTTCAGACAATGGGTATTTTCAAGACGTCAACACTTCCGGAAGAGAGAGGGGGTTGCTGCCTTGGACGTTGGACAATGGTTACTCTCTACACGCCAGCGCTTGTGGACGAGAGCGTATTTGCTGTTTCGGACGTCGGACAACGTGTATCGCGTCCAGATGAGAGAGGGGTTGTCGTCTCCGTCCTCAGACAACGACTACTCACTAGACGTCAGCGCTTGCGGACGAGACAGTGTTTGCTGTCTTGGACATTGAACTACGGCTACTCTCTAGAAGCTGACGTTTTTGGACGAGAGAGTGTTTGCTGTCTCAGGCGTCAGACAACTTGTATTCTCAAGAAGCCAGCGCTTCCGGACAAGAGAAGAGTTTCTGCCTCGGACATTTGACAAAGGGTACTCTCTAGACGCCAGCGCTTGTGGACGAGAGAGGGCTTCCTGTCTCGGACGTCGGACAATGGGCATTCTCTAGACGTCAGCGATCGCGGACAAGAGAGGGATTGCTGTCTCAAACGTTGGACAAAGGCTACTCTCTAGACGCCAACTCTTCCGGACGAGATGGGGTTGCTCTTTCGAACGTTGGACAACGCTTATTCTCTAGAATCAGCGCTTGCGAAAATAATTTGACCAGACAAGAATGTAACCAGGAAAAACTATGTCCATTATAGTTCTCGATGACTGCAAAAAGAAGATTAATTTCCGGATCACTACTTGAGCAAAGTGTCGAGAAGAGGTAAGTATATGCAATACATGCTGAAAAAAAACTCTGGTTTCTGTTCAATCACAAATTAACATGACTCACCTCCTTTAAATAAAAAAAAAAGGTTGCATCTTCAACTTGCATCTACAATTTAAAATGCCCCGCGTCTGACACGAGCACCTTACATCTTGATATCCCTTTGTGCAATAGCTGGAATGTTACCATTGTACGTGGCAAGTATAAAACGGTTGAAAGATATTGAGTTAAAGAAATTATGTTAGAAAGTCAGCTCATGCTTAAAAGATCTCTTTTCAAAATTAAATTAAATTATACCTTTTTCTTTAAGTTTCCATTCTTCGACTGACCTTGTACACAATTGCGATCACTATTCAACTTCTTCCTAACTAGGTGTAATGCCTTTACATTATAAATAGTACAGATATTAAAATTTCACATTGCCATTTAAATAAGTATTCGAGATCTTGGTCGTAAATGATGTTCGTAATTGAAAAATGCTGTAAAAACGTAACCGTTAAAGTGAACCTTATGCCAAAGTCTACTTGTCAATTTTCATACATTAAATACAGACTGAGACTTGATGTAATTCAATGTATAATCACACACAAAGTTAAGTGATACCAAGAGAATGAGAAGATGAGGTGACACATGTGCAAGGTTGCCATTCCCACTCTATTCCCTCCAAAACGTCTACTATAAATTTCTTCGTAATAGAAAAGGACCATTTCTTTCTTTCGGGGTGCTTTTCCATGAACGATTACAACGATTGACAGCCTAAATGAAGTATGTACATTTTTCCTACAAACAGAACAGTAATAGTAAAGAAATTTAAGTCAAGGAAATGAGTGAAACATTCAAAATATGTGACGCAACACTGTCTTTTAAGTTTATTATCATGATGAGATAAATGGATTTGGGAATCACATGATCCAAAATGATGGCAGCACATAATGCTTCTTATCCTGTCCAGCTAAAGCACCAGCAAATATCTGTACGTCTAATTGTGATTATTAGATTTGAATTTAAGTGTGAGGCAGTGTGTGAATGATTAAGCTGTCCATAGAAAAAATAATTCAAGTGGCAACTTCTAAAATGCCTCCCAAAGTGCTCGCCTCGGACAGGCAACTGATATCAAAGCCATTTGCGGTGGAACAGTGTACCACGCAGAACTGGTGGGTGGACTAAACTGATATCGACTAAACGGGCATTTTCCTATTTTAATTTTATAATCGTACCGCAATGAAGTCACCGGTTAATCAGTGCTACATACGGCACCTCCATCTGTGTAAATGCCATTCGTGTTGACAAGGGGATTTGAATCCTCAGGCAGATCCAAGTGGCGTTGTAAAAACCGACCCGGTGGAAGTTCTCCTTCTGTTTACTTATATCATCTGTTTAGATTAAGAAGAAATATAAACAATGATCTGTAGTACGGAAGTGACTGCTAATAATTTGTTCACAACTACTTACAAAGCGCAACCTAAATCACTACACGGATTGACAGCATTTCCCTGGAGACTTTCTCGAAACCTGTTTTGGCCACATTGAAAAGAGTAGGCTTATTTTTAAAAGAGCTTCTTCAGTTTCCACACATTAAGTACACTAACAATATTCTAAGATTAACGATCGTATCTTTTTACATTCATTTTTTTTTATAGTCAGTAAGGGTTTGGCTGACACTCCTGGGGATGTTAACATGCAGACGCTTACTTGAAGTCGTCGTGATTACTACACACTTATTAGATTCCTCTTTAGTGCTTAACATCCCAGTCCAACGTTTGAACAAATCACAAAAGTTAATCCTCGTCAGTACACAAACTTCATGCAGCTGAAACGTTCTTTTCTTACAGTCTATATCCCTGGAATCCGAGTAATAAGCTGTAAATGAACAAAGCCTATATTTTACTTCAGCGAATTCAGCGATACTGATAACTGTTCTTTGTACGTGTCATGAGAAAATCTGTACAGCAACATGAAGTGAAGAAATGTCGAACATCTTCTTGGGTCGTTTGTTTATTTTTCTTACTTATCGTGTAAGAGTCGATTTTTTTCTATACCTCACGTACATATCTTAGGTCTGTAACCGTGTATTTATCAAATTGATGAAACAATAACTGCACATACTCTCTTCACCTTCGCACAAAGGAGAAAAAATGCTAAAACATCTGAATGTTTTCCATGAACTTCTACCGTATTCACCCTCGTCAATATCCACGGTTGGAACCTTCAGAAGACTGGAAAGAATATGAGGAAAACAAAATGCGAACAAATTGCCAATAATTGCAACTCATCGGAATTTTGACTCATTGACAAACTTTCCCTAAAGTATGTTGCTGTCTGACTAAAATATTCTGTCCAGTTATCAATTGCCCGATATGCCTAATCACTACCGTTGTTGAAAAACGTGTATTTGAGAATGCAATTAAAAGCAGCCCTGAAAAATATCGGAATTGCAAGTTACCATCTCGACATTAGGTCTTCTCTTTGTTCGTCTGAAACATATTCATGCCGTTACTCGTACGTTAAAATGGGATTCACTTCAATCTCACTCTTCTTTTGTTTTACTGAGTTTCAACTTGCTGCAAATTTTCTTCGCCTTACGTCAGTTTTATCACCTCATGCTGTGGTAATTCTTATGGTCAATTAAACATCGTTCTTCTAAAGTAATTCAGGTGTGTCAATTCAATGCCTAGACTTTCTTGAGCTGCCTGGCAAGGGGTATTAGGTGTCATTTCCATAAGTAATACACGTGTAATAGGGCATGAAAGAGGGTCTGTTAAACACTTTAGCACGGTTGTAACGTCATGTAAAAGGAATAGTTACAAAATCAAAATAAAGTGTCATTTTTAATCACATATCACAGAAAAAGTTTTGTATCTCTTGCATGATTATGACAAACTGATATTGAAACAAGCAAATGTAATTAAGTTTCTTTTATTTAGAGGTAGTGTAGACAAACACAGATAGAAACATGTGAAGAAGGATAAACTTGGAAACTTAACCTGACAAAGAAAATTGTGGATATGTGGATTAAAAATTGTCCAACACCAGTCATTCACCGAAGGGACAAGCTACTGTGTGTCTATCATACAAGTGACTAATTAATAAACTGATTGCCAAATTACTCTACATATATTGAAGTTGCTTCGTATAGTTTTGAGTTGTTTTTTGTTAGTGAAGATTGTAATACATTGAATATTTATACAGACTATTGTACGTTACTTTCCAAGTTGCTTGCCCTATATTATGCCTTCATGTTCCTTTCAACGAGGTTCAGAATATTTTTTTAAAATTTTTTACATTAATTAGAACACTGTTAGACCGTTCAACGTACCATCATCCTCTTCTCCTTCTGGGAGAATGCCTGAAGTGCAACAGCCAGGATAGGATAACTCTTGCAACCACCTCGGAAAAGTATAGTTGATACAAGTTTGAAAAATTAAGCCAGGAAACGAGTTCCTAAAGAGTCTATGACAATTTGTTACGTAGGATATCTCGCGTTTTAGGTGAGTTTATGACTGGAGATTTTAGCTACGGCTTTTTTTTTTAGTACTGTATATAACGCCTTAACGTGCCTAACATGCCCAACATATTCCAGAAATATCAGCCTTATCAGCCAACCAGCCTTGTCAATATTGTTAATATTCTAATCGTGTTACAAGCAGGTGGTTCAAATACACATGTCTTATCTGCAAAAAAAACAAAAAAAAACAGAGTAACTTTTTTCCCAGAGAATCAACATATTTAGCACTGAATTCATGAGGCTGTCAATGACAACGGTTAAGATGATGTGATTTAAAGGTATTTATATGATGTTATCCTTCATTAAAAACATAACGACATGGCGTTTAAATGCTGCTTAGGCTGCTTTCTTGTCTTACTGCAAAGAGTAATGAAAAAAAAGGGTCGATACAAATTGTGGCATTAAATTATATTCTAATATATCAAATCATCCTATTTTAGTGGCATATTAATAGTCTGGATTATTTTGTTATTGTACTTTTATTTAAATTCGTGTGAAAAGGTTCTTCATTAAATGGTGTTTCTGAAACATATTAGGCTTTCTTGCAATTATCAAACTATTAATGGTTTTCATTAAACGCACTTCTTGTGTGTCATGCTCGATTTTCATATTTCATATATAAAGCAATCAATGTGACGTACCTTAACGATGTTGTGAAAGTGTTCTTGTGTTTACATAATGTATTCAACTTAACACTGTCCGAAGTAGTTGCATCTCGGTCACTTGGTATTCTATAATAAAAACGAAAGTAAAAGTTATATCTCTCACTTGAAGTTGTTTATATTGTAAACGTTAATCATTTTTTCTTGTTTGGTTTGATAGACTCAATTTCCACTGTAAGTGGCTCTTAGCTTTGATTTCTTAGTGTGGTTGAATACTTATGGTGACGTTTTTACCAATCTCAACTACTGTTAGCATGTCAGAGAAAGCTGTAAAACTGACTGGTATAAAAACTCGGTACGTTCTCCAGGCAAGCACGGAATAAAAGAACGTAGTGATGCTTACAAGTTAAGGACACCCGATTGATGCTCTCAGTTCCACTTAGAAAAACGTAAGATTTTCTCCTTAATTACTACGCTATGCGGCTCTAACTATTCACTCGTAGTTGTTAGACTACAAAACAAAAGAGTGATGAAATTTCTAGTCGAACAAAAATATGAAATCCCAGTAAACATTGGATAACCACTTTTAGTTTTCTCAAGAAAAAAAAAACTCATTTGGATGTATAATGACACTGCAGAGCATAATATTATACATGAAACAATTATTACACCAGCTAACATTCTAATGGAAGAGAGAAAGTTAGATAATGAAACACTCACGGGAGCAACTGCGTTATATACATTCGGCAAAACCGCTAAAAGGGAAAACACAGATTGAGTTTTTAATAGTTTTAAGTGACCACACCAGGTATGCATTACGATATTGAATATATACGACATTACAGTTCTAATAGTGACTAAAGAAGACAACAATATGATATTTTGATTTGGGTCAGTCTCTTATCATCTTAAGTTTTTTAACTGTACATTCTTTGTCAGTTTGTAAATATTCTCCTTGTTAATGATATTCATCTGTTTTTCTTTTAAAGTCTCTTAAGCTACACTAAGAGATATCACATTATTATACGTTTCTGTATTTGTTTTGTTACAATAACGTACGGTATATTACGTTCACATGGGGAATAAAGGCAACACACATGCCTGTGACCGACAGTTTTCAATTGTCAAGATATATAAACGCTGACCACTTACTAAACTTTGTTTATATCTGTGTTAATATCTATTTCCCTATTCATATCTCTATCTATGTAAGGTTACAATTATATGTTACATTTAGGGAGATTACCTTTCACACAATTGAAAACGATTACGCGAAAGAGAAAGTAGTGATGGCAGTACCTATAGTCAGCAAGAAGTACTTAAAGGAAGTTTTCATATTTGGAATGAAAAATGAAACAGCCATTTCAGCAGAAAGAAAAATTGTATAAACAGAGATGCACTGCTGATCATTGTAAGTATAATTTAGAACAAAATGATAGTGGCAAAGTTAGGTAGTGCACGAATGGTCAATTGAAAGTACGTTGTTTTCTTCTGATTTAGTAAATGATCCATTCAAAAGGTGATCCAGCCACAAATATAGCTTTAATATGTTGAAGAGTGGGTAAATCTCTGACCATTTTAGTGAAACTGGTATTAAAGTCCCATGTGTGGTTCCCGATATATCAGCAATTGAAGTTGCCACATTCGTGACCAAAAGTTAACTTTGAAGCAAGCATCAGTAAAGTCATCTCCCCACATTTATAAACACTGCATGTCTTTTCTTTAAAATTTGCACTAAATGTAATACTTCAATATCTTGTGTTACTATAATGTGGATCTATGAGGAGTATGAGAGCTTGGCGATCTTCACATAACTAGTACTTAAGCTGACCACCTATTGATTTTAAGGTCAAAATAACAACTTCAGTAATGAAAGAAAAGGTAACACTCTTCATGTGCTTCAGTTTCACACTTGGTAGCAAAAGGGGTAATTTCAACAGACAATATCTCGAGAACCACACATGGGAACTGAATGGATGTTTCACCAGAATGGTTTGATTAACGTACTCCTAAACACATCAAAGCTCAATTTGTGGCTGGACCATCCTTTAAAGATAAAATAGTAGTATTCAAGTTGCTTGTTAAGTCACGATATTGTGCATTCTCAAGTTTTCACTTTAATTTACATTAAATGTGTAAAAAGCAATGTTCTCACAAAAAGCTGGTTTCAATGAATTATTCCTGATAAAATTGTAAAGCAAATTGTAAATGACATTCCTATTAGGTACCGTAATAAAGAACTATTTCCATGTAACTAAGGTGATCATGCTTGGACCAACTTCTGCTACTACAGCAGTACGTGAATCATTGTTTCTTAAAAAGTTTGCAGTACTATACTTTCAACGATTAATTCCAACAACTGGGATCTCAGGTTAGAAGAACATTTAGTATGGCGTCTGTGCAACAGTGAGGCTTTTGCCGGGCAACACAGAACGAACGTCACTCGTTTATAATTAGAGCCCATTATTGCGACATTTCAAGTGTTAGAATGAAAAGATGTGAATTACAAATCCTTTCTGTTAGAGCGACGAATTCATATCTTATGTGTTGTGTATTTCTGCTCCCTTGTAGTCCATATGGTATTAATATTATTTAGAGCAATTTAACGTCGCTTGATTGGATATTGCTTGTAAAATTTCCACTACAACAAAATTCGATTTGTTTGAATGCAATCATCGTAACGCCAAATTTGCTACTAACCAGCCGTGTAAAAACGTTTGATTTCTGATTTCGTAGGGCAACCGGTCCCTTCACAACTGCAGATGACAGTTCCATTTTCATATGCTGGTATGTATAAAACTTTCATCATACTGTCAAACGTTTGTAGGTCTTCATTAAAATGTGAAGATTTATTGATCAGCACAACAGATTCCGAAAGTTTCTCGGTGTTTACTGTTATTGACAGTTCAACGTTAGGTCTCGAACCTGTAGCTTCACAAAGAATCAACATGTAGTCCCCTTCGTTGACAGAAGTATCTCTCAAAGATCTGTCTTCATTAATAATAAGATTCATTTTTGCCATGGCTTTAAACAAACAATAGTACAGAGGAAAATAAGAAGATAAAGAAGAAGACATTAATCCAAAGAAAACAAATACTTAGTAATGATTGTAATAATACCTTTCCCACAATCAACTCAATCAATAATCATGCCATAATGATTGTATATGATTTAAAGTATGGTTTCTCTGCAATTCTTCACTTTATGTTTCTTACATGAAGCCATGTCTACGTCACGACCGTAGCCAAACAAACGAACCTCCGTGATAGACATAGCACACTAAGAAACATACTTCCCACTAACTTCTACTAACATTAACAAAGGCATTATCCAATACATAAAATACAGGGTATGATGGGAAAAACGTCCGCAGGTCTGATTACCTCAGTCAGAAGGTAAACACAATCTACAGAAGATGACTACAAAGGACTAAAGATAATCTACAAGATAATGTTTTCGTATATTTTAATATGTTCATATAAACCAAAGCAGGTAAATTTATTTAAGAGGAAAAACAAGTTGTCTTTGTGCACACGGGATTATATTTAGCTGTTGTAATCATTACTTTCATTATTTGATGTATTATTTGCCAAAATATACTTACCGAAAGTAGTAAAATATACCTCTATAGCTACAGCCTCTCCAGGTGCACGGCGAACGCAAGCTAAAGTCTCGTTTGTAGATCCAATGCTAATATCCAGACTTGAAGAGGTATTGAAAAATGTTTCCTCGTAGGAATCTTCGTACCTCAGGTAGGTAAGGGGTGAATATTTTGTCTCATTTCCAACAACCCATGAAATGTTATTGGCCGGTGCAGATTCCTTGACCTGACATTTGACCTCGAAGGGTGCTGATGCCTCAATGAGTAGATGATCTCCATCACAGACATTCGAACCGTTGATTATCATGAAAAAGGATGTAGGTGGTTCTGTTGCATAAGGGAAGATAGGAAAGGTGAATAACGTAAATGTTCAACATTCCTAGAAACTGCCACTTACACTGCATCTGCCCTCATCCATTTTCCATTTTCTTCTACCGATACCTTCTACACAGTCGCATATTAAAGTGGCTCTTGGTTATTTTACTACCTTCCACAGCTTATCCTACTGTTTTATTCCTTGGATTTCATAGTTTACGTTTCCAACTGTGACTTAATATTTCTTGCAGTGTAGCATACAAGGCTCAAAAATCTACCCACATTAATTTGTAATAAATATTGACAGTTGCTTATCATACATGTACTTACTTTGAGGAAGGATGGGTCGCACTTTCTCGTTTGTGGTGTACTTATTCTCTTTATTAATTGCATATTGTGTTCAGTTTCTCTTCTGGGCAGTGACGAGACAAAACGCAAAGATTCGATGCACTCTTCCCGTAAAGTTCTGTGTTTTTAGTTTTCTAAATAAAGCATCGATCTTCTTCATCGATTTTGCTTGCATTAGCCTACTTCATCACTTTGCTTTTCAATCTAGACCAGCTTCACCATACAAGGGTTAAGTGCTTCCTGTCATTACAAATCTTGTACTTGCAGAGCACATGATATTATGTTCTTTTTTTTCTACTTAAAAGGAGGAATTCGAAAGGACGTGGGTCACTGTTAACTGTACATGTCTTCCGTTCTTTGTAAACAAGAATACACTGTTCTCTCACATGAATTTGAAAGTTACAGACACCAAATGATGTCTATTTTAAGCAAGAGTAATGGAGGAAACAATCAACTTAAATATGAACAATAGCCTATAACTGTAAAGCAACATACCATAGAGAGAAAACGGTAAATGCAGATGTCCGTGAATGTGTGAATCAGCAGTACGTGGAACACAAGTCAAAGTTCCCCGACGATGAACTGGATGAATTTGAAGAATGGAATGAGCATTAAATATTCTCGGATTTTCTCCATCTTTCGCGCTGTGGAATTCAACAGAAGACTCGTCGACGGTTACGTTATCGACCAACCACTCGAGTTTGTTCTCTGGTCGAACGCCAGTGACGTGGCAGGAGAGGGCCAATGTTTCGTTTCGCTTGATGGGTAGATAACTACCAGTGGTTAGATTGATCCCCCCGACATGAATGTAAAACGAACGAGGATGAACTGTAACACCAAAACACCAATGATCAATATATACATACTTTGTACAATTCCATGTACACACTTAGAGTTCTTAAGAACTTTACCAATACGAAACTCCTTGATATTACGTCAGTTATGATAACATTACACCTGCCCGTACTAAACTGGATGGCTTTTCCAAAGATTTCTGTAAAATATTTAAAATGAATCGAATCGAGATTGTGTCACCGTTTTTTATACATTCTTCTAACCATAGGGAATTAAGCCAAACAAATGGTACGAATTAAACTTACATATTAAACATACCTAACATACCTATCACTCAAGTTCATCACAATGTATTAGTGACACTAGATATTTCATGTTTGTTATAAATTTAAGTTAATATCAATTGATGATGTCTTGCTCTAAGTTAGGATAATCATTTCAGTGTATGTAGGAAGATGATTATAACAAACCCTGATAGATTACCGCTTACACACTCACCGTTTACTGTTAATCGGTGGTGTTGTCGTGTGCCATTTACAGTGCAAGTGTAAATTCCTTCATCGGACAAGGAAACTCTGGTTATAGATAAAGAGTAATTATTTTGCAGCAAATCAATTCTCCCAATTCCCATATCGCTGATCCGCAGTACTCCTGTGTAAAGCAAGTTCTCTTCGAAATGCCATCTTTTTCTTGTAAGCCACACATTTATTCCCACTGAACAGTCAATAAGTACATTGTCCGTCAAATTCACATTGATTAGGTTGAGTTCACCTTCGAGACAATGATATCCACCCGAGATAAAGAAAACCACCCACAGAAATAAACAATCTTCTACCATCCTTCATTTAAGCCCAACTCCTTACAGTCAAAAGGTCAGGATAAACTTCTTGTTGTGGTGTCCTTAATAGGTTTGTTTCTAATTAAAAGTGCGTATTGAAAAGGAAACTTGGATTATGAATGGCTCCACTATTCACTGTTAGTGCTAGTAATCTAGATGAGGGCGAACTCTTTGCGGAAGCAACAAAGTGCAACCAGTTTGAAAACGATACGCTGAACAAGGTGTGTCTAGGTATACGTACAACATATTATGTTGCAAGTTTATCATTTATTTAAAGCCGACTCGTTCGTCACTACTTTCGCATCTCCTCTCTGTGGTTATCCATGATTTCGTTTTTGCGTATCTACTTGGGTCTGTTGTTGAAACAACGTTAATCTCAGACGATACATCTGGCTTTGACCTAAGGGTCTCCTGGATTTTGTGATCTCCATCACCAACGTTTTCTTGTTCCACGAGTGACACATTCGGTATATTATCGTGATCAACAAATGATTTGATCGCAAAGAAAAACAACACTATTATGTATAAAGTAAATATTGTAAGGCTTCGTAAAGCTTTAGATTTGTATTCTGCTTACCTCATCATTCAACACTGAAGCTGTTGTAACACCACCATGATTTAAGAAGACGATATAGAGCACAATACTCGGTTATAACAGGGAGGTGTTATTTGGCTAGACAGCGAAGATGACATTTTGTAATTAGCTAATCGGATAGGTTTGTGTTTATCTCACGAGAGGACGCTTTTGGGAACCTAAACTATTCTAAATGTTAAGTTATATGTCAAAATCTTTTTATGACGAGCTAGAATGTCAAAAGATGAACAAAGGGAAAGTCGTCTTAATTAGGTTGATTTCAAAATGACGTTATAACATGATGTTGTGGCGGTTTCCCCATACAAAGAGATCTACAAAGAGACCTCACAACAGTGAAGATGTATGTGGGGGGGGGGGGGCATGATCAAGTTGTTGAACTTGTCATCAGATTTATACGTGTCATCTTAGGAATGTAAATAACTCTCCCTGACGTCATAATACGTAATCGAGAGAGCACGAGCATGTAATATATTCTCACAAGCCCAATTTTGTCACAATACATACCTGACAAAGAAAAGAAAATGGACCGTTGTCTCGACTGACCAAAATTCTTAACATCAAGAAAATTTTCACTACTAAAGAACTTTACCAAATGATAAACTTCTTACTGTGAGAAGTTGGATGGTAATGGCAAAGAGAAACAAAACCATTGACTTCATTGATTAGGCCAATTCAGATTAGTATTTGCCAACGAAATCACAAGAATGTTTATAGGTGAAGCGTTATGTTTAAGGTTTGTTTACGCACCAGGTACTGTCGAAATTAATGTCACATTTACAGTAGGATATAATTTTCAGTCAGTCTTTGAATAAATGATTGAAAGTATGAATTATTGAAGCGTACTATAAGCAATACAGTTCATTCATCAACTAAAACATGCTGTTATAGAGTTATGGTTTTACAAACGTAAACAAAATTTACCTGTAAGAATAATGCAAATACAAGCTTTCCTTACAGCACGCTAGTTTGTACATGGTTTGTGTATATGTTCCCGTTATACGGTTTCATTGTAGGAGAAAACCCAACATTTTTCGGTGGACATTTTTCGCATGCTCTACTTGAAAAGAATGACTTTGGTGGACACAACGCAACTACTACAGATGTTGTCTATGAGGTTCGTTCTTTTATTTGTATTTAAAGTCACAATGTATACCACAGATAACTTTGTATTGGTTGCTAAGTGCACCTGTTATGGATGAGTGTTTGAATTAATTGTGTAACAAATTAAAATTCGTGAGGAACGGGAGGGGTGGAGATTATTTGCAAAATGTTCACAATTTGTCATTTTAACTCAACTATTGAAAACACTAATATTTTACGAACAATCACAGTGAAAAAAGGTCCCTTTTTTGAAAGTCTACATTAAAAACCTTTTCATGCCGTGACTTCAGATGTTTTGTAACTTCGAATCGTTTTCAGTAAAATTTACTTTTTTAAGTGAAACATGAGGGAGGGGAACACATCACATCCGTGGAGGTACCCCTGTATTAATTTTACCATCAGACTTAAGAACTAAATGCGTTTCAATTATATTACCCAGTATGCATGAGAGGAGGAAAACGGCCGACTAGTATAACAGCTGTTTCTAACTTTAACCCCCACCCCTTTTGCTACGATAATTCAGATTATGACCTCATGCAATCTTATTTTTTTATTGCAGTATGGTACATGATGAGATGAACAATGTTCTAACTTCCCCGTTTGTTAAATTGTTTTAACTGTTAACTTGACAATCGCTTGAAACTGCGATTCTAAACTTTATGAGTGGTCATTAATAAAACGAAGGGTAAATTTTAATCATATAATCATGCCATCGTTACCCCTGGATTTAAATTCCGCTGACTAAAACAGATGGATCTTGAACCATTTGTAGTTGTAAAATCAATGAGGATAAAGATGAGGGGGTATAACAGAAATGTAAGTAATTAACACCTGACAATTACATTTACCAGGTAGGGAGCATTTAAAACCTTTAAGTAGAAATACATAATTTTCAAGTCATCCTTTTTAAAGAAAACTGATACCGCAACTGTAAAAATGTAGTTGACATACTTTTGTTTTATAACTTCAGCACAAAGATGATCCTTTTTTCTCTTTTACCTGTATATTTTCATTAATGTTTGTTGTAGTCTGCCCAGGCCAATTACATGAATTGCTCTTAAGTTTAATGATAATTCCGCTACCTTCTAAAGTACTTGCTATTAATCAAACGACTTATCATGCATGTACAGCAACTGTAAAATCATTTGTCCCTTTAGCCACCAGCAGGAGTTATTTAATGACACACTCACAGAGCATAATTACTCACTAAAAAAGAAAATAAATAAGTCAACATGCCGCAGAAAATGGTGGAATTGACAGGATGCGATAAGTTGTCATTTGAACATTTTGCATTAAATTGTTCAATTGCTCACAATAAATGAAAAAAAAAAACAAGTTAACGTTTTGTAAAATTTGTAGAGTTTTTAAGATAACACGATTAATTATTATCTTTTGGTTTTGTTTTGTAGGAGATATCGTCTTGTTATCTTCTGGACATTTTACACAAAATTGTCAACTTGTTGAGCAAAGATATTTTGATGTTGATGACACTTGAAGCTTGCGTACATTTCATCTGTTTACAACAGATTTGTAGCTTGATGACATACGTGCATGCATATGTAGACCCCTAAAAGTTAAGTTGTAATAGACAGGCTAAAATGTAATTCAAGGGTCTAATATTAGTAAAATTTCAGCAATATATAATTTCATAATGATCTGATTGAAATATATAAACGTTCTGTTAACCGCAAAAAAAAGAAAAAAAAAAGAAAAAAAAAGAACGGCACATTAGTCTGCGGTTTCGGTGTTTTATCTCCCACGGCAGGGATATGTCACTAATTACAATGTCTCACACATAAAAAATGGCGTAGGTGTACCAATGGCACATGGCGGCATGTACAGCTACGTTAGTAAAAATTGGATTCTGTGGTAGGTGGCTCTTAATTTGTAGAACATTTATCTAATAAAGAAATAATACTGATGTTGCACTAACTGATATAAACTTAATGACCCAATACAGCTAAAGAATACACAGGTGTTTTGGAGTATGGTGTTTTGGAGTATACCGAAGTTGATGATCGCCCGCTACCAGACAGTCACACAGTCGTACGCAGATATGTGAGCCATGAAGCTATGAAAGAGCCTCTCGGATAATTACAAACACTCGAAGTACAGCACGTAGTTATTACAATTAAAAGAATCATAATTTTAGCTTTATTTTCATATGCTTACTCCGATCTTCTGCTGCAAAAGGGAATATGATCCATCCCTTTAGCAGCAAGACTGAATTGTAACGTAAAACAGGGATTGCAAAAATATATGCCATTATATGCTCAACTATTTTAAATGCTCTACAAACCTTTTTACTCAACATACAAATCCTTTCTGCGAAAGAAATAATAGATAGTACAAAAACTTTACCACTGAAGACGAACTTTGCCTTTAATATTGAGGAAATGTATCTTTACTTCTGATATATAACGCTATTACGTCTCTGACTATACCATAAGCAAGTGCGTGGCTCTGTCAATGCTTCTTTCACTTAAACTATACACACCGACATTGTAATAAGTTCACTACGATTACACTAATATCTTACACTCAATAAGATTGCCCCTCAAACTAAAGTAAAAAGTACCAATGCAAGTTAGCTGCAGCTAATAGCAAGTTATTAACGTACGATTGATTATCTCTTTACAGGAATTTCAGCTGAAAGAAAATAAAAATGAAACCGTTGATTCAGCAAGAAGGAAAAACAAAACTATTAACTCGGCAAAAACAACGTATCAATATAGATGTGCTGCGTGGTAAACATTACAACAGAAAGGAAATGATACTGTCGACCTATTAAATGGAAAAAGTAAAGTCTAATTACACCACTATGATCGACTTATTTACATTTGATCTCTTTTGTTTCGATCAATTAATAGTTCAGATAAATGCAGTAACATTCGACTCTTCTGTTATTCAAAATATTGTAAAGTTTGAAACTATCACTCTCAAAATTCTTGTTTATTTTTCTAACAGATTCTTCATCATGTATAAAGGAACAGCACTTCACGCAGTTTTCATTTTGTTTCACTTTAAACTGATTAGCCTCAACGTTTGCGCGAACAACAGGTCTCAAGCATTGATTCCTGATAAAATGTATGAGCTCACTGCTCAGTGTACAATTCCTTTGTAATTAAAACGTTTCGCAGCTGAGGAAATTTATGGCAATCATGGTTTACAGTCCGCAAGCAATATGTGAATAATTTTGAGGAGTATCCGTTTCCCAGGACTGACATGACGGAGGGGACATGAGGGTAGAGTTCCCTTTCCCTTCGTAAATTTTTTAGAGTCATATAACAGTGAGATGAAAATGGTGCAGCCTTCGACTAGTGTCTTACGGAGTAAAACACTGCTACAATACAGGCCTTTTCCACTTTAACAGATTTTACGTTTTTAAAATGAACACAAAAAAACTAACTTTTTTCGCCACCAACGCGGTTTTATATTAACCTCCATGCCGTAAGTATCCTTACAAAAAGCTTGGATATAATGATCTACCATTGGGCATCTGTCCAGGGGTGGCCTGAGTAGGGATTCCTACAATGGATTTAAACACAGGAAGGCCCCAACGAAGGTGATTAAACAGGTGCAGGAAACAGGGAAGTGGGAGGGGACATCTAATTCCTGACCATGCACCTCAACGTATCCCTAAACCAAAACATTCATTTGTAAGTTAAAGTGTTTTGTTATTTACTATAAGGAAGCAGCGTCAACCATGGTATCGCACCATCATAGCATTCAGCACCAGGAACGAAAAAAAATATATATATTGGGGATCATTGCCGGCGAGCCACCATTGATCGGCGTGAGTCGTGAAAGGATATCTTTGGCTTTACAAATCCCTATATATGGCAAACGGCACTTTCAGGGGTGTTCTAAGCTACATGTTCGATCCCAGCTTTGAAATATTCATTTCATATCTAAGAAAGAAAATCAGTCTATGCAAGCCAAATGGTTGTACGTAGGCTATCAGACGGATTGAGCAAGTACAATAATGAAAATGAATTATGCATCCTCTATGATATATTCTTGGAGCACCGAGAAATATAGGGAAACTTACCCCTCAAGTACCCCCCCCCCCTCTCACACACACACACACACCTTCTTCTTGAAACTGTATATATGTGCTGGTGAGCTATATCTATCTTATGCTACTTCATTCTTGCAAATGTAATGCATGAGTAGGCCTATGCAAAGAAGGCTTAACTTTCACAGAAGATAAGGGAAGACACCTTTATTAAATCTACAAGGGGAATTGAAATCTATGGTAAAACAGTATGATGTTAAAGTACAGAACAGTGCTAAAAAGGACAAAATTACACATGCAACGAGATTCAAAAAAAAAAAAGAGAAAGTAAAAGTTGACGGAACATGGACAGCAAAATTCAAAGGAAGCACAAATGCAAAATATAAAGTAAACTACCCAACCATCTAAAAGAAGAATTGTGAAATGACTGCGCCTAGAAAAGAGCTAGGCTAGAGGTTAGTACACAATATGCCGTCAGTGGGCTCAGAATTATTCCCACTGAAATTTTCAATTGTCATCCAAACAGGAAGAAAAATAACTGATATAGCATATACATGTGGGGAGTAAGATTATGACTGCCTATTCTTAAGGGAGGTGGTCAACCATCCAAATCCATTTTCAAACTTTACTTTTATTTTTAACATCATAATTTTCCAAAAATACCCCGAGTAATGCCTAAAAATACAGCGACCTTGAAAATCATATAACAAGAATGATGATGCCGGGTCGACTGCTAGGCCAAACCTACTACAGAAAAAAAATCTAGGGTCTAAATCAGTAGACCTAAGTGGGTTATGTCATTAAGTTTATTGCACTCTTGCTTGTCTTGCTGGAAAATTTTTCGTACGCGTACATACGGTACATGAAAAAGGTAGGTGAGAATAGTTTGTTTTCCACAGACTCAATGGTTATGCAGGTCTATATTAATATGATAACCACTTGGTAATCACATTTTAATGCAACTTATCTTGTCTTTTGTTTATTAGAGGTTTCGTCTTAAACATCTGATTGTAAAATTTGTCTGTTCATGTCACTTTTAATGTGATTGGTTTGCGATTATAATCATGGCGGAAGGTAATTTATAGTCATATATAGGTACGTCAAGTGCTTATTGATACCGCGCAAACAAACCTGACCTTAAGTCATATAAAAGATCAAAATAATGAAGCATATGGCGAATTCCTGAGGGACTTAGGACTTACAAAATCGTAACCATTGAATCATTTTCCACAGGATATTGGACGTGTGATAACAATGTTTTCTTCACATACTGTATCACTTGATAGTTTTTGGAAGTTATCAATGTCCTCTACAATGTTTGACATCTCTACCTGAAGTGGATAGTAGGTTGACTATTGGTTTTCTGGACTATACTAAGAATTATCGGTAAGCATCATTGTGGCGATTTACTCGACTTCAGTTTTAATTTCAAGCCTCCATCTCGCCGATTGAGGCGACGTCGAATTTGCCATTCAAATTCAGATTTTCGGTTACCTAACCATGGCTGCTATTGAAACATTGATCATGAGGGAATGCTATGTTAGATCATTTGTCCACAAAGATGTCCTTTCATTTCACACCCAGCTGCACGATCTGCTCTTACCGCCTCTACTCGTTGAACAAGTGAGGTAACTGTTGCAATGGTAATTTGGCTGCACCATTCCTGAGATTTGATCGAGAACAATGAAGGGACGACTACAATGCACAAAATCAATGAAAATTGAATTGTGAAACATTGTAAAATGAATCGCTGCAAAAGTATTAGGCTATCCTTACGAAGCAGTTTTCACATCTTCCATCAAAAAGGCGAGTACCATCAGTTCTGGGTTGAAGAAGGGAGAAGACGATTTATTTTTTTAAATTAACTAATTGATTGGATTTCGTGCATCCTTGAAGACACTCTGAAAATAAAGCTAGTCTAATTACAGCATCTTTCACAGTATATTTATAGTGAGGTAAACTTCACAATTCAGAAGACACCATAAATTGTTCTTTAAGGACGTACTCTTACTGAGATGGATGCACGTGTTTCATTTACATTACTCAACACAATAGCAGCAACAAATGACCCAAATGTACATCTGTACAAATATTCCTTTTGCAATGATGTGTCAGATTATGATCAATCCTCCTTTATTCTCACCTCAATGCCATGAGTCGATGCTATTGCAGATGTTTATTGGTGAGACTAAATGATTTAGCAATGATTAAAGCTTTTTCGCTTGTATGCCATGTAGGTGCATTTTAAACGAAATGTCCGATTAAATGATTACCCCACCTTTGAACCACTTCCCAATCTATCCACCAACTGATGAAATTTGATGACACAAATAAAAACATTTAACAGAGAAATCTTGACAGGAATTGCACAAGAAATGTATTGACTACTTCACATGGTTATCTGGTTACAAAAGCTACTTCAAATTTCCATATAAAAAAGTGAATTCAGATGCTTATTTATCTCAAGTTAATCATGTAATAGCCGCCTTTAAAAGGCGTTGCCAAAATATATTTACATTGTGGGCATACTCTCAATGGCCCGATATCACAAGGCAAACATAAAAATTTCAGCTGCTTATTCATATTCACTTGATGCAATTTGATTGACATCATAAAAAAAAAAATCTTCTAAAACTACATGCAATAATCAAGCCTTGTAAACAAGATAAATGTGAATGTTATATTAATCCATAGACCTGAAACTAGGTTGCTTATCCATTGAACTTTCAACTACATTCAGAGTACTGTGGAAACACAACATTGCCATCTCATCAATAACAATAATAGTCATATGGGAAATGACTTCTTGACCATGGAAAATCTTGGCATTAATGTAAAGAGGACACAAAAAGTGATAATGAAAATATTATGTACGCTCCAACCAAAACAAAGGTGAAAATTCTTTATGAAACAACCTCCATGAAATACTTCTCAAAGCAAGTAAGAAAAAGGAAGAAAATTTGAAGAGCTTAAGTGGCAACGGTATTTCAGTCTACAGTCTTTGGCACTAAATATACTGAAGAATTTTGTCTCTGTCTCACTGTCATTGGTCATCGACATCATTGACATTAGCAACAAATATGAAAAAAAAATGACAAAAATAACATAGTAGCCTACATAATGCAATACAAGCTATGCTTGTGGCCACCTATATAACATATCAAAGCATTTATAAGGCAAGCACAACACTATTTACATGAGAGTTAGTGGCAGATACAAACCAATGTTCACTTACAGGTGGTCTCTTGCACAGTGACTGGTAATAAGTTCCATTATATAAACCTTGTCAATTCATGGCTATGCTGGCCAAGCTAATGCAAGGTTGAAAACATGATGAAAGCATTTCAAATGCCTAATGGCATTACTGAGCTGCAGTGTCCTTGCCCAATCAGTGCCAATTACAGTCCAGTCAAGCTGTAGCTTGACCTGGAAAAATTGCAACATAAATAATTTAAATGGTAATATGGTATTGGCTTCAGGAAACCCCCCTTTATAACATGGCATTATTATTATCCTAAAATATTCAGCAGACACTCTTCCATGCTCAATTACACATATTTTTCCTATAGACATGACACCTAATACCCATTGTAATGCACACACCTGCCAGGAACTACTTTACCAGATTGATGTTTAATTGATCATGTGGATCATCACAGCAGGAGGTGAAAAGACTTACCTAAGACAATGAGGGCTTGCAACAAGTTGAACCTCACTAAAACTATGAAGAGGTGAGGTTGGGGAGACTCTCATTTTAGTGTAAGAGATACCGCATGACATACCCAATCTCCAAAAATATCCCCATGGGGACAGTTGACAACATTCTTAATGATGCTAATTAGTGTCAGCCATACGCCACAGCACCCAATTCATCACATGAAATCATGCATGACTTTAAGTCTCAAGATTTGTAACTGTAACCTTTTCTAATTTCTCTGACTTTAACCTAACCTTGTGATATGATATCACTTAAGATACGTAAGTTAAGACACCAATGTGAAACTTTAAAATACAAATCAGGAGTGAAGGTCAGTGAATAATGATGATAACCTTTCCTGAGTATTACCTAACATGGAATATGCTACAGTTACCGTACAGCATAAATTGAAAGTTACTAATACAACTTTCAACTAAAGTAGGCAAGATTTCATACATTACCAGGAAGGTTCACTGCATTAAATGTTCCTTCCAACGTGGATCAACAAAACCCTAGCAGTTTCCTCAGAAAATAATAGGTGGACAACCATTGTTTTCCCCATGAGTGGTAACACTTAAATTCTGACCATTGTTAACTAGTTTTATTTTTCTTTCAAAATGATCCTATAATTGAACAGACAGTAGAGATACCACCAACCAGGGAAAACAAAGGAATACCATCTATTGGGGAATACCATCTGGGGATACCATCTATAGGAATACCATCTATTGGGGAAAACAAAGACCCCATCGGTGTCACTCTTAAAAAGGGTGACTAGGTGGCTTGACCAGTTACCAGGGTTATGCTTTAAATTAGTTATACCAAGCTAATCACACATATGATTACACTAATTAAAACAATTTTGAAATTTATATTTTTGATGACCACTCTTAACTAATCAGGTCATGTGGATACAACCAAAGTTTCATCTCTTGGGACACCAAAGACTATAGCCCCACCCTCAAAGGCATGGACAGGTGGTTTGACCACAGATGGCATAGTCATATTTCAAAACTGTCAAATCAGGTTTTTTTCATATGATACCCCTAATTGTGCGTACCATTTCTGGCAATTTTGGATATGCTTTCATAAAAGACCAATTACATCGTAACAAATCAGAGCCCTCCCTAACCAGCCATTCACATGTTATATACTGTACCATGGACAGGACTACCATCCCTGTGAGTTGCAGGGGTGTGGTTCTTTCCTGATACACTGGGTATAAGCCAAATCCTTTCTCTGTATTTGCCAACACTTAAAGTTAGTAGTTGAAACCTCTACAATTTAAAACATTAAATCAAAATCATTTTACAGAAATTAGGCAGGTGAATGATTCTAGTTAACATTTGAGAGCTAAAAGATGCCTTTATACAAGCTCCAGTAAGATATAGTAAGGTATTAGGGATGCCTTAAATTTGTTTTAAAGTTCTTATTGATAAGGTTTCTTTTGTTTCAGACTTTCAAACAAAATTTGATGTCAATGACAAAGAGTTCAGGTTATCCTCTATGTGTGGTAGGCTGCAGTGTGTCACAGGACAGTAAGTTTAACATCATGAGGCCAGTCATTTGGTCAAGAAGGCTGCTTGAGATGATTGCGAAAGTTAACAGTACTTGTTTCATGCCATTTTCATAAAATGTGTATATACTGGAGGAACATAATTTTAGTGCTGATTAATTTTCCTGGAATCTAAATTAGATATCCTACAGTAATGTACAGTATTAGGACATCTGTACCAATTAAAAGCCTATACAGGTCAATACTTGTCCTGGCAGTGGGTCCTTTTAAGTATCCTACCTGTACTGTACTGTACTTCCTACCTGTACTCCTTCAGTCACTATAGATATATACTACGGGGCAAACAAATGAGAGAACAGCAGTAACTACTGTAGGCTTTGCAACATGGGATGAAAATTACCTGCCTACATAAACTGTGTACTCTGCCTTCATGTTACTTGGTAAGGTGGGCAAGGCCTATGCTGTCTAGTAATGTGGGATGGAACCACTGAAGAGTGAAAACAGGCCTTTGTGGTGGGCTGCATTCTGTTTCTCATCTACTAACACTCCCCAACTTGGGGAACATCCCCCCAGTGGGGAGTGCCCCCTACCCTCACCTGGTCCCAAAACTGTTGTGAGTCTTTGATCTTTTTCTTTCCCCCTGCCCTTAAATCCCCTGACTAGGCGATTTCCCCTGAATGGATTCGGAGGTGGGGGGACTTACCAACTGGGGGGACTTACCAACTTTATTTTAATATATTTTTTGTACAAGTTGTGACAAAACAAATTCATAAATTTTCAGTTTAGTGCTTACAGAGGGTGCTGCTTACCCTATTCCATCTTACATAATACACACAGCCATCATCATTATTATTTTATGCACATCACCATCATAGCATGCATATGCACCACTTTTGATATGTTAAAACATTTTGGTACAATACTAATAACAGTTTTCAGTTTGTGGCTTACAGTATGGCAGAAGTTCATTAGAATAATTATGCAATTCTGACAACTTTCCCCCGTAGGACTCCTGTTTATGAATGTCATGTAACACCCCTGTGAAAGGTTGCTTCTACAGTATCATCGTTGCATTCACTGACTTTCAAAACATGAGTACAGACCTCATTTTTGATACGATAGCACAATTTGATGCCAAGTTATTCAAAAACCTGACCTTTCGTTTTGCAAGGTTTCCCTTTTTTGTAAGATTTCTCATAAGGTGAGGGTATAGTCTGAGAGATTAGGAGAGATTAGAGTCAAAAGTCTCAAGACTCAGAATCATGCATGATATCATGTGACTGGCTGCAGTTAGCATAATTATGCAATTTTGTCAACTTCCCCTGTCAGGATTTTGGCAGAATTTGGATATAATGTGGAATTCAGGTAGGCCCATGGAAGTGATTTAATTTCTGCTGCAATTTTTCCAGGTTCAACTGATATTTACTTTATATTGACTGAACTGTTAACCTTAATGATATTTAATGCTGAGAATGAAAGAACTTGGTACTATTCAAGATGAACTGCTTTCAACAAAACCGTAGAGAAGCAAACATGTCTCAGAATATCACTGGTACAACAACGATTCTCTAAATGGCCAAATATCAACTCAGAGAACGTAAGACAAAAATTCCACAAAAACAGTTTACAATACTCCTATAAAGAGGAACAGTACACCTTTTACTTTTTAACTTCATAAAACAAAGCTGTATACAAGAAAAGTGTACATTCACTCAACTGAAGTATGATTGGTCAAGGCAGGGTAATCAGTGTAGTTGAAGGATTGTAAGAACTTGGTATTGTGCAATAAAAAAAAACCCTTCCAATAAACCAATCATGTCCGGGAACATTGACAATACATCAGGATTCTCACATTGGTCAATTACAATTCAGGAAGAAAAAAGATGATGAAAATTTCCACAAAAACAGTGGGCAATATCCATTAAAAGGTACACTTGTCTTTGACTTCATGCTAAAGGGCTGTGCAGTTTCCCTTAGTTCACTAACCATTTAACTGCTTCTAGTAACTGAGAAATTAGCAGTCAACCGGACATGGAAATGTTTGAAAGAGCGCCACCACCTTTCAAAATGAATGTTGGCACAATGAAAATGGTGCGAAAGGTGCAGGTAGCAATAATTTAGTTGAAGTCAAATGATTCTCATTTCTCACTGTATGCTGATGATCACTGCATTGCAATATTAAATGAATATTTATTCAAATGCGCAATAAATTTATGTGGCAAAACAATAGAAGGGCTTAAAATGCACATAGCCATCACCGCACAATTGCAACAGCTACAATGCTTTTGACAGGAAACAAATACATGGCTTTCTGATTGTGAAGATTACATTCAACAGTAGCTGGTAAATAGTGTACATCCATGTAAACCTGTATCCTAAATACTTCTTACATGTTAAATCTTCACCAATAGGGAAATTCAATTTCTCATTTTGTACAATTTCCTCTTTTTTTTTTTAATGCGCTCAATACTTTTCAATTATGAAAAGAAATATGTGTTTCCGGAAAATTCTCCATGCCCTTCTTTCTTTGTTTGATACTATACATTAGCCCTACATATATGCAAATTGATCTTCAAGAAGACAGGCGTCCAGTACTTTACATGGTGAATTTGGTCTGCTACAGGAAGTTAGGCCTAGGTGTTAAAACAGAAACAGGCTGCTCTCAGGATTGTAAGATTTTCAAACTTACTGCAAAACTTCGCTTCATTGATGTAGAGAAATCGCACCAATCAACAATGCCTCAAAAATTATTGCTTTACATAAAATGCTAGTTATTTGTTTTAACAAAAGAATTTGGTAAAATACTGGAACAAATTGTACTTGACTCTAGCTACATTATAATCTATCAGTATCGAACAGTTTTAATTAGAAGTTGAAGTCTTGACTACAGAGTCAGTCTTTACATTCATGCTCTTTGTAGAAGTGGAATTTTGCATAGTTTGTCATTTTTGCAAATACTGCCCATATCTGACCCAATTAATTCTAGACTTGCACCAAAACAGTTCAGATCACAAAGGTTCATTGGACACATGCCATGACCCTCTGTGACCCAGGAGTTGCCTTTCATATCTTGTAGTCTGGTGTTTCTGCAATTGACGAAGAAGCCAAACATTCTCACTTATGCACAAACCCTCTATATGTTAAGCTGCAACAAAACATTGATGCACTTTCAGGATGACCTTTTCCCTTTCCATCTTGCAAACATGCAGTCTAGTCCAATACAAGCATTATCCCATTCATTAGTTGTAGGCATCTGGGCTAAGGAGTTGCTTTTCAAGGAATTCTGTCAGTTTTTTGCTTAGAATGAAAGGGCATTTTCTCCCCATGAACGTAACAATACATGTACCAATCACTCATGACTAAGAGTTAATCCCATCAAGCAAAAAGCTGATTTTAAAACCGGTTTCTCTCTGAAGTGCTAGTTGACTCAGAGATCAGTCAGGCTTGCTCCTGGCTTTTTTGTTGCTTGTTAAGAAGTTCACACTATTGCATGATGTTTGTAAGACAAATTCTTGGCAAAGCTATGCTACAGCAACTGAGTGATTAGTGTAAGCAAAACGGTTAATTTAAATGTAAAACATGCATGATTAGCCAATGGGTCGGTTGCTTAACTGGTTAACACTATATAAAGACAGAAAATAAACTCCCTTACTGTACTTTGCAGAGTAGTTTTATCTTCACCTAGTCTGCATACAGTCAAGAAATCTTTGCAAAATCACACTGGGCATGAAACATGTAAAAATATTTATGACCATTACAAATTTCCTTGCCTAAAATTAGCACTGAATTATTTTATAGCACCCCATGAAACAGTCCAAAAACAAGTTTACATATAATCCCCAAAGCTTCTTGCTACTATGGTACACCTGAACTCACAGGATGTACTCCCTCACCTCATATAAACCATGTATTACCGTATTGACCATAGTCTAGCATCTGGCAATTGTCTGTGCATCCAGTCACCATCCTTCCATAATTACCAGACTGTACGAGCCACGGATGGTAGTGTGAAGTGGGAAGTGAAAAGAGGGTGTGACCGATGGACTGTAACACAATTGCCAGATGTTGGACCATAGGGACCACTGGCAGACACTTCAGATTCCTCTGACTTCACAGAGGAAAAAGATCATTATAAAGAGGTGGCAGAGATGTCCTCCAGGCTATAGTTTGTTCAAAACACAACTGCTAAAGCTAATAAATTCACCTTGGAGGCCAAGTTAGTCAAGTTGGCCAACCTAGAGGCCAAGTTGGCCAACCTAGAAGGTTCTACTCTACAATTAAAAGCTCACACGAATATACAAGATCAGAAGAATTTTAACTTTATGAACAGTGGCATAGTCTACGAAAAAACCTGATCATCTAGGTTGCTAAGTCAACTAATCATTACCGAGTAGTTCGCACAGACCAGTACTTTAATCATAGGTTCCTGAACACCAACACTCTAAAAGCAGGTGGAATAAAACTTGCATTTTGACTGTAGTCAGCCCGTTTATTAGGTACTGCATGCAAATGAGCTGAAGGGGAGAAGGCTAAGTTTTGGACAATTAAGTAAGAAGTGTCGGAAAGTTCACTAAAAAAGCCAGATATCGATTCTTTTTTATCTTTTGACATACAACGAGAATTTTATATTGTCACACATGTCACAGTGCAACCAAAGGCCATATAATTATTTCTTACCCTGATGACTGACAATGATATGGCAGTGCAGAAAATCTTACAGTCCAACTGTTTTGTAGCAGGTGGCAAATGCCATGTGTTTACTTTTTAATCCTGTATAAGCCTTACAACCAGAAAGCGAGGCATTCACTCTTGCAAATATGGACTGAATTTGCAGACCTAAACGGGACTGTGGAACGATTGAAAAGAAAGTAAGTGCATGCTTATAACACCATTGTCTCTAGGCCTAGTGTCAATGACAATTTTGAAAAAAGACATTACAGTCACGATAATGCACATTTGCCAATCTTTGCGACCCTGCCTGGTGGAACTGACAGTGGACACATACAGCATAGCAGTCGACGCTCATGTGTGCTACACGGCAGTAGTGCGTAATACATATGAGCACATTATGAAGATAAATACGCAAAGTTTGATAGAACAGCTCGACACATTACCACCTATTATCTTTCTTTTTAATGGCATATAAAGCAAAAGAGTTTGTCATCACGCAGTATTAACCTCCTGAGTTGAAATATTAACAACTGAATGTTAATACTTCATCTAATCTATCAGAAAAAATAGTCCACTACAATGTATTTCAAACATTTAAGAATACGAACAGTAAAGGGTTAAGATGTTCATATGGAACAGCCAGTCACAAAACGGTGGAAAGGGTGTTATTCATGTTTTTCAGTCGTTTTGTTGTGCATACCCGCAGAAACATTTGTGTTTACAACATAATAGTCTATAAACTGTTCTAAACAGCATACAATTATTCTTATACATATTAAAATGTTTCTTTTGAAGTAACTTTTTCAAGTTAAATTGAAAGGATTTCAGTCATACAAAGGAAAGACTGTCAAGAGGCTGAAACACGACTGCTATACTTTGCTATTCGCTCGTAAAATGACAAGAACAATGTAAGGCAGATTACTGTTTCCCTTGGTAGTTTTCAAACCTTACTTCAAACTGTTGTCTCTCCATCTCAATAACAGCTCCTGTTTAGACTACACAAATGGCAGGTGATCCACAAAATTCAAGCCATGTCAGTATCACTGGAATAACAGGTTGATGCTGAACAAAGAGAAATGACACTACCAAGATAAGTTTTAAATGGCTACAATTTGATAAATGCATACATCATAACATAGCTTCACTTGTACCCACCATCCATGAGATGTATTTCGTTAACAATCCTACATAACTTTTTGCCGTTTCTTATTCCAAATGGAGTATAAGCATCATCCCTGTTTCCCTGTAGAATTCAGGTAAACACTAATGATAAGAAAGATTAAAAACTTATTGGGTTTTTCTCTCTACTGGGGCACCATCTGCCACACTTTGTCATTGTCAGATCACATTTTACCACAAATCTGTTAAGGTGATATAATTACACCCATTCAGAGGAAGAAAGTGCGAAAAGGTATGCAAGATGTATGTCACAACTACTTATCCTCCTTTATGGTCACATAACATTGATGGATTTCTAACACTCACTTAATGGTGTAAAGAACACAAGCTTTGAATAGAATTACTTTTCAACTCATTACCTTAAAAGTTTGCGTTCAAGTGACAGGATCTTCACAATGCTACAGTATGTTGTTAAAGTAAATACAATATTTACATAACCAATGTAAAATGCCTTACCTGCAGATGAATTCTGATTTCTACCCTGTAATGACAAACAATTCAAACTTGGACATACTCATCTCTGCTTTTGCGCACATATTGATGGTTTCAATGAATTTAATGCAACCAAAGGAAATTGTACTATAAACATAACAAAGTAGCATTTGATTGTTGAAAAAAACACTTTACCATCATTCCTAGTCACACTAACATCCTCCATTCGGTCCTTCAATTGAAAATGCTTCGCATTCAACTGTAATTGTTACGTTGCAAAGTCCATATTATTGATGATTATTCAGTTCTACATTCAATGATTACACTACTCAAAACATATTCTAAAGAAATAATTGCATGCATTTCTTACACAACACCATCAATCTTCATTAAACATGAAATGAATTCAATGACAGAATATAAAACATTCTTCTTTTTATAGGCATCATATACTCAACTGCATACAAAGAGATATGTGAAAGCTTCTTATTTAAGATGCTGTGTGAATACGGTTTCAAGAATTGATCCTTCTTGACTTAAGAGGCCTCCAACAAATACAATACACAGCACTCAATATGCCACACCAACTACATCTATATACAAAAAAAAATATAAGAAGAATGCTAGCTGCCCTTCTTGAGGTATCATGTTTACAGGGCAGGCATGTGCCAAGGTTTTTTCTTTGGGGGGGGGGATGCTAGGCACATTTGCGATTGTAGACTGATGTTGTCCCAGGGTGTAAAGCTAGATAAATGTGCTAAATATTTCCAGCTTGACTGATTAAGTTTGGAGGGGATTCCAATCACTTGGAATAATAGAAAAGTTGGAGGAATATCTTACCTAAGTAGAGAATATCTTACCTAAATGTGTAACCTATGTCTAATTGTTTTTCTTGATCTATGATGACAAGAAGTCTTTAGGCTTCTAAATCCTGGGGCTTTCCCACGTACTGTGCTTGTGATCCATTTAGATGCCTCCAAACTCTGTACCTTCTTTGTTTCATAAGAGTATTGGTACTGTGATATAGCCTCAGGGCAGTCAGGAAAGTTGTCAACTTGAAAGATGCCCAATATTATTTACTTGACTCACACTTCACAAAAAAGTCACAAGGTAAGGGTGCAATACTCTTACTAAGCACTTCATACTATTTTCAAAAGATTGAACCCTGTAATTTCATGGTACCAAACTTTTTTCAGACTTTTATGTTCTAGACCTAATGATATCCTAACATGTTTGCATACATAAAGCTATGTGAGCCTAGCCTAGTACTGTGTTTCTGTGGGAGCAGTTTGATCCAATAGAGAAATCTATAAGATGTCATGATGTTATGACTTTGCTCAAATAATGAACAGACCCTTTCAATCTCCATGCTTGATAACACATGTTTTAACAATGGACGGGACACCTAATTCCCCCTGCAATGCAGTTCAGGAAAGCCTACACAATGGATTGATACATACATACATACATACATACAAACATACACATATTACATATTACACACATACACTGAAATTATTTAAATAGCACTTTCCCACAATTAGGCTCAAAGTGCTTGACAAAAAGAAGAAATACAAAGAGACCTAAATTCTGTGGTACTTTACATAAGCAATGTCTAATTGAATTTGTAAATCATCACAGCATGAGGTGATAAACCTGACCTAAGGAGATATGGTTTTGCAACAAGTTTAAACTCACTAAAACAAAGAACTGGTGTTGTTGCAAGAAATGGCCTTTTAGAGTTGACAGTTTGGAATGATCATATGATATGGGATATATTCAAGCTTCTCTACTTGAAATATTGTGTTTACAAGGTTTTCAAAATCTGACCCGTTGGCAGCAGATAACCTTTAACCTCGACAGAAAATGACAGGGTCCTTGTACTTAACGTCGTTCACCAACATAGTACATATGACATCTATCCACATTTCCCTATATAAGGTAGAAGTTTTCACAATTTCACTCCTGCTGATCATCAAATTACCTTCCACTTCCATCAAAAACAAAAACATTCTTGTTCACAATGTGTAACACTGACATACCAAACATGAGATTGTAAAAGCTTGTGTTCTTGAATTATTATATTCACAAGGACATGAAATACAGCACACACTCATGTACATATCAATATCAAAAGGGTAAGGATGCTATTCAACAGAATGTCAAGGAATTTAATTGTTCACTTATAGATCTTAAATCAATCTGTCACTACTGAGCTGTCAGTATGTACCACTATATTTACCAATTATGAAATAAAATTGGATAACATTCAATTTTCTTTAATACAAGCTTTTTGTTCTGAAAACAGCGTTTCAGGTGTGTTAATTTTCTTACCAGGGAGCCTGAACTGAACATGTCATTGTCATCTGTAAAGGGAATAATTGGAGAAGAAAAAAAAAGCAATAGTGAAGAAATGGAAGACTCTGAAATGACTATTTTACACAACAGTCCTTGCACCAAACAGAGAGAATCACAAATGATTTACAGCAAGATAAGAAAACACACACGCTGATCACAAAAAACATGTCTCTATTAATAGTTACAGAGAAAAGTTGACAAAATGGGTTTTAGTTGTAACATTTGATGACTCTGATACGGAGATTATATTACTACTTCAAGTCAATGTACTTGTTTGCTTACAGTTTTCTATGATTACTTTGATGTTTACGTGGGCAAATAGCCGAAAAAATATGTACGTCAGGATTTGACCTGCATCTAATGCTTAACAAAGCACAACCATTTTTCAGTTTTTAATAATTATTTATGACTATACACTTGGTTCAAGTCATCCAACAATTTCAGTGGATAGGCACAAAAGTATGAGAAGAAATTCTCACCCGCTTGTGTCAATTGTTTTTGTCCTCGCTGTAAACAATTGAAACAAGATAATAATAAAAGTGCCTTCTATTATGCACTATACTATGCTTAATTAGTTGATGCCACAATAAAGCACACATATTGACAAAGCAGAATTATTTAAAGTGGATCACTGTCACATTTAATGGAAAACACAGTAACACTTTCAATCTTCGTTATGAAATGTAATGAATTCAATGATTCTTTCTACAGTTGATTAGTCACTAATATCACTTGTGCACATTCCCAATATTAAGCTAAACCAGATGAGACTGGACTAAGTAACATGTTCCATTTAATGTTTGCAGAACATGAGAACAACCACATATCTGTTAAAACTGTGAATGTACTGCAATCAATCATTATGCTTTATGGCAAAAAGTGTATACCAAAACTACCATTATAGCTACTGTACCTACCACGAAATGAAACCGGAAACCATAAATTCATTGTGGTTTTGATTATTTACATATGTCTATATTTATACAAATTTGACAGATTGCACAAGGGATGCAGGATGAGGATGTGCAATGTGCTTGGCCTTTGTAAAAGTACAACACTTTATTATGTTACCAATTGAACTGCAATCATTATATACACAGTGACATTTGTTTGTATAAAATGATGACTGATGGGCATCATATACTCAAACATGTACAACAGCATACATAGAGATACTGTATGTCCAAGCTGTCCATTACAAGATTTCATGTATACAAAGCTTTCACTATTTGATCCTTGTTGACTCAAAAGGTTTCCAACAAAATCAATGTAAAAGAACTCAATATGATATGATGCATGATACATGCATCATTGACCTCAACCTACAGTTGGTTTCAGGTCTTCATGCTTTGCTGCCTAATGATGAAAGTTGTTCATTCCAACCATGTTACAATTTTGTATATAAAATAAATGTTCTCGGTGTCAAATGTTGTGTTCTCAATTATTTCTATGACAAGTTTTGTACTAACTTTTGGTAGTATTTTCTTGAACGATAATAACAAGAAGTTTTCAGGCTTTTACAATCCTGGAACATTCCCAAAGTTTGTTCTTGTGATCCCTTTAGCTGCTTCCAAACTGTAATTTCTTCTCTACATACTAATATTGTTGTTGCAACAGCCTCAAGACAGTCAGAACATTTTCAACTTGAAAGATGAACAATATTATCTAGTTAATACACATTTTTAATAATCCTTCATACTATTTTTCAAAGATTGAACCTGTAATTTAGCAGAACCATACTTTTTCATTAGACTTACATATAAAAGGTGAAAGCAATTTGACCCCATTGAGCTCAAATGACCTTTCACTTTCACCAAAAATGATAGGGGTCTTGTACAGAATGTAAAATAACTACATACCAAATATGAGATTTGTCCAAAGTTCCCTTCTTGTGTTATCATGTTTACAAAGTAGGTGTCACATGAATACATACATACATACATACATACATACATACATACATACATACATACATGCATGCATGCATGCATGCATACATACATACATACATACACACACACGCACATGCATCAGCACACTAAAAGAGAGAGGATGATAGTCAACATTGCAAGAAAGTTACAACTAACTTAAAGATGTTACATCAATCTGTCATTACTATTAGTACATACCATTACAGTTACCAATCATTAAATCATATCAGGTATCATTCAATCTTCTTTAATATATACAAGCTTTTTCATTCTGGAAACAATGTCTTAGGTGTGTTACTTTTCTTACCGAGGGGATGGTATGACTACTCATGCCTTTGGCACCTGTAAAATGAATAAACAACAGAGAGGAAAAACCAAAAAAAAGAGGCAATTATGAAGAAATTCAAGACTATGACTCTACGACATGACTATATTTTATACACTATTCCTTGCATCAAGTAAAGATCACCATAAGTGACAACAGGAAGACAAAGGACAAAACACACTGATCACAAAAAACTAGAAAGCCAAAAGGCTTAATGATTCCTTGCCTCATGATATATATTGTAACAAACATGAATCGCCCACATGACAAGCATGAGATCCCACACAGTTATCCTACTTGAGATACCATCTTAGTAAGGTCAAAATCTTTTGAAATCTCGTGACCCAAAATGACCTTTCACCTCCACTTAAAACAATAGGGGTCGCCTACCCTATATGGCCATCAACATGCTAAATATGAACAATTCACAAGCTAAGTATAAGATCCCTCACATTTATCACCGTCAATATATCATGTACACAAGGTTTTGACCTTTTGTCACCCCAAATAACCTTTGACCTACACAAACATGAGAAAACTCCCAAATGGATATGATGCTGCAGGGGAACAAATTATATTTTGTCGTGTCTAATAACTTGATAAAAAGGTAAACATGTTTATTTAATCAAAATTACAGCACTTATTTTGTCGAGTTACAGCTATTGGTGGCAGCTCTTTCGTATTTGATATTTTGGCGTGATGCCCTTCCCAATGGCTATGAGGTCCTTGAAAATTAGCAACCAGAAAGCCAAAAGGCTTTGTGATTCCTTGCCACATGGTTATATTATAACAAGCATGAATTATTCACATGACAAGTATGAGATCAACTGCAGTTACTGGTCTTGAAACACCTTTAATAAGCCTTTAACCCAATTTATTTTGGTGACCTCAAATGACATTTGTTTGACGTCCACTAAAAGCAATAGGGATCACCTGCCCAGTATGGGGAACCTACACATCAAGTATGACATCAGTCAACAGTACTCTTCTGGAGATAATGTGCTAGAAAATTTTCACCTCGGGGGACCTCAAACGACCTTTGACCTCCACAAAAACAATAGGAGTCATCTACTCAATATGACTAACCCACACACCAAGTATGACATCAGTCACACTTACCCTTCTAGAGATACTGTGTTTACAATGTGTTTACAGTTTGACTCAGAGTGACCTCAAGTGACCCTTATCTCCACCAAAAACAATAGGGATCATCTGCTCAATATGACCAACAAACACACCAAGTATGGCATCAGTCGCAGTTACCGTTCTTGAGATATCATGTTTACAAGGTTTTCACATTTTGACCTCTGGTGACCTCAAATGACCTTTGACCTCCACCACAAGCAATACGGATCATCTACTTAATATGATCAACCCACACAGTAAGTATGACATCAGTCACAGTTACGCTTCTGGAGATATTGTGTTTACAAGGTTTTTCCAGTTTGACCTCCGTTGACCTCAAATGACCTTTGACTGTGACCAAAAACAATAGGGATCATCTACTCAATATGACTAACCCACACACCAGGTATGACATCAGACACAGTTACCGTTCTTGAGATATCGTGTTTGCAAGGTTTTCACATTTTGACGTCTGGTGACCTCAAATGACCTTTGACCTCCACCACAAGCAATAGGGATCATCTACTTAATATGATCAACCCACACAGTAAGTATGACATCAGTCACAGTTACTCTTCTGCAGATACTGTGTTTACAAGGTTTTTCCAGTTTGACCTCCATTGACCTCAAACGACCTTTGACCGCCACCAAAAACGATAGGGATCATCTACTCAATGTCTAACCCACACACCAGGTATAAGATCAGACACAGTTACCGTTCTTGAGATATCGTGTTTGCAAGGTTTTCACATTTTGACCTCTGGTGACCTCAAATGACCTTTGACCTCCACTAAAAACAATAGGGATCATCTACTCAATATGACCAACTCACACACCAAGTATGACATCAGTCACAGTTACCGTTCTTGAGATATCGTGTTTACAAGGTTTTCACATTTTGACCTCTGGTGACCTCAAATGACCTTTGACCTCCACCAAAAGCAATAGGGATCATCTACTTCATATTACCAACCCACACAGTACGTATGACATCAGTCACAGTTACCCTTCTGGAGATATTATGTTTACAATGTTTTTCCAGTTTGACCTCCGTTGACCTCAAATGACCTTTGAAGGCCACTAAAAACAATAGGGACCATCTACTCAATATGACTAACCCACACACCAAGTATGACATCAGACACAGTTACCGTTCTGGAGATATCGTGTTTACAAGGTTTTCACATTTTGACCTCTGGTGACCCCAAATGACCTTTGACCTCCACTAAAAACAATAGGGATCATCTACTCAATATGACCAACCCACACACCAAGTATGACATCAGTCATGGTTACCCTTCTTGAGATATCGTGTTTACAAGGTTTTCACATTTTGACCTCTGGTGACCCCAAATGACCTTTGACCTCCACCAAAAACAATAGGGATCATCTACTCAATATGACCAACCCACACACCAAGTATGACATCAGTCATGGTTACCCTTCTTGAGATATCGTGTTTACAAGGTTTTCACATTTTGACCTCTGGTGACCCCAAATGATCTTTGACCTCCACCAAAAACAATAGGGATCATCTACTCAATATGACCAACCCACACACCAAGTATGACATCAGTCATGGTTACCCTTCTTGAGATATCGTGTTTACAAGAAGTGTCACATACACACATACACACACACACATACACACACACACATCACCATCGCATAGATTCCTTCTGCCTTCGGCAAGGAATCAAAAACTGATAACCCTAGTAAACCAGAATCTAGCATGACTTGCAATTTTGCCTTTAGTCTACTTAAAGACACAACACACAGTACAAGTTTCCCTAATTTGATACATAGTAGTCATTTGTTTAAAGCTTACCTGAGCTACTGTAAAGTGAAACAGGGCGTTAAGAATACACCAACAAGGCGTACAAAGAAATTTGCTTCAACCATTGTTAAACCATTCAGTCTCATCAATAAATATCTGTCAAAGCTTCATCTCCTCAAAACACTATGCATGTGATGAGTAACAGATGCATCATTTGAAGTTTAAAAAGTTTGGGTGAACAAATTATTGTTGAGCAACAAATAACTAAATTTCTGATCTGTGAGAATCTTATTCCTTGAAAATAAGGCTACTGTATTTCATTATTTTGAATAATCTATCATTCTATGTCCACAAATAATGGTTTTCAAAATATTGTTGTTTTCTGTAAAACAAATGCCCTATTTCCCTTTAAGGGCTAAACAGAGACACTGTTTATACAGTAAATGGTTAAGTCCATTGAGCACCTGGCTCAACAGACTGTATGATTTATTCTGGACATTGTGGTTTCTACTGGCAGTCAACTGTGATAAATTATGTCAGATAACAGTGACCAATTTGAACGGAGGGGGGTCAGTTACAATTTGATTCATTCAATTAAGCAATCACAGTTCATGCACGCTCAAGGGTATTTGATCCAAATGATCAGTAATTTAGTTCTTTTTATAAAGCTAATAACCCGTGGTATATTTAATCAATTCCAATTTACAATTCATGCACGCTCACATGTCCTTATGAGGACAGTGGCATAAGGTTTGCCAAATAATAATCTTTGATACCAAATTTAATGTTGTCTTCATCTTTTCTTTATGGCTATCGAAGAGACTATGTTGGTATGTCCTAAAAGAAGTTCTCAAATCAACGAGAGGATTCTACATTACAAGTATAAAATTCACTAGAAGGACCGTTCTTTGAATATTGTAGATTCAAGTTTTTCACATTCCGACCTCCCATGACCCCAAATGACCTTTAGCCTCTGCCAAAAAGAAAAAAAAAGATCATCTACTCGATATGGGCAATCCACACGCTAACTATGAGATCTCTCACATTTATCGTTCTGGAGATATCGTGTTTACAAGCAATTTTCAAGGTATCTACCTTTTGAACTCTGGTGACCCTTGTACTCAATAAGATACACCTACACACTTCGTATGACATCTGTTCAAGCTTCTCTTCTTGAGATATCGTGTTTACATGGTTTTCACAATTTGACCCCTGTTGACCCCAAATGACCTTTGACCTCCACTGAAAACGATAGGTTCCTCTACTCAACATGGTACAACTACATACTAAACATGAGATCTCTACAAGCTTCCTTTCTTGAGATATCGTGTTTACAAGGTTTTCATAATTTGACCCCTGTTGACCCCAAATGACCTTTGACCTCCACCAAAATGATAGGGATCATCTACTCAATAAGGGCAACCTTCATGCCAAATATGACATCACTCACAGTTACACTTCTGGAGATATCGTGTTTACAAGCAATTTTCAAGGTATTTACCTTTTGACCTCTAGTGACCCCAAATGACCTTTGACTTACACCAAAAACAATAGGGATCATCTACTCGTAAAGGGCAATCTACATGCCAAGTATGAGATCACTCAGAGTTACGCTTCTTGAGATATCGTGTTTACAAGCAGGTATCACACGCACACACACACACGCACACACCCGCACACACACGACATCACCATCGCATAGATTCCTTCTGCCTTCGGCAAGGAATCAAAAACATCAATCTCTAATGAAAGTTACAGAGAAATGTTGACAAAATGTGTTTTAGTTGTAACATTTGATGACCCTGATACAGAGGGAATGTATTACTTCAGGTCAATGTACTTGTTTGTTTAGTTTTTCTGTGATTACTGTACTTTGATGCTTGTATGGGAATAGCTGCCAAACTATATATCAAGGCTTAATCTGCAATTTATGCTTCACAAATATTTAACCAGAATGCAGAAATGCACTGTGGTTGCGATGATCCGATTTGGAATATTTTTGCGGAATCTAATATAATAGCATTAGTATATACTGTGTCACAATGAGTTATGTATGCTTTATATGAAGTATGAGATCTGCACAAGCTTCCTTTCTTGAGATCATACCTCCATGTTCACAACTTGATGCTTGTTGACATGGAATGACCAGATTCTACCTCCATTAAAGACTAACGTTCTTGTGCTAAATGAGATACAACTACACATTGCAATACGACATCTGTCCAAGCTTCCCTTCATGAGATAATACGTTTACAAGAATTCCACACTGTGACCATGTTGACCACAAATGACCTTTGACCTTCACTAAAGAAAATGAAAATTTTTGTAAATTCAATGAAATAAACCTACAATCTAATTGGGAGACCTGCCCATGATTTCTTTCTTGAAATATTGTGCTGAAGTATATATTTTATATATTTTCACCACTTGACCCCTGTTGACCTCAAATGACCAGTGACCTCCACCAAAATCAACAGGAATCTGGTAATCAATGTGACACACTCACATACCAAATGTGAAATTTGTCCAAGCTTCTTGCAATATACTGTTTACAAGTAAGCTGTGTTGGTAGGAGCACTACGCATATATCAGTATACATGGCTGCTCCATACCTAAATGGCAGGAAAATATCCGCTTCATCACTTTAACTCTGCAATCAATTAAGACCTGAAACATTCTGTAACAACCCTGAAAAAGTATGCATTTGTTTTCTTTTTAACAAAATAGTGAGGAATCAAGATACACTGAATGTCAATATGCAACCATTAACTTGAAGAAATTAAATGCCAAACACATTGGAGGGAGGGGAGGAGTGGGGTGGGTGGGTGAGGGATGAGGATGGAAGATATGTGGAAGTTAATATTAACATAGAAGTGCTGGTAAATTATTTACCATCCCCTGTAGCTGTAGGCCAATATGATTGAGCAGAGCTTGGTCTCAAATGCATTGAATTGGAGTTGTAAAAATGTGTTGGTTTGTCGTAACACTGTTATATATGGTGAAATTTTCTCCACTCTTTTATAAGTTTAATGTGCAAAGTTTTAGTGTAAAATATCCTATCCTGTTCCTGATGACCCAATATAAGCTTAGCAATGTATCATGTAACATAAAGCACATTTTCAAACAGTTTGGGTCAAAATTTACTCGAAAATCTAGTCTGTTCCTGTACAGTAAGTGTAGGGCACCAGTAATACATGTGTTGGCTAGGATCTATCTCAGTATTACGTATATATGTTAGGCTACAGCAAAAGTCACAAGTCACTCTGAACGAAAATATCTTGTAGAAGGAAACCTTTGAATTAAAATTTGGGAAAATGATGCGAATAGCTAGTTTGGGGTGTTATGCACATGCCATGCAAATGTTTTTGGCAGTTTTGACCGATTGAGATCTTTTTTTTTTATGCTTTCGACATCGTATCTTGCTTTTCTGACCATGTGATAGTATCTACAGTACCAAGTGTATACAGACAACAAAACAGCAGCGGAGATCCAACTATGGCCTTTGTGACTGAAATCTCTTACTTCAGGGAGTCTAAAACCTTAACAACATTCACAGTTTGCATCAACAGAAAGTTGTCTTTGGAACAAACGTTGGGTATTGCATTCGTTCCAACCAGGGAGTTGCTATTTGACAATATTAACTCCCTGTTCCGGCCGTACTGCCTTGCATACGTGATATACTGTATGTGTACGTATGTCGGCTACTTACATGGGCAATATGTACTTGGGAGGAATCTATCATTCTGTGCAACATTAACGAAACAGACAGACTAGACAGGTTGTGCAACTGACTTAGTATAGGGAGATGGTATACAGAGATGAGCAAACTGTAGGTGAAAACCTTATTTAGCTATTTTTTTTTTCCTCAGCTCATACAACTGAGGTTTCTTTTTGGCGGGAATTACGGGGAAAAATGTTACTCCATATTTCATGAACACGAATGTTTTCCAATTTGTAGTAACGAAATGGAAACATGCATGCAATTCACTTCCCTTTTTGCTATTCTGACATATCTAATATGGTGGGAAGTACAGTCATATCGGCCTTTCAACTGTTTTTCTAGGTAGGTGTATGGTACTTCGGACACTGTTCGGTCTCACACTTTGCTTTTGTTTTTATGTATGACATACACTGCCACTTATTTTGATGTTCCATTGTCACCAATTTTTTTTCTTCTTACTAAAATGCTAATTTGTGTTCATGTGCTCTTGCAAGGTGCACAGCTTTTGTGCACACAACTTGAAGAGGTTGCCTTGGAATTTTTTTGTAACCCCCAATCACGGACTATTCCAATTACATACAGTTCAGTTACATATTCTCTGATCGACTAACTTGAGAAGTGAAGGGGTAACAATTGGTTTCTTCACACGGCTTTACTTTTTACGACGGATTATCCATTTTTCCAGGTACACCTGGTATGTTTGGTATACTTGTTAGCTGTTAATTTTGATACTGTAGGTGAAGGTGTCAATGCCATGCCCACTATACCACACAGTTTATTTACAAGGTTTTCACACTTTGACCCTTGTTGACCTCAAATGACCGTTGACCGCCATTTAAAAAGAATAGTGTTCTTGTACTCTAAAAGATACATACTTCATATGACATCTGTCCAAGCTTCCCTGCTTGAGATATTGTGTTTACAAGGTTTTCACAACCTGACCCCTGTTGACCTCAAATGACCTTTGACCTCCACCAGAATCAATACGGAAGTTGTACTCAATGTGGTACACCAACGCACTAAATATGACATTTGTCCAAGCTTCCCTTCTTGAAATATTGTATTTTACAAGATTTTCACAATTTGACCCCTGTTGACCCCAAATGACCTTTGACCTCCACCAAAAAAATAGGGTTCTTCTTCACAATATGGTACACCTACATACCAAATATGAGATCAGTCCAAGCTTTTCCTTCTTGAGATATTGTGTTTACAAGGTTTTCACGATTTGACCCCTGTTGACTCCAAATGACCTTTGACCTCCACCAAAAACAATAGGGTTCTTTTTCTCAATATGGTACACCTACGTACTAAGTATGAGATTTGTCCAAGCTTTCCTTCTTGAGATATCGTGTTTACAATGTTTTCACAATTTGACCCCTGTTGACCCCAAATGACCTTTGACCTCCACCAAAAACTATAGGGTTCTTCTACTCCATGTGGTACACCTACGTACTAAGTATGAGATTTGTCCAAGCTTTCCTTTCTTGAGATATCGTGTTTACAATGTTTTCACAATTTGACCCCTGTTGACCCCAAATGACCTTTGACCTCCACCAAAAACTATAGGGTTCTTCGACTCCATGTGGTACACGTACATACTAAGTATGAGATTTGTCCAAGCTTTCCTTTCTTGAGATATCGTGTTTACAATGTTTTCACAATTTGACCCCTGTTGACCCCAAATGACCTTTGACCTCCACCAAAAATAATAGCATTCTTCTTCGCAATATGGTACAGCTCCATACCAAATATGAGATCTGTCCAAGCTTTTCCTTTTTGAGATATCGTGTTTACAAGGTTTTCACGATTTGACCCCTGTTGACCCCAAATGACCTTTGACCTCCACCAAAAACAATAGGGTTCTTCTTCTCAATATGGTACACCTACGTACTACATATGAGATCTGTCCAAGCTTCCCTTCTTGAGATATCGTGTTTACAAGGTAGGGTGTCACAGACATATATACACACACACACGCACACACACACACGCACACATACACACACACATATGCATGATTACAAAGGTTACCATTATCATCGAAACCAATAATTAGCAGCAACTGTATATGAAATCTCTATGCAAGTCACATAACATTTTAACTGGATAGGCATACCACATAGGAGAAGTATTCTCACCTCTTTTTGAAGTTCGAGGTTGTCTCTCCTGTAACAAATTGGAACAAGATAATGAAAACAACTGCATAAGTAGTTGGTACCACAATAAAGCAGATGTACTGATTAAGAAAAACTTTTTAGGAGACTCATTGTCACATGTAATGAAAGCCAACCCCTTACAAAGAAAAAGTTTCAATCTTCACTAAAAAGATACAATGAATTCAATGACAGAAGATAAACTTCCTCTTCATTCTACAGTAAAATCTATCAGTCAGTAAAATCAATTGTGCATATTCCAGTTTTCATAATAATATTATGCTAAACCTGATGGGACTGACAAATGGGTAATATTTTCTGTCTAATTAGTGTCTTGTGAATACAGAACATGAAAATTACCAGATGCCTGTCTGTTTGTGATGATTATGGAGGATTTTTATAAATCACATGCTCTGTGACATTACTCAAAGAAAATTCCCTTTATTTAAGAGAAAGATTGCTAGTTACTAACTAATTGCAAGGAATTTGTTCACTTGGGCATAATATCATGGTCACAACTGTTAATGGTCATGCAATATCTTATAACACATCTACCCACTAGAACTATTTACCATGAAATGAAATCATATAACATTCAATTTACTCCAATAAAAGCATTTTCATTCACAAAACAGTGTTTCAGGTGTGTTGATTTTCCTTACCATGGAGATATGTTCAAGCATGCCTCTGATGTCTGTAAAATGAGTAAATTATGGAGAAGATAAAAAGCAATTATACATGGAGAAATCCAAGATTCTGATATGACTCTATTTTACACAGTATTCCTTTGCATCTAGTCAAGAGCATCATAAGTGATAACTGGAAGACAAAGGAGCAAACACATCCATTACAAAATATCAATCTCCATTAACAGTTACAAAGAAATGTTCACAAATGTGTTTTAGTTTTCTATGATTACTTTGATGCTAATGTGCGCAGATAGCAGCCAAACTACATATCAAGGTTTAACTTGCAACAAATGCTTCACAAAATACAAAGCATTTTCAATATTTGGTAATTATTTGTTACTATTCATTTGGTTCAAGTCATCGAACAATTTAAATAACAGGGATTAATGTATGAAAAGTAATTCTTACCTGTTTCTCTATTTTGATTTTGTCGCTCCTGTAAATAATTGAAACACAATAATGAAAATCTGCTGATATTACTTGGCACTATGATAAATAACAAGTATTCACAAAGCACAACTTTTGATGTGTTTCTCTGTCATATTTAATGAGAGACAAAAACTGACAAGTCACAATCTCCATCTTCACCAAAAGTGTAATGAAAGTTAATGACAGAAGATTATCTTTCCCTGTCGTTCTTTTACAGTAAAGTTGATTACAGTTAGTAATATCACAAGTCACACACATTCCAGTTTTCACTAGTAAACTAAACATCATGCTAAAAAAAATGGAGAGACTGTATAATGGCTAATATATTCTGCATAATGCCTGTTTTTGAAGGACCATAAATTAAATCACATGCACTGTGACATCACTCAACGACAATTAATTCACTCAAAGAAAGAAAGATTGCTAGTCAATAACAACACTGCAAGACATATAACCATTCAATTTAATACAGATCTTGTAAAATCAATCTGTCATTTCTGTTCTTTGAAATGCAATAGCATACACCAAAGTTACCATTGCAGTTATCTACTAGGGACTAAGTGATGTGGTTTTTCACTGCCGATCCGATGGTTGATGTTTTATCATAACATCGGCCAATTTCCCGTCCAATACAAATTTTTTTGCTGTCAATGATGTACGTAACAATTAAGTAACCAAATTATACCCTTCAACAATGCCTATGTATACACATTGGCTTTATGGAATTCTGAACATTGGCCAACTTACCAATCAATCACTTCAAGTATCAAATCATAATTTTGCAACATTACTATACTAACTTTGTGAAACAAAAAATCTGTCATATATTGGGCCCTAGTCATACAAGCTAAAACTTTTGCTTCAAAACAGAATTGTTGCATAGCCACCAAAATAACTTGCTACAACACGTAGTAGATCTTAATTGGTGAATGCCACTGAGTAACCTACATGCTTATAAGAAAGTTTTACACACGAAACTTGTATTGTCCATGTCGCAAGTTGTGACTGGTTAGTTACATCATACTATTCACAATGTCTTTTATTAATGGTAATGGCAGCTGTAGTGCCATTGGCAATGGCAGCACTAAAGCGTTTACACTGATTTTACTGAACAGTGCATCAAAAGAGTGCTGCTTTGGTAAACCTCCCGTTTAGATGAACGGCTTTGCAACCATGCTTAATCAGACTTGGGATGGTACACTGTGCCAAAGAAATGCAGTAGATTACTGAAGACTGCCCCTACATTAAAGTCCATGGTAACTTGTAAGTAGTAAACTTATGAGGCCACATTCTATTGAGACTCTCAGTCCAATTGATTCATAATTGTTGATACCTTTCACAGTCACAGAGAGCATGTAATGACAGTGGCAGTGTTACAGAGAACTGTTAGAAATAACTGACACTGATAAATTGCTGAAATTTTATCACTGCAAAAGTTCTACTATCCCAGTTTTTTATGCACGATAGAAAAGTAGAAATGCCTAATCAGAGTGTAACTTGGGATTATTTTGTTGTATCTCTAGTAAATGATTGTAAAGCTGTTTGTAAAATTTGCCATACGGACGTTTCTCACAGGGGAACTTCAGCAAAGAACTTTTCATCCACTAGATTGAAAACTCTCCTGCAGTACACTTATTTAAAGGTAGTTCACAGAGAACAACCATTACCAACAACTGCACTGGGAAACAAAAGAAAGCTCCACTAAGAAGAACTGTTGACAAGTTCAACAAAATTGTCTAACAAGCAAGTGTACCGCAGTCAGCCAACTTCGAAAAAGATCTTTGAAAGATTGTAGCGATGGACTTTTGTCTAATGACAATCCAAAAGGATGGCATATGACAAGCTCCTTGGAGAGGTGATAGCTTTGGAATTCAACAATTCAGTGATGTGGAAGATGTTGGTTTCCGGCGCTTCGATTCGAACGTAAACCCCTTGGTATCTGCTACAATCTGAGCCAAACCACTATCCGTGGCATATACAGTAGAATCCCTAAAACTAAATAGTTTGGGAATTTACAAGCAGCACACTCACCTCTAATAACCTATGGATTACTGTACTGACTACAATCTAGCCACTGACAATTGAGTGTGTGTATCTGGTCACCATCCTGTAGTAGTCCCCTGGCCACACAGGGGAGCTTAGAAGCGATGGAATGAGTGGAATGGATATTATCTACCGTTATATAGCAGTAGTAGTAGAAGAGGGAGCAAATCTCACCTGAACATGACAACCACCATGTGGGTCCAAAGCGGGTACAGAGAAGATCTGAGTGGGCCAAGGAGGGAAACTGGCGGGTTGAGTGGGCTAAGGCGAGTCTACCAAAAGCTGTTCTGTGTCCTTTGGTCCTCTTTGCCGAAGGACAAACAGACATGCTCGGTGAGCAGTGGTGAAAATGTGGACGAAGATCATTTTGCTCCTGTACAAGCTTGTGGGTCCGGAAAGAAGGGAGGCAGTGCCGGTACGGGTCCTTCAATGAGGTGAGTATGTTACTTGTTAATTCCCAAACCATTTAGCCTTGGGGAATTCACAGTGTGTACTCACTCAACTCATATAACCTACCCATTCATGACACAGGTAGATAAAAGGCAGGCCTAGAACCTCACCGATGGAGACAAAGGGCCACAAAGGCAAAGGCACCCTCAGTAGTTGGCTTCTTTGAGAGGAAGCAATTGATCAAGGAGAATGGCATTTTCCAGGCCGCTGCTGCCATGATGTCGTCCAGAGGGAGGTTCTAAAACAAAACTCTGGAAGCAGCGTGACTGTGAACCCTCTCTGGAAGGTGGGTGTGGGGGTATGAGATCACCCAACCAGCGGGAAATACAATAGTGTCTTTCGAAGCCGGCATATAACGATGCCTTGGTAGAAGTAAAGTTGGTTGGAGGTATGGAAGATATCTCCTGGGGCGAAAGTCGGCAACTGATTCTTGACTAGGGAGTGGGGATTTGGGAGGATCGTACAAAGCCGTGTTGGAGAGAGAGCAAATGGAGCAACTCCTATGCCTGGCAGGCATGGCGGCCATCAAGAAAAGTGTCTTATGGCTAAGGACATCCAGAGGCGCATTGTGGCGAGGCTCCTACGGGGACTGGGCTGCCGCCTCAAATACAGAATTCAGAGACCAAGACATGGAGAGCCTGGAGCTGCATGAGGACCCTGTGAAGTAGGCCATACAGTGAAAATGTGTAACCCAAGAGGAACAACAAGGTGTCTGTACACCACACTTGAGGTTTGCTGAACATGGAGCAGCATGTCGCAAGGTGGGTATTCTGTTCCAATGCGAACAGGTCCACCAGAGGTCTCCAAAATAGATGAAAGATGTGGTCTGCCCATAGCTGGGACAGTTCCAACCCCTACTGCTAAAACGGGCTCCGGAGGGTGCATCTGCGACAAAATTCTCTCCCTGGAGGGGTGTCATGTAACAGTCATGCCATGCTCCCGGTCCCACATCCTCCGAGGGGAGGGATGTCAACTACATGTCGTCCTGGGGGCTGATGCATGAGACTGTTGTTGCGTTGTCTGATCGAACCGTCACTCTGTTGCGCTCCAATTGGGACGTACAATGGCGGATGGAGCAGATGACTGCCTCCATCTCTAGCACACTGAGAGGTAATTGATGTCTCGATACCGATGCCTCATTACATAAAGGCAGGTGTCCTTGAGGTCAATCAAATTTGCCAACATGCCCTGTGACAAAAGTCTATAGATGCCCACTGGTGTTTCTATGCAGAACTTTCCCAGGTGAACGAACTGCTTGTTGAGTGACTTGAGGCTGAAAATGGATCACCGCATGAGGTTTTTCCTCGGGGTTAGAAAAACAATGACCGGAAAAGAAGTTTGCCCCAGCATACACACCTTCGCACTCCACCTTTTGTGAGGAAGTTGGCAATCTCCCGTTCATTGTTGTCCTTCTTGTCTGGCTCATCAGTTATTGTAGTGGCCTGAGGGATGCCATATGAGGAGACCGGCACCGTGAACTTGATCCAGTAACTCCCCTCAAGTACTCTATAGAATCCATAGGGTTGTCCTGGGTCTCCCACCAGGGAGCCATATAGTGTTCCAGTCTCCAACCCAGCAGACGGGCCACCTTGATGGGGTGGGCATCCTTAGGGCTGTTGCTACCACCCCGTCCATGGAAAGTTGGCAGCAACCAGTTGCCATGACGGGAGTCACGTGAATCCCGCTGGCATGGGCAACAGCAGTTCTGGGAGTTCGAAGCAGAACCCTGGTAATGCCGTTGGCTGGAACGCTGGTTCCAAAAACCACTCCCACACTGGACAGTTGGATGTCGGGAACATGCAACATGGGCCATATGCTCACTGTCTTCCTGCAAGCACTCTACCTCCTCGTGGAGCTTAGAGCCAAACTGTGTGCCAAAGAGATTGTTGAAACCAAAAAGATAAAAAATATATAATATTATTATTTGCTTTTGCAACTGATTTAATATGCACGTTATTTTACTTTGCTTCCAAGGTTCATACAAGCTAATTTCAACTGATTAACAAATATTTAGTGCAAAATATGTCAGAAAATAGAGAGGATGAGCCTTTGTAGTTCCCCATTTTTTTTTTTAGATACATACAATATGCAATGGAGTATGTATTAATCTGTTTGAGCAGAATGTTTCTTCAATGGAAAATTCACATTATTAATTTAGGGTGATACCACTCTCGATTTCTGTGAGAATGGGTCAAGTTTATTTATTGCAAAAATGTTCATTTATTGGAAATCTAACATTATCCTCCTGCTATCAAATATACTGTATATGACAGCTATATATAGTCAGTATGCACAATCTACCAAGGTAATCTAAAAAGTAATCACATAATAGTAAACTCAGAAGTGCTAACTCCTTTGTGAGGGAAGAAGAGTAGGAATTGCCATGCAAGTATTTTTGCAGTGCTTTATTGAAGTGTCATATACTCCCTCAGTTGGGTGATAAACATTTGTTACCGTGCGAACATCTATTTTTCCCAGCTGAACATTAGATATATATGGATCGAAAGAGCAAATGGACAAGACTCATCTGAAAATATTCTATACCCATGCAACCAATGCCACAACCAAAGTCCTTCTGGACATTGCATTTTTAATGTGGGGTGGTTATTTGTAAGGAAATTTGCTATGATTGTCCCATAGCCCTCTACCGCTTTACGTAATATGGCCTCATGAAATATATGCAGGTTTTTGTGCATTGGCAAAAATTGGCAAAGTAATTAGCTAAATTTTGCCAATCCACTGTTTTACCAATATGACAAACAAAGACCCGATGCGATATACGATCCGATTTACGGTGAATCACACTGCCTACCATGAACAGAATCATATCTCATTCAATTTTCTTCAATAGAAGCCTTTTCATTCTGAAAGCATTGTTACAAGTGTGCTATTTTTCTTACCATCAGTGTTAAACGTTTCAATATTTTGTTGAGACCTGTGAAGCAAATTAATTATAGAAAAGAAAAAAAGCAATTATGAAAAGAGCCTTGACTCTGAAATCACTCTTTTTATATTACTTGCATCAAGTAAAGAGCGTCGTAAGGGACAACAGGAAGACAAAGGAGCAAACACATCCATTACAAAATATCAATCTCCATTAATAGTTACAGAGAAATGTTCACAAATGTGTTTTAGTTGTAACCATTGATGGCCCTGAAACAGAGGGAATATACTACTTCAAGTCAATGTAACTGCTTGTTCACAGTTTTCTATGATTACTTTGATGCTTCAGTGGGCAAATAGCATCCAAACTATACAACAAGGTTTAACCTGTGATTAATGCTTCACAAAATACAAAGTTTTCAGTATTTGATAATTGTTTGTTATTATACATTTGGTCCAAGCCATCTAACAATTTAAGTGGATAGGCATAAATGCATGAGAAGTAATTCTTACTTGCTTGAATAGTGGGTGTTTCTTGCTCCTGTAAATAATTGAAACAACAGAAAAAAAAACTGATTTATTATGCTTAATTATTTGATACCATCTGAAAGCACACTTATTGACAAAGCACAACTATTCAAAGTGGCCCACTGTCTCATTTAATGGAAGACGAACACTGACAAGGCAGCAGTTTCGGTTGTCACTGAAGAATGTAATGAATGCAATGACAGAAAATTAACTTTCCCCTTTATTCTACAGTAAAATTGATTAGTCAGTAATACTATTTGTGCACATTCCAGCTTACTGTGCCAAATATTACACTGTTGAACCAGATGGGACTGTACAATACACAATAAAGAATAAATCACTTGCTCTACAATGTCACTCAAAGGCAATTTACTTTATATAAGCAGAGAACTGATGTTAGTTAATAACAGCATTGCAAGGAATTCAACTGCTCACTTAGAGGTACTAAGACGACCGATGTACCGCAATCAATTACTACTGTTTATGTAAAATAGTGTATACCAAGGCTACCATTTGAGCTACTGACCATGAAATGAAACCAGAATGCACAAATTCATCATGGTTTTGATAAGTTACTGCACGGGTATTTTTGTACAAATTTGAAATATTGCACAAGGTGAGAATGTTCAAGATGCTTTGGCTTGTTGACTCAAAATGCCTCCAACAAATTTGTATGTTTCTGCACTCAATATGGCACACCACCACATCTAAATAAGAAAAGAAAAGGATTAGGTATAATTTCCATTCTTGAGATATCATGTTTACAGGCAGGGACGTGCCCTTAATTTCTTTGGATGCCGGGTGATTTCTTGATCGTGGTCTCATGCTGTACAGGGGTGTTTTAGGCCAGCTAAATGGGCTTAATATTTCCAGCTTGGTACCACAGTTCGGAGGGGATTTCAATCACTTGAAATTTTAGAAAAGTTGGAAGAATATTTTAGCTGGGCAGGGAACGTACAGTGGTATAACTTTACCAGATAGCCCTTTCCTAATGTACCTCTGATATGAGCAATTGATACTCAATGGCCTATAATGAACCAAAACGCTGACTTGAAGTGACTGTATTGTTTTGAAAGTCCTATCTGCAATTTGTGGATCTGCAGAAATAAGGCATCAAGTGCTGACTTAAATTTCAAATGTCAGCTCTTTGCTGTGCTGAACGAGCTTCTTCAAAATTTATCAAAAATTCTCTCAGCCAACTTGATACAGCCTACAAAAGGAAGAACTTCCTTTTTGTCCCATTACATAATAGAGGCCGAGTGATCACGCAACGATTAAGTTATTAATAGGGAGCCTGCAGTTAAGATGCGTGATCTCCACATGAGGGTAAAATGTATGCTCACTGCTACCCAGGGCACTTGCCAAGAAACATCCCTGCCAGGAGTATTTGCATACATAGTTTAGGGTGAGATAATCGGAAATTACAAGTATCTTTGGAGGCTATGCGTAAATCTGGATTCGCCTCATAATCTTTTAAGTCGTTTGAGAGGTACTCTGACGTCAGGATGTGAGAGAGGGTGGAGTCCATTGGGTGTCACTGGTAGTGAGCAGTCGCATGGTTTATTATATGTTTTGTGTAAAGACAGGTTATTGGTAATTGTTGGGTTATTTTACTTCTATATAATGAAATATCAATAATATTTTGAAGTAGAATGGGATAAGCAAAAGAAGTGGTAAGAGAGTAGCATCATTATAACCATGTATGAAATTTGGAACTTTGCTTTTGTTTAATCTTTTGTAGTGTGCTGGTTATGACATTTTACTTGAGTTGGAAGGCCAGAGTTTACACAAGTTGTACCTGAGTTTGGAGGTGAACAAGCTAAACAACAAAGTTTCATAAGACTGGGCAAGAGCTTTGATCACCAAGGGGGGAGAAAAAGAAAGAGAAAAATATATTTGACGAGGAGAGGTTTCACGATGTTGTGAATATCATTTCTTTCTAGTAGATTTGATTAATGGACTTGTGTATGAAATGTGTGGAGAATATAACATTGTTTATGTGCCATTTGTGTTTGGATAAGCATCAGACTTTTTAAATTATATTAGGTAAGAAAACATCCCTTATTATTAATAATAGAAAAGTGGAGAAACTAGTTTTCATTGTATGTTTCCTTGTCTCCTCATGGACAAGCTTACCAACCGGGGTAGAATCTAATATTAAGAGAGCCTGCTTGCCACAGTCTCACCCCTCACCTACAAAGAAACGTAGCTCAAATATGTTTTCAAGTGAATTTATTTTGAGGTCACAGTACCGTTGAAGGCTCATGTCCCCATTAAAGTTGGGTGAGAGGCAACATCTGATGATAACACCACTGTAAGAGTTCCTCTAGAGACTTTGGACACTACCTATGTGGATCACAATGATCAGTTGGTATGTTTCCATAAAAAAAAAAAAAAAAAGATTCTCCATTGCTGTGCAACATTGGAATGTGTTCAACCAAATACAACCAACTTTCATGTTTCTATTTTTTTTTTCTTTCAGGCATACATGTACTTTATGATGCTTGGTTCTGGGCACCACCCATTGCAAGCCAGCAGTTTATAGACATGGCATAGCGTTATTTTCTTTTATAGGGAATTTCCAGTTTTTCTTCTTTGAGGGAATTTACAGGGTGATATCAGCAGTGGGGCTAAAGGAGGTATGGGGAAACTTACCCGCTCCCACCACTTTTCAGACCACTTTTCAGAGATTTTCTTTTCCTACATCTAAAAACATGAGAACATACCATACCACTGTGGTAAATTTCAGTGAATTAATCTGCGCAGTTTTTAATCTGAAAGCCTCAGATAACTTCTGATCAGTTCACAAAATTCCTGCCTCCATATAATAATTACAACTGTTAAAGGTGAAGAAAAGTCAGGATTTTTGACAATGTTAAATGAGACACTAACATGTGATGAACACCATCACCAAATTCTATTTAAATACGTTGTTTACTTTCCAAAATATTGTAATTCGAACGTTCATAAAAAATAATAAGAGAGATGAAATTTTGAGAATGTGATGACATCACCTGATCATACAAGACTGAAAGGTTTTATTTTTCTTCACATTTCAAAAATTTCAAATTTTTTTAAAATTATCAATAAATTTTTAACAGTTATGCATAGATTCCACAAAACTTTGTGGTTTGGGAATTTACGAGCAACATGCTTAGATATCTAAAATTATGACTAATACACTAAATAAAAGCTTTCAAGCAGACTTAGGTGGAAAAGTAGGAGAAAAGTGGGACCAGTATTTTTCAAAAAATAGGATATAAGTAGTTGAGCCTGGAAATGAAAAAGTAGGAGAAAAGGAGGACATGTTTATGACTTTCAGGAGTGAAGGTGGGGGTGGGCGCTGGTTCACTATCTAACGCAACGATACGGCAAAGAACCTGATGAGATTTTTAAGGGAATGCCCTGAGGTATACATGTCTTATTGCATGTTCCTCTGAGAAGCATTTCACCTATCAGGTGAAATAGACTTTTACTTTTTATGTAGTAAAGCGACAAGAATGGTTCTTATGACCAAACTTAGAATGGCTCTTATGACCGTCTGTGTAGCCTAGGTGCTTAAGGTTTTGCTAGTGTTACAAAGTATTATACTCAGGTAGTTTGGTATGCGTACTTTTTACCTAAAATCGAACCAAGAATGTGCAAAGCCACGCCCAGCAAGTTGCTTTGTGCTGCAGTTATTAAATTAGGCCATACGCCTAGGCAGTTTTAACGATAATTAGTGCATACGGTTTTACAGTAAGTTTAGCCAGCTATGTATGCACCAAATATCATGAACATTCGTCATCATTAGATATGAATATGCCTGTGAGTTAGGCCAGCTTCGTAGTTTAACCCTGCCACTGTATAAAAAGTAGCCTAGGCTATAGACACAATAATAGTTAAAACTGAACAACTGTCGGCTACTGGCTATTTATGGCCTAGTGCATGATGTGTGCTATGGTGAAATGTATATATAGTCTACTACTCTTGGAAGGTGTAAAGTTTAACTTGGAAGGAAACAAGGGACATTCCAGTTTGCAATTCATTTTCATGGGCCTACTTCTTATCTCTTACATCTCAGTCTAATCCATTGTGTTGCTTTGTTCAAATTCACTGTTCGAGCAATGAGCCATGGCATACCCATCCTGATGAGCCATTAATGGCTGCTATGTTTATTCTAACATGGCAGGCGAGGTTATGAGCTGCTGTACCATAACTACTAACTAATGCCGAAACTAGAAGGATCAGATGGTTGATGACAGGCTCCAAGATTATCCTTTTCATTGCATTTTCATTTAAATATGACTGTTATTCAGCCATCAACCCAGTTTATCAATGTCAAAGCCATCAAACTAATTTCGATCCTTCTAGTCGATGGGTTTATATTTCAAACACATACCTTGTGTGTTGTTCAGCCTTTAAGTATCTTTCAGAGTGATATGGAGCAGTGTTAGCGCCAAGAATTTAAGTCTGGGAAAGACACCTCTTTCCATAAATTTTTTGGAATTTGCAGTATGAAGGAGGGAATTTTATACTTAATTGTTTCATTAAAAAAATAGAGGGATTCCCCCTTGCATTTTATTTTAGGGGATTTTGAGAACAGCGGCAGCAGTCACCCATTCCTGTACCTTAATGCGAACACTGGTATGGAGTAGAACCATACTGTCTCTATCTTACTCTCTAAAAACGACTGATTCCTTGATGTGGAAGGAGATATATGGTAAAATGGTTCTTCGATAATTCAAAGAAGACAAAATCAAAACCAAAACGATTGTTAAGGGAAGTAATGCAAGGTGGGTATACCAGCTTTATCTACATTGATGATTAAATAGAGGAAGAAACACACTCAATAAAATACCTAATATAATGATGACAGTTATGTGATTTTCTACAATACATAAATAACTAGAAAGCCAAAAGGCTTAGTGATTCCTTGCCTCATGATATATATTGTAACAAACATGAATCGCCCACATGACAAGCATGAGATCCCACACAGTTATCCTACTTGATATACCATCTTAGTAAGGTCAAAACCTTTTGAAATCTCGTGACCCAAAATGACCTTTCACCTCCACTTAAAACAATAGGTATCACCTACCCTATATGGCCATCAACATGCTAAATATGAACAATTCACAAACTAAGTATAAGATCCCTCTTATTTATCACCCTTAAAATATCATGCATACAAGGTTTTGACCTTTTGTCACCCCAAATAACCTTTGACCTACACAAACATGAGAAAACTCCCAAATGGATATGATGCTGCAGGGGAACAAATTATATTTTGTCGTGTCTAATAACTTGATAAAAAGGTAAACATGTTTATTTAATCAAAATTATAGCACTTTATTTTGTTTAGTTACAGCTATTGGTGGCAGTTCTTTCATATTTGATTTTTGGCATGATGCCCTTCCCAATGGCTATGAGGTCCTTGAAAATTAGTAAAAACTGATATTCCTATTAAACAAGAATCTAGCATGACTTGCAATTTTGCCTTTAGTCTACTTAAAGACACAACACACAGTACAAGTTTCCCTGGTTTGATACACAATAGTCATTTGTTTAAAGCTTACCTGAACTACTGTTAAGTGAAATGGGGCGTTTAGAATACATCAACATGGCATACAAAGAAATTTGCTTCAACCATTGTTAAACCATCCAGTCTCATCAGTAAACACCTGTCAAAGCTTCATCTCCTCAAAACATTATGCATGTGATGAGTAACAGATGCATCATTTGAATTTTAAAAAGTTTGGGTGAACAAATTATTGTTGAGCAACAAATAGCTAAATTTCTGATCTGTGAGAATCTTATTCCTTGAAAATAAGGCTACTGTAATTCGTTATTTTGAATAATCTATCATTCTATGTCCACAAATAATGGTTTTAAAAATATGGTTGTTTTCTGTAAAACAAACGCCCTATTTACCTTCTAGGGCTAAACAAAGACACTGTTTATACAGTAAATGGTTAAGTCCATTGAGCACCTGGCTCAACAGACTGTATGATTTATTCTGGACATTGTGTTTTCTACTGGCAGTCAACTGCAATAAATTATGTCAGATAACAGTGACCAATTTGAACAGAGGGGGGTCAGTTACAATTTGATTCATTCAATTAAGCAATCACAGTTCATGCACGCTCAAGGGTATTTGATCCAAATGATCAGTAATTTAGTTCTTTTTATGAAGCTAATAACCCTTGGTATATTTAATCAATTCCAATTTACAATTCATGCATGCTCACATGTCCTTATGAGGACAGTAGCATAAGGTTTGCAAAATAGTAATCTTTGATACCAAATTTAATGTTTTCTTCATCTTTTCTTTATAAGAGACTATGTTGGTATGTCCTAAAATAAGTTCTCAAATCAACAAGAGGATTCTACATTACAAGTATAAAATTCACTAGAAGGACCGTTCTTTAAATATTGTAGATTCAAGTTTTTCACATTTTGACCTCCCATGACCCCAAATGACCTTTCACCTCTGCCAAAAAAAAACAAGGATCATCTACTCGATATGGGCAATCCACACGCTAACTATGAGATCTCCTACATTTAATGTTCTGGAGATATCGTGTTTACAAGCAATTTTCAAGGTATTTACCTTTTGACCTCTGGTGACCCTTGTACTCAATAAGATACACCTGCCCACTTCATATGACATCTGCTCAAGCTTCTCTTCTTGAGATATCGTGTTTACATGGTTTTCACAATTTGACCCCTGTTGACCCCAAATGACCTTTGACCTCCACTGAAAATGATAGGGTTCCTTTACTCAACATGGTGCAACTACATACTAAACATGAGATTTCTACAAGCTTCCTTTCTTGAGATATCGTGTTTACAAGGTTTTCACAATTTGACCCCTGTTGACCCCAAATGACCTTTGACCTCCACCAAAAACAATAGGGATCATCTTCTCAATAAGGGCAACCTTCATGCCAAGTATGAGATCACTCAGAATTACTCTTCTGGAGATATCGTGTTTACAAGCAATTTTGAAGGTATTTACCTTTTGACCTCTAGTGACCCCAAATGACCTTTGACCTCCACCAAAAAAAATAGGGATCATCTACTCAATATGTGCAATCTACATGTCAAATATGAGATCACTCAGAGTTACGCTTCTTGAGATATCGTGTTTACAAGCAGGCGTCACACACGCACATACATACATACACACACACACATCACCATCGCATAGATTCCTCTGCCTTCGGCAAGGAATCAAAAAAGATATTAACTACCACCCCACCCATTCTCATTTTTCCCTTGAATTTGCAAAGTTTTAATCACTAAATGGCATGACAGAGGCTGACAGATAATTTCAATGGCATGACAAGTTTAATTATTAAAGCATTCCTTGATAAACAGAGACACAGAAAAATTCAGCAAAGATAAAGCAGCGTTCTCCGCAGGTCGAAATTTTGTCCGGGTATTTGTCTCTTAGCTGGTAGGCTAATCGACGACCTGGTGGAGGGTCTAAGTGGTACCCCTCCCCTTTGGCAAATTTTTGCTCATGCCAGGGGGAGGGGCTGGATGCAAACTGGTGCAATATTTGGTGCCGTAGCTGGATTGACTATATTGCCAAATATTCCTACTTTTAAAAGGTATATTTTTCTTGTTTATTTCGGTGAATCTTTTTATCTTTCCCAACTCTTGCACACCTCCCTTTTCATCAGTTCATAAAATGCTCCTTGTATTTGCCAGATTGTCTTAACTTTACCATGAACTACAGTAGTAACAGACCACTAGTACAATATTTGACCTCAGAGCTAGTGAAAACAAAGAGGCTCACATGATATATTTTCATGACACTCTTATGTAGACCTGCAAAGAATCTTATTCAAAGGCAAACAAAACACACGGGCCATCAACTTAAACTTTATTTAAAAAAATCTGTAGTATAAAATATTTTCATCCAAACATCGTTGCTTCGCTGCCGTACCAACGTTCAACAACACTTGCGTGATCATAACACAAACTCAATGGGGGAAGTCCATTGACTTTAACGTGTGTGAAGATTTCTACACGCAAAAGTTGCATTGACCGTGTCGCGAGTTCTGATTGGCTGGTTAACGTTGATTCAATCACGAAATTTTTAACATCTATTTCTATTAATAAGCACATGCCTAGTATGCAAAATTACGTTGGTATTTCAAAATTCTTCCCCATGCACAGGGTTAAATTTGTATCAGGTTTTACACTAATTCAGTGACAACGAGCAGCTTCTGTTGACAGACGTTTACTGACCGCTGGCCGACTGAGAAAAAGATTTTCACCTGTGACACTAGTTTTGGACACGTGTGTGCAAAATGATGGCCGTAAACCATCATATCATAGAATGCGAGCTTCGGCACGAAGATACTGCAGGCGCTATCAAGTGTACAAACCAAAGCTTACTTCGACGTTACAAATTTAAGTCGGTTTAACGCAGTTAACGCTAGCAGCGTTAGGAAGAGCAGAAGTTTACTGCAATTAACGATCCTAGCGTTACTAGCAGTACAGCAGCCCTCTAACGATAGTAACGAGACTATCGTGATCGTTACTAACGTTAGAGTCGTATCGGAAGAAATTTTCTAACACAAAATTTCTAACGCTTAACGCTACTAACGTCCATTTTATTCTGAGCTGTACTGTAAGCTTAGCAATATATCAGGCAACATAAAGCACATTTTCAAACAGTTTGGGTCAAAATTTCCTTGAAAATCTTAGTCTAGTCTGTTCCTGTACAGTAAGTGTAGGGCACAACTGATACATGTGATGGCTAGGTTCTATCTCAGTATTACTGTACGTACGTATATATGTTAGGCTACAGCAAAAGTCCAAAGTCACTCTGAACGAAAAGATCTCGTAGAAGGAAACCTTTGAATTAAAGTTTGCAAAAATAATGCTGATTGCTACTTTGGGGTCTTTTGCAAACATCATGCAAAAGTTTTTGACTCCAAATCAAATTTTAAAACTTACCTTTCTAGACAAGCTTCTAACGTTTAGCTCTTTAGCTTTTATTGGTTTCCTGTCTTCTTTTTCTGTTTTGATATTTTATACTGTACGGCGCAACAGATTATAATTTTATAGTTGTGGCGCTTTATAAATTTTGTAATAATAACAATTATAATGTAGTAAAGGAAAAGAGCCATCGCCCCAAATTAATTTGGAAAACACTAAATTTCACAAATTTCTTTCTTTTTTTTTTTCAAGTATGTTTTTGATATTTAAAGATTTTCATACTACATACTTAAGGTAAAGTAAGGGTTTACTTGTCATAAATTTCAAAATTTTGAGAGAAAAATATTGTCACATGATTGTCAAGAGCCATTCATGAATTACTATGGACTAGTACATTAATTGGGGAGACTGCATTATCCCTTTAAATGGGGAAATAGCAGTCATTTGTCAAGTGACATAATGTTAAAACATAACCAAAATGCAGAAATGCATTGTGCTTTCAATGACCTGTTTAGGAGAATTTTTTTCTGAATCTGATATAATAGCATTAGTATGTGTCACATTAAGCTATGTACAGTATGCTTTACATGAAATAAGAGATCTGCACAAGCTTGCTTTCTTGAGACCATACCTGTATCTACATGTTCACACTTTGACCCTTGTTGACACTGAATGACCTTTTACCTCCATTAAAGACCAATTGGGTCTTGTGCTCAATAAAATACAACTAATTATTGAATATGACATCTGTCCTAGCTTCCCTTCTTGAGATAGTATGTTTTTAAGAATTCCATACTGTGACCCTGTTGACTGCAAATGAACTTTGACCTTCAGCAAAGACAATGGAACTTTGTATACTCAATGAGATACACCTACAATCTAGGAAGGTACAGTGCATGCAAATGTCGGAGTAAACAGCGTCAATTTCTCAAAGATCTTAAATGAGAATAAATTTGCAAAAAATGTCTATGAATGTGTTCAGTTTCATGTGTGGACTCTGCCTTTGAGTAGGCCTAAGAGGATCTAAGAGATAAGGTCATTTAAAGTAGAACATTTAGGAATGAGTGCTGTAGAGTTCTTTCAACCAATCCCCTGTGACTATGAGCCAATATGATTGAGCTTGGTCTCAAATTCTTGAGTTGTTGGTTTGTCGTAACACTGTTATATATGGTGAAACGTTCTCCACACTATTTTTAAGTTGAATATACAAAGTTTTAGTGTAAAATATGCCATCTTGTTCCTGATGACCCAATATAAGCTAAGTAATACATCAGGCAACATAAAGCACATTTTCAAGGAACTTGGATCAAAGTTAACTTCAAAAACTTAGTTTAGTCTGTTCCTCTACTGTAAGTGTAAGGCACAACTGTTAGACATACATGTATTGGCTAGGCTCTATCACAGTGTGTATGTTTATAAGTTAGGCTACAGAGAAGGTCCAAAGTCTTGTTGACTTCAAGTGACCGTTGACCTCCATTAAAATAATAGTGTTTTTGTACTCAATAAGATACACCTACACACTTCATATGACATCTGTTCAAGCTTCCTTTCTTGAAATATCATGTTTTCAAGGTTTTCACAATTTGACCCGTTGACCCCAATGGCCTTTGACCTCCACCAAAAAATGGGGTTCCTCTACTCAACATAGTACAACTACATACCAAACATGAGATCTCTACAAGCTTAATTTCTTGAGATATTGTGTTTACAAGATTTTCACAATTTGACCCCTGTTAAAACCAAAAGGACCTTTGACATCCACAAAAACAATAGGGTTCCTCTACTCAATGTGGTACACCTACTTACCAAATATGAGATTTCTACAAGCGTCCCTTCTTGAGATATCTTGTTTAAAAGGTTTTCACAATTTGACCCCTGTTGACCCCAAGTGACCTTTGACCTCCACCAAAAACAATAGGGTTCTTCTAATCAATGTGGTACATCAACATACTCAAATATGAGATCAGTCCAACCTTCCCTTCTTGAGATATCGTGTTTACAAGGTTTTCACAATTTGACTCCTGTTGACCACATATGACCTTTGATCTCCACCAAAAACAATAGGGTTCCTCTACTCAATGTGGTACACCTACTTACCAAATATACGATCTCTACAAGCGTCCCTTCTTGAGCTATCGTGTTTACAATGTTTTCACAATATGACCCCTGTTGACCCCAAGTGACCTTTGACCTCCACCAAAAACAATAGGATTCTTCTAATCAATGTGGTACATCTACATACCATATATACGATCTCTACAAGCTTCCCTTCTTGAGATATCTTGTTTACAAGGTTTTCACATTTTGACCCCTGTTGACCCCAAATGACCTTTGACCTCCACCAAAAACAATAACCTTCCTCTTCTCCATATGGTACACCTACATATTAAATATAAGATCTGTCCAAGCTTCCCTTCTTGAGATATTGTGTTTACAAGGTAGGGCATCACAGACATACAGACACACACACACGCACACACACGCGCATACACACATACGCGTTTTCGGCGCCTATCGGGGACGCAAGTTGTACGCATGCTAACCGGGGACTTTTGTTCTAAGCGACTTTTCAATAATGTTTGCTCAGTTTCATCATTTGTGGAGGCTGCCATCGTATACCATCATATGCAAAAGTCAGAAAAGCTTGTTTTCTTCGTTGGAACCTGCGCATGCAATATGGGGATAACACAATTTCTTTTTCTTTAACATAAAAGTGGGGATAAATTGTCACATCCCCAATTTTACTGTGAAAACAACATGATGTGTCACTAGAGATTTATGAAGTCTCACATGGCTCAATGATAGTATCATTGCTGGGTGGTGAGGGGTATAATGTGTTATATCAAATCAGTTGCATAGTGTGGAATCTGCTAGTTAATGAACAAGGTATACATATTGTGTCATCTACAGTGCAATAAGTTGAATATGTATGCTAATGATGATGTCACATATCCATAACCTAACTAAAAAAAAACAATAGAACGACTTCCGTGTTGACATATATTTGAATGTACAATTGGACAACCTGGCTCATTTGTTTTTGTACCGATGCTAATGTCGAGTAGGTGAACTTGGTAAAGTAGTTGAAGGTAAAGTTTTGAAGCAGTGAACCTTAGCTAATAGGTTTAACGTTTGATCCCTGTCGGGTTGCAGTAAGATTTAGTTTTCATCAATGAGTAATCGAATGTATTCCAATCTCTGAACTGACCTTGTGAAAAGATGCCAAACGTTGATCAAAAATTGTTGAGTTGTCCGTCTGCCCACATGAAGTTGTAACATATTTATACCACGAGTTTTCTCTACACTAATGTGGTTGCTTTGCACCACAATGAGTAACATTCAAAGTCTGAATTATGCGTGCCCTTTTTAAAGTAAGTACACACTTCATCTATTGCTTAATATTACTGGTATGTATACATTCCTTTTTTTGCCAAAAACACTGCCAATTTGATGTACAATGAGAACAACAGCAAACAACTGGTTACATGATGCATGCACACAGAAGGGATGGGAGTTCACATGGAAAGGCGGTTTCATTTCCAACTATAATGACAAATTATTACATCTGTAACCAAGGCTAAAATAAAAACAAATGTGAATTGACTTTCTTGAAATTATGTCTAAAATTCAAATAGTTCATATCACCCTCCCATAAGGTACAATGTCTTCTATTTGTGTTCATCTAAATCCATTAGAGCAGAATGCAGTATTGAACTTATTAAATCAAAATATGCATGAGGAACATAAAAACAATTGTGCCAAAACGTAAAGGGACAGGCCCCTGAAGAAAATTGATTTGTCAGAAAAAGTAGGAATAATTTTCTCTCTTCATTTGTAACAACCATATGTCGAAAGCACGTTTTGGTTTAGAGGTTATGAATTTTTAAAGAAGCATTTATTCCGAAATTGTGCCTTGCATAATGTTGAACTTGATTTGTCACACAGGTAGATCTACATGAAGATACCTGTATTTGTTTATAATCTTGACTATCTTAAAAAAAATCACAATAGTTTAATAGGGGTGTGGCTCATTTCTGCAATATTGTTAGTAAAACTACAATCTACCCAATCTACATGTTCACTAGTGTCAACTGGTTAAATGAGGGCTTCAATTTCAAGGGAAAACCAACTTATTTGCTACTACTACATGCCATTTTCTTAAACCTTAAGTTGATGCAACCGGAAATCTCTTTTGACTAGAGCAGTCTTTCTTCAAACAACAATTGGACCTTCAAGGGGAAATCAGGGTTTACTTTCACAATTTATTTCACTACAATTCCCCACCGGTATCGTACAAGGAGTTATAACTAACAAATATGATCAAGATTATCTCAAAACGTGGAAAATTTCGAGAAATGAGTCAAATTGGCAAAAAATCGGTGGAGAACTCCGAAAGTCTGTAACATCCATATTCATCGAATCAAATATAAATATTCAATACTAGCGCCTTTTCAATGTATGAGGAGGTGGGGTTTCCCATTTCATACGTAGCCAGATACGGGTCAGATACGGGCCTCGTCTACGCTGCATAATTATCTGTAACTAGAGGTAGTTGTGGGCGGATGCAGCACCTGATGCGTAGCAAACGTGTGCTGTATGTATTATCAACTATCACTAAAATCTTGTGTACTTAGCATTGCGCAATGAACGAACAACATGGGAACAATAAACATTCGGTTATGTTTATTCATATAACGTCATCTCGGTCTTACTCTGTGATTGGTCATCGTATAGACAAGGCTGTCTTGTCTTGTACATCATCCATTTATTTTTTGTACCGGACAAATATTAAGAGTTCTCATTCAACAGTAATTAACGCAATAATTACCGTTTCTTCTACCTTCAAACACCTCCCCAACGTCTCTATATTTCGGTGAACTATCAGTTTAGAAAGCAAAATCAACTAAAGGTGAATTTTCTCAGTCAAACCCTGATTTCCCCTGTAAGTTTGGAACTATATATAGCCATGGGGTTTGAAATTCTTGCTGTGGAAAATCTTCCTCTTACATTGAAGAATCCCTTCAAATGTTACTTGAATATGTCTTTAAGACTGGTAGAATATTGAGGAAGAGAAGGGAGAAGAAATTTTATTTCATTACAAGAATATGCTGATAATGAGACTATTGTTAAACCTACTACATCCATTCTGAGTAATGAATTGCACTTTTGACTGTCTGTTAAGCTTACTTCCTTCCTAGACATGTGAGTAAAATCAAAGACATATATTTTTTAATCAAACGCCCCAGATCATATATTTTAATTCAATATTTTAAGAAATACATGTAACAAAGCAAAAGTTAAACACCAACACTATTGCCAAAACTGTTTTAAATGAACAAAGGAAAAAAGAAATTACGTGAACCAAGAAAGAAAAGAGTGCATAAAGTTCATTTTGATGTTGATATGTGCTAAATGTGTTAGAGATCTAAAGATAGCCATTTTTCCTTTTTGATGAGTCGATTTCAAAAAGTGAAAAAAGTGGGTGTATTCAACTCTATATCACCTATCCATCAACGATCAATCTTTCTGTAATAAAATAACCTAACAAACGTACGCTCAATTTAGCAGCAATCAAAATATGTTAAACCAGGGAGTTGCAACAGGTCTCCTTCCCCCTTCCACAAAATGTTTTATTCCCCATTAGTGTTGGTCTATTTTCAATTGTGAAGACATGGTTCTAAATTCTTGCACTTGGCTATTACTGCCTTTCAGGGGCAGCTGTAGTGTAGCTATGTGGTGCTCTAAGTGATGACCAACTGCTGAAACTTCTGAGAGGTTCAAGGTGTTTTACTTTTTTTTTTGTTTCTTCCTTGGGTGTTGCTGATAGATAGGTGTCATTGTAATGGTCATCCTTATTGTATTACGCATCTGCTACAGATGTAGTAACAAGAGGCCGGAACAAGCAAATTATTGCAGAAACGTGACAGCATTTTGCCTGCATATCCATGCAAATGGATTATTCAAATACCCACCTATACATGTTAAATTACATTTCGCAGTTTTCCTGCTAAGTCAGAGGATTGTGCCTAGGCTAGTGATGAGCTTCCTAAAAAGCTAAAGAACACATGTTAGGCAATAATATGAGGTCGTTTAAGGGTGTGTCTCAAGAGTCAATGGTAATTGGCCACTCCCTCTTAGTCATAGATCCATATGTCAGTCAGCAACATAGCGATAACTGCCACATCTATAAGGGCACAGACAACAGTAATGTGAGCAAACTGAGTTCAATATTAAAATGGAATTGTGGCAGTGCCACACAGGTTGATTTCAGGTTCATTCATGTTTTTGTATAAATTTAATACAAGTTTGTATTCTTGTTTACAAAATGAGTACTACAATTTGATACACAAATATTTTCTCATCTTCTCTGAGTGCATGATATTATTAATCCTCTCCAGACTCCTACTCCTCCCACTCCACACCAACTCCACCTTTGCAGCCAATGTACAGTATGTATGCCCCCTTCCCTGCAGACCTAAGAAAATGATTGAATTTTCGATATCACACACTATGATCATGCTGTTGCTAATTTCCCACATCTAGAGTGGCAGTGCAGAGAACACAGAACACAGAACACACAGTTGAAGTAGTAAACTGAAAATGGGGATAAATCCTTATTAATTTACAGGGAACTGGGGATGTGTTATCTTGACACAGACAACAGTGATGTGAACAAACAACTGTCACTGTGGTACTGTGGCAGTGCTACAATTTGATGCCAGCTCCACATTTGCAGCAAATGTATGTATGCCCCCTTCCCTACCGACCTGCAAAAATGTTTAAATTTCACCTTTGGATATCACAAAATGATGATGCTATTTCTAATCTCCCATATCTAGTGTAGCAGTACAGAGAACACAGAAGACACAGTTGAAGTTGTAAACTGAAAACGGGGATATATTCTTATTATTTCACAGAGAACTGGGGATTTGTCAACTTGACACAGACAACAGTGATGTGAGCAAACAACTGTCACTGTGGTACTGTGGCAGTGCTACGATTTGACGCCAGCTCACATTTGCAGTAACGTATGTATGCTCCCTTCCCTACCGACCTGCAAAAATGGTTAATATTCCCCTTTTGATATCACAAAATTATCATGCTATTTCTAATCTCCTATATCTAGTGTGGCAGTTCAGGGAACACAGAATACACACTTGAAGTTGTACACTGAAAACGGGGATAAATCCTTATTATTTCACAGGGAACTGGGGATTTGTTATACCGTCCATATGACACGAACACACACAACAGTGATGTGAGCAAACCAGCTGTCACTGCCAGACTGTGGCACTGTGACAGTGCTACAGTTTGACGCCAGCCTCATATTCATATTTGGGTGTACTAAGTTTGCATTTTGTTGCATAATGAGTATCTTATTTGATGTAAGAGATGCCAAATATACCATACAAATGATTTTGTTATTTTTAATCATGAATCCTTGTAATATGCTCATCTCGTATAGTTGTAAACAGTAAAAGAGTAGACAGAACATATGTACAATGAAAACAGGTATTCTTATTATTCAACAGGGAAGTGCTGCGTCATCTTTAATTGAAGACACATCCAAAATTTTGAGAGAATTTCCTTGTGTCCACAACCAGGGTTGTGTTCCTGGATTCCACTTAGGGGCCTAAGCTCAAGGGGACCCCTTTACCCTTCATTAATAGGGAAGTTTTTAATACTTTCTTAGTGCTAAATTTAGATAACCTCTGGCCGCCAAGCCACCCATAATCCCTTGCAATTTTACAGCTTCAATGCACATGCACAACAGTTTGCCTCCCCCTCCACCACCATTTGCTTGGCTTAATTCCTTTCAACTTTTGAACTACTTGCTCAGCTCTAGTCTACTTGGCCTATGTTAGGCTTTCTTAAAAAGAGACTGTGAGAAGAGGTTAATGGTTCATAAGAAATTACTGTCATATGTAAGGGCTCTATTGTCCCAACTGAAGTTATATGGAACATACTGCAACATTTATTGCTCGGCTGCTAAATTGCTCAATTGCAGGATTTTAAAACCAACCATATATATACATATTAACAACCAAGTTAGACATGCAGGCTAAGATAAACTATAACGGACTGTGTAATAATTAAGTGTAGCCTAGATATGGCCTTAACTCAGCCCTATGGCACTATGCAATACTCATGTATCTCTAGTACTAGGCGAAGTAAATATTTGTATTAACATGGCACAGTATCCACAATGGTTTAAGCCTATGCACTTTATCGTAACCTAACACAGGGATAGGCAGACATCAACACAGCCTTTTCTGCAAATAAATTACAGGAGCATGAGCATTAAACATCTACTATGTAATTTACATCGATTAATATTTTTTACAAAAGTCTATGAAGAATTTTTTTCATACATGACGCATATGGAAAAAAATTCAAATTTAATCTGATTAAACAACTTAATAATTAAAATAATCACATTTGTAATTTGATAATCACATTTGTAATTTGATAATCACATTTATATAATTTGATTAATCAAGTTAATCAATTTAATTAATCAAGTTCATAACTTGATTAGACAAATCTATAATTTGATTAATCGAATTTTGATTTAAATTTTAATTTTGTAATTAAAATTAATTAAAATTAACGTGACTCTAATGGGCTTTCGTACTTATTCACAAACATGGCGCGAAAGAAAAACCTATCTTGCTAATTGTTGTCGCCCGGACAATCCATACACACGAATTTGCAACATAAGCGCGGGAAGCGGAAAGTCACATTTGGATGTTGTGTAACAACCTTACACTTTGGGTATCGAAATCGTAACTTGCAGCACTTACACAATTTTACACTCAAATGCGTTAAAAATCAGGTAACCGGGAAACGTGCCCGGATCGTTCCAAGAACCACAGGGGGGTATTACTAGCACCGTGATTGGCATAAATTTGGTGCTCTTAAAATCGTGGATATCCCCGTTTTGCAGCGTAACCCCAGTTGACGGGTGTGTATCCTAACGAATATCCCTGTTAGGCGCCGAAAACACACACACACACACACACATATGCATGATTACAAAGGTTACGATTATCATCAAAACCAAAAAAGGGTGAAAAAAAAAGCATGAATTGATAAGGAAGTGGAGGATTTTTTAGCCCAAGTATATTCTTTTTAAGGGGATACTGGTGTGTGTGTGGGGGGTTGCATACTTTGTTTTGAAAGTAGTCTGTTCAATGGTTAACATTACTGTACATCTATCACTCCATTTGTTGACTGTAAATTTCATTTGCAAATCAAGTTGGTGGACAGGAAATAATAAGCAAATTCAGTTACTTGCGTTGGGGCTATGCACATGTTCACATCCTCCAAATCAGCTGGATAAACAAACTGTTCTCACACCAACAGGCTGTTCCCACACCTACAACATGTTTTACAAAATCTGAGTTTACTTGGCAATTTCATTGTATCATTGTCTTTTAATCCATTTGTAATATTAGGAGGGTTCTAAAGTGTAGCTTTGTGAATTGGACTGTATCAGAATTGCCTTCTTGGTGTAAAAGTTTGCATTTTAATCTACCGTAAAGTAGGCCTGAGACCCCTATTTTTGTTCGGATGGGCTACCCTTTGAGATAGGTGCTGATTGCTGTATACACCTACTGCATGAAAAGAAGGGACGCAGTACACACTCAGTTAGTGTATCTCATCCTGTGCCGCATAATTCAATGCGGCAACGAACTATCAAACTTGCTAATTGAAAAGATATTAGAAATACACTCTTCCTATAAACCAGAGGAAATTACACTGTCTTGAAGTTTTGTATGGTCATACAAATCATTGCCAATTGACTTTGCCTTTAAATGCACTGTTGACTGAAAAAGGGTAATTGCACCAACTGCCCAGTCTCCATGTTTTCCCTCTGCTTCAGTGTGTAAAAGGCACATTTTCAATATCTTCAAGTTGCCCATTCATTACTTCATTGTTCCATCCTGAAAATGGTCCTCTTGGTCTTTGAATGTCAAAATGAGTCTTCCATTACAGTATGTAGGAATTGTGGGTGATATCTTATTTTTTATGTTTCATTTTTTTTATTCTTTGTATTTTGCTTATTTGTTTATCAAGTACTGCAACTCTTAATTAAACATTTTTAGTGTTTCTGTGAACAGTACTTGCCTCAGCATTTCTTGCCTTTCAAGTCCTGCAAGTACCAGCATGCCATGAAGAGGTTGTATTCAAGTCTAAAAAACAGTTTTCTTTTCACATATTCAAGTCTAAAAATAGTTTACTTTCATATACATATTTTAAATATTTGGTGCATTAGACTTTCATTAGTTGTCATATTTTTAGCTAAACCAAAGTACTTAACCCTTATTGTAGTTTTTTATTGCATGAGCCTTGGAAGAAATAAAACTGTTTACAGTCATAAAAAATGTTTTGCTTGCTCATTTAAGCTTTCATTCCAAGGTTTTCTGTGTGTTCTAACCACAGTAGGTACTGTTTGAAGAGGGGTATACCCACCTTGTTCACTTAATTTTATACAATTACATAGGATATGTTGGAAACTACAATTTAACTTCATTGTATCAACCACTTTAGGTTTGATAATAAACTTGTTTAAAACCCATTGCAATCTTCTATCAAAATGCATAATAGTTTTCAAAACTGGTTGTTGCCTTTCTTTTATCTTATTCAGTTCTAGTTTAATATTAGCTCAAGGCCCTTCCTGGGCCATCTTAAAACTGACTTCTTAACCAGAATGCAGAAATGCATTGCGGTTTCGGTGATCCGATTAAGAATATTTTTGCGGAATCTGATATAATAGCATTAGTATGTGTCACATTGAGCTACCTTTCCTTTCTATGAAGTGTGAGATCTGCACAAGCTTCCTTTCTTGAGATCATACCTCCATGTTCACAATTTGACACTTGCTGACATGGAATGACCTTCTACCTGCATTAAAGACTAACGTTCTTGTGCTAAATGAGATACAACTACACATTGAATACTACATATGTCCAAACTTCCCTTCATGAGATAATATGTTTACAAGAATTCCACACTGTGACCCTGTTGACCGCAAATGACCTTTGACCTTCACTAAAGAAAATGAAAATTTTTGTAAATTCAATGAGATAAACCTACAATCTAATTGGGAGATCTGTCCAAGTTTTCCTTCTTGAAATATTGTGCTTACAATATTTTCACAATTTGACCCCTGTTGGCCTCAAATGACCTGTGACCTCCACCAAAATCAACAGGAATCTGGTAATCAATGTGAAACACTCACATACCAAATGTGAAATTTGTCCACACTTCTTGCAATATACTGTTTACAAGTAAGCTGTGTCGGTAGGAGCACTACGCATATATCAGTATACATGGCTGCTCCATACCTAAATGGCAGGAAAATATCCGCTTCATCACTTTAACTCTGCAATCAATTAAGACCTGATACATTCTGTAACAACCCTGAAAAAGTATGCATTTGTTTTCTTTTCAACAAAATAGTGAGGAATCGAGACACACTGAGTGTCAATATGCAACCATGAACTTGAAGAAATTAAGTGCCAAACACATTGGAGGGAGGGGTGTGGGTGGGTGGGTGAGGGATGAGGATGGAAGATATTAGGAAGTTAGCATTTATATAGAAGTGCTGGTAAATTATTTACCCATCCCCTGTGGCTATAGGCAAATATGATTGAGCAGAGCTTGGTCTCAAATGCATTGAGTTGGAGTTATGAAAATGTGTTGGTTTGTCGTCACACTCTAATATATGGTGAAATTTTCTCCACTCTTGTTTTAAGTTTAATGTGCAAAGTTTTAGTGTAAAATATGCCATCCTATTCCTGATGACCTGATGTGAGCTTAGCAATATGTCAGGCAACAAAAAGCACATTTTCAAACAGTTTGGGTCAAAATTTACTTGAAAATCTTAGTCTAGTCTGTTCCTGTACAGTAAGTGCAGGGCACCAGTAATACATGTGTTGGCTAGGATCTATCTCAGTATTAAGTATATATGTTAGGCTACAGCAAAAGTCCAAAGTCACTCTGAACGAAAATATCTTGTAGAAGAAAACATTCGAATTAAAATTTGCGAAAATGATGCGGATTGCTAGTTTAGGGTGTTATGCACATGCCATGCAAATGTTTTTGGCAGTTTTGACCAATTGAGATATTTTTTACTGTTTATGAGTCATCATAAACAGTATAGCGTTCCTGCTCGTACCTTTCAATCACGTGACAGGTTCTTTCGTTCAGTTTATCTCCAGTTACACAGTTTCAATAAGTCTGGAATTTTGACAAATAATTGTGACATACATGGTCACCAGTATGACATCTCTGTGATAACTATAACCCTTGTTTCGAAGATTAAAAATTTACGTATCTTTGATGCACAAAACCGTGCCTTTTCAAGAAACGGCTGTTGTTTTGTATAATAGGCTACTGCATACTTGTTGTATAAGTTGTCAGTATGCAAACGCGTAGTTGTATCGTGTGAGCCGTAGTAGTGTACCGACTTCAGTAGTACCATAAACAACGGCACGGCAATGGCGGTATGCCACGTACGTAATATATAGGCCTACAGTAAATGTTCATCAGATGATTCGTAACCACGGAGCATAGTTTGCACTCTGGGCAAACTTGGGCGCGAGTAGTGTTTGCAAACTGTACGGCCAATTCCTGACGATTTATTTGTCCTTGTTAAATGTGTATTTTTGCCTAAAAAGTGTTTTTTTAGCTCTTGACAATGACGAGTAAAGTTTTGTCCAACTTGTCTTGTCAACAGAAATTGTTGAAAGGGGTTTAAATTTGTTTTTCACTGTAAAAAGAGTAACGTTCAAAGAACATGCACATAGAGGCATGGACAACTCGCCCATGTAAGACAAAACAGCTTTACACTTTTCAGTCCCTTTGTGAAGTCTGACAACTCGGCATGTACAGTACTAAGTGCCTATACACATCAGGCAACTCGGCATCTCTGAGGAGACAAGTCGCCCTCGTATGAATTTGCAGTTTTGCATAGCTTACCATTTGTAACAGTTCTCTCGTTTTCAGTGGAGATTGGCTACTAGATATAAAATAGGAAGGCACATCCATGTTTTATTCTACTAAACAGACAACTTGGATGAGGAGGGGTTTCTATAGGGTTTGTTTTTTGACATCTCTGAAGCAGGCAGGCTGAGCACGAACTAGGGGCATGACTGATTTTATTTAAGGAGCTCGTCACTTAAAATTAACTCACATATGGTCAGTAGTTGATTGAAAAGATGAACTAGAATATTTTTGCAGATCAGTCAGCTGGGCATAAAGGGTGTACAAAAGTTATCAACATTAGCCTGCTCCCTTATTCTAAGGCCTAAACGTAGCTCGGAAGCAAGTGACAGAGCAGCCTACTGAATTAAGGACCTAAGAGCAGGCTACCTGCCACACTGAAAAGAGACTAGACTTGGTTGGACATTTGACTTATTGGCATTATGTCTTATTTTTGCTATAACCTTTTTCTTCCTTTTTTTCTTTACATATACAGATGTTTTAATATACAGCTAACATATATAACTATTGGAGCAAGATTGCTATTAATCATTCGAAAAGGAAAGTAAAATTTGGGAAACGACAGACTGGAACTGTAGCCATAGTTGCTTTTTCTTTTGAATTTACTTTTGGAAATGTCACAATATCCCACTCTACCTGCCAAGGTGAAGGCTGCAAAGTATCATGATGTTCAAACTACAAAGCCTATACAAAGGTGAAAAAGGTGCTTCTTGTATAAAATATATAGGACCTATTTGGTCTCCGCTTGTCAAAATATTAAATATAACACTTGCAGAAACTAGTAGCACTGATCGAGTTCACTACATTGAGTACAGTACACGAAGAGCAAAACTGAAAATAAATTCTCTCATGTACTTCTTCTTCAAACATTGAAAGCAATTACTGTTCTACTAACCATTATATTCCACTCACAACTTCAGTCATATGTTACTTTTCCAAGGCTCTAGGCATTTGGCAGTCTTTAACGGTTATCTAGTATGATAAAGAATGCAGCAAGTCAGGCTGACAGTAGGGTATTGCTTCCCATAGTTTTGTTTGCCTCGTTGAATCAAGCAAGGTATGTAGAAATGTATGGTAAAATAGACATTTTCTCTCAAAATATTCAAAGTTTATGATGATAAATGAAAGTCAGAGGACACAGTTTGTAGTTGAAATCCACCTGGACACATGACCACTGACCATGACTCCAGACATGAATACATGATCACATCTGGTGAAGGTACAGGAAAGAGCTCACAGCCAGCACCACTAAGGATCTGAGCATGACATCCCTTGAGTTTCTCACTGACAAAAAAAAATCAGTTTCAAGTTTGGGTTGAATGTCATCATTAACCCTGATGTAATTGCAACCAAACGCGACCTGTAGCATAGTAGGTCTACATACTTCTAGTAGCGTGCAGTAGCCTACAATCCAAGATTGGCATCATGTACAGTAGCCTATTCGACATTTTTACGTTTTGGCTCCAACAGTTTGTCACAAATATATTTGGAGAATCTAGACACGGCTTCCATCTTCTTTAAAACATATTTATGTGGCCCTATCTGTTAAAAACAAACATAGAAATTCCTCTCTACTACCAATCGGCGGTCACAAAAGAACATAAATAACTTCCCCTCTACACGAACTTATAAACAGTGTGGTTACGATTTTCGTAACCACTTTTCTAGTTTTTTCATCTTGCTTTTCTGAACATGTGATAGTTTCTACAGTACCAAGTGTATACAGACAACAAAACAGCGGGTGAGATCCAACCATGGCTTTTGTGACTAAAATCTCTTAATTTAGGGAGCCTAAAACCTTAACAACATTTGCAGTTTGCATCAACAGAAAGTTGTCTTTGGAATAAACGTTGGATAAGCATTCGTTCCGACCAGTGAGTTGCTATTTGACAAAAGCAACTCCCTATTCCGGCCATACTGCCTTACATACACAATGTACTGTATGTGTATGTTTCTCGGCTACTTACATGGGCAGTATGTACTTGGGACCAATCTATCATTCTATGCAACGTTAACGAAACCAGACGGACAGGTGTGCAACTGACTCAGTATAGGGGGATGGTATACAGAGATGGGCTCAAAACTGTAGGTGAAAACCTTATTTAGCTATTTCTTTTCCCCCACTTATACAACTGAGGTTTCTTTTTGGCGGGAATTACGGGGAAAATGTTACGTCCATGTTTCATCAACACAAATGTTTTCCAATTTGTAGTAACAAAATGAAAACATGCATGCAATTCACTCCTCTTTTTGCTATTCTGATGTATCTGATATGGTGGGAAGTACAGCCATATCGGCCTTTCAAGTGTTTTTCTAGGTAGGTGCACGGTACTTCAGATACTCCTCGATCTCACTCTTTGCTTTTGTTTTTATGTCTGGCAAACATTGCAACTTATTTTGAGGTTCCATTGTCACAAAGTTTATTTTCCTTTTACTAAAATGCTAATTTGTGTTCATGTGCCCTGCAAGGTGCACAGCTTTTGCGTACACAACTCGAAGAGGTTGTCTTGGAATTTTCCGTAACCCCCAATCACGGACTATTCCAATTACGTACAGTTCAGTTACGTACTCTCTGATCGACTAACTTGAGAAGCGAGGGGGGTATCAATTGGTTTCTTCACACGGCTTTACTTTTTATGACGTATTTTCCATTTTTCCGGTTGCATGCACCTGGTATGTTTGGTATATGTGTTAGCTGTTAATTTTGATGCTGTAGGTGTAGTTGTCAATTCCATGCCCACGTATACCAGTGAATTGTCACAGTTTATTTAAAAAGTTTTCATGCTTTGACCCTTGTTGTCCTCAAATGACCGTTGACTGCCATTAAAAAAAATAGCGTTCTCGTACTCTATAAGATATACCTACATACTCCATATGACATCTGTCCAAGCTTCCCTTCTTGAGATATTGTGTTTACAAGGTTTTCATAACCTGACCCTTGTTGACCTCAAATTAACTTCGACCTCCTCCAGAATCAATACTGATGTTGTACTCAATGTGGTCACCAATGGACTAAAGATGACATTTGTCCAAGCTTCCCTTCATGAAATATTGTGTTTACAAGGTTTTCACAATTTGACCCCTGTTGACCACAAATGACCTTTGACCTCCAACAAAAACAATAGGGTTCTTCAACTTGATGTGGTACACCTACATACCAAGTATGATTTGTCCAAGCTTTGCTTCTTGAGGTATCGTGTTTACAAGGTTTTCACAATTTGACCCCTACTGACTGTAAATGACCTTTGACCTCCACCAAAAACAATAGGGTTTGTCTACTCAATGTGGTACACCTACATACCAAATATGAGATACGTCCAAGCTTTGCTTCTTGAGGTATCGTGTTTACAAGGTTTTCACAATTTGACCCCTGTTGACCCTAAATAACTTTTGACCTCCACCAAGAACAATAGGGTATTTCTACTTGTTGTGGCACACCTACATACTGAATATGAGATATGTCCAAGCTTCCCTTCTTGAGATATCGTGTTTACAAGGTTTTCACAATTTGACCCCTGTTGACCCCAAATGACCTTTGACCTCCACCAAAAATGATAGGGATCTTCTTCTCAATATGGTACACCTACATACCAAATATGAAATCTGTCCAAGCTTTCCTTCTTGGAATATTGTGTTTACAAGGTTTTCACAATTTGACCCCTGTTGACCCCAAATGACCTTTGACCTCCATCAAGAACAATAGGGTTCTTATTTTCAATATGGTTCACCTACATACCAAGTATGAAGTCTGTCCAAGCTTTCCTTCTTGAAATATTATGTTTACAAGGTTTTCACAATTTGACCCCTGTTGACCCCAAATGACCTTTGACCTCCACCAAAAACGATAGGGTTCTTTTTTTCAATGCGGTACACCTACGTCAGAAATATGAGATCTGTCCAAGCTTCCCTTCTTGAGATATCGTGTTTACAAGGTAGGGCGTCGCGGACATACATGCACACACGCATGAACACACACTCGCATACATACACACATATGCATAATTACAAAGGTTACGATTATCATCGAAGCCAAAAACCAGTTGAAACTAGGGTGGGACCAGCTTAAAACCAGTTGAATTTCAACTGGAAAAAGTTTAAAACCATTTCAAACCTGTTAAAAACCACTTAAGATTGGAGTTGGACCAGTTTAAACCTGTTGAAGCTCAACTGGAAATAGTTGAAGTCCAATTGGAAACAGTTTGAAACAACTTTTAAACCAGTTAAAGACCTGATTAAAACTAGTTGAAGTCCAACTGGAAACAGTTTGAAACCACTTTTAAACCTGTTAAAAAACAGTTAAGATTAGAGTGGAACCAGTTTAAAACCAGTTGATGTCCAACCGGAAACAGTTTGAAACCACTTTTAAAAACGTTAAAAAACAGTTAGGATTAGAGTGGAACCACTTTAAAACCAGTTGACGCCCAACTGGAAACAGTTTGAAACCACCTTAAACCTGTTAAGGACCAGTTCAAGGTCTATAGGAAACCTGTTGAAATCATTAGGAAACCAGTTTCATTCCAGTTAAAAACCAGTTCAATACTAGTTTCTGTCCACTTCGAAACCAGTTCAATACCAGTTTGACCTGCTAATTATCACTTGGAAACCAGTTGATGTATCGCATCCAGTTGGAAACCAGTTAAATCCAGTTCTTTCCAATTACATTCCAGCTGGATCCAGTTCACTACCAGTTGCTTTCAGTTTCAAGCCATTTGATTCCAGTTGAAACCATTTGATTCCAGTTGAAACCATTTGCTTCCAGTTGAAACCATTTGCTTCCAGTTGAAACCAGCTGGTTCCAGTTTGACCAGTTGATACCAGTAACCAATTTAACCAAAACCAGTTCACAACAGTCCAACTGGTACCAGTTGAAACCAGTTGAACTGGTTTCAACTGGAATTTTCTCCTGGGAAGCCAGTCACTTTGCCACAGCAGGCCAGCTAAAGGGCAATTTCTGACATGTACTGACCCAAAATGACATTTGATTTTGACCTCCATCAAGAACAATGTGATGATTCTTGTACTAAGTGTGGTGTACATATCAGATCTGTCCATGCTCTCATTCTTTGAGATGAGACATTGCGTTTACAATGCTTTTATTAATTGATCACAGTTGAACTTTGTTGGCCCCAAATGACCTTGGATCTCCACCAGAAACAATACGGTTCTTGTGCTCAATGTAGAATGACAATGTTCAAAATATAACATCTGTGCCAGTTTCCCTGCTTGAGATATGCAGTTTACAAAGTACTTACTATTTCACCCCTGTTGATCCACACGAACTGATCTCCACAAAGAACAATAAGGGGTATTCTTCTACTTGATATCCCTCATTCACATAGTAATTATCAAATAATACCATGGTTTCTTTCTTGAGATATCATGTTGACAAACATTTAATGTTCCACCTTTGATAAACTTCCAGTTCCATCCAAAAAATATCACTTTACTACCTGATACAATGCATGCACACAAATTACAAAAGCACTGTGATTCCTAATGTATCTCAAGATGTAATGAAAGCAATTGAAAGTTTTCAGTGTTTGACCTCTGGTGATCTCTGATGACCTTGGACCACCACAAATGAAGTAGAGTTCCACTACTTGATATAATGCATTCACACGCTACATATTAGAGGTTTAAAAGGTTTCGACCAGGAGACATCGTATCAAAGAAAGCCTCAGTGTTTGACATCTGGTGACCTTAGATGACCTTTGACCTCTACCAAAAGCAGTAGGGTTCTTGCACGTGATATGAGACATTTACACACAGTATAATAACTCTCAAAATTACCTTTCTGAAGATATGCACACACGAGACACACATCGATACACAACTGCATTTTTTTGTTTTCCTCAAACCTAATCAGATAACATTCAACTTTCTTCAATATCAGTTTTGTCATTCTGAAAGTAGTTCGTGTGTCTAAAGTTTCTTGCCAGATGGGGGACGATATAGTGAAGCATTCCTCTGACATCTGCAAAATGAAAACAAGGGTAAATATGAGCAATTCAATACTCTGAAATGATTCTAGTTTTTAAGCCATATTTGTTGGCCCGGATTGCAAATGGTTATGTGTGCATAGAGCTGCCAAACAATATGCTAAAGCTTTAACCTACTGTGAGTGTTTCATAAAATACAAATAATTTTCAGTGCTGATTTTCTTCATTTGGTCCATGTAATCCAATTATAAAGCAGATAAGCATAAATGTTTAGCTAATTCTCACCTGCTTGTGTAGTTTGTGTTTGTTGGTCCTGTAAAAAATTGAAACAGAATAATGTACAGGCTGCTTATTTTACATTTAATTAGTCTGTACCATGATTAAGCAAAAGTACTAAAAAAAGCATAGCTTTTCTGGTGGTTTACTGTCATATATACTCAAAACAGTATGACTGTAGATTAAACTTGCAGAAGACAAATGTACATGATCTGCATACTAGTTGTCAGGACATCATTTGTAACCCACTGACTTGCACTGCACCTCTGCATGTTTCGAATGTGTAGTTTACCTGCATAAAGTGTCAACTAATTTTATATGCTGTAATTGCTGTCACACTTCTGAGATCTGCATGCTGGATTTGAACCACAGATGGTATACAGTATCTTTATTGCCAGTGGGGTAACAGTCCTCATACACTTTCAGTCCACCAGTCATAAACCATTCTGTTACTAAGGGTGGCATGCCACCTTCGGACCGCCACCAGACCGACCACAAAAAAAGGATGTTGGCACATAGTTAATAAGGGGACATCAACATCTCTTCAAGTTCCCTTCTTGAGATATCATGTTAGAAGTTTTCAAAATTTGATGCCAAATGACTTGTGACCTCCACCAGAAACAGGTTTTCTACGTAATATGGTATGCTTGAATTACTCATATAAGATTTGTCCAAGCTTCCCACCTTGTGAGCTTGTGTCTACAAAGATCACACAATTTCAAAGCAACATGTTGGCCCCAAATGACTTTGACCTTCAATAATAACAACCAGGTTCTTCTACTCAATATCAGCAAACTTACATGCTAGATATTACATCTATCCAAGCTTTGGTTCTAGACATAAAATGTTTACATGATCTTCACTATATGACCCCTGCAGACAACACATGATCTGCAACCTCCACTGCAAAACACCAAGATTTGTGTAATCAATATGGTACACCTACAGACTATATATGAGATTTGTTCCAGCTTCCCATCTTGAGATACTGTGTTTAGAGGGTTTTCACACTTTGACTACTGTTGACCCACATGACGTTTGACCTCCACAAAAAGCAATAGGGTTCATGTAATCAATATGTTACCACTTTTTACTAAATATGAGATTTGTTCAAACTTTCCTTCTAGACATATTCTTTACAAGGTTTTCACAATTAAACCGCTGTTGACCCCAAAGAACCTTTGACCTCAACCAACAGCAATTAGCATTCATGTAATTATCATCATTTTAATGTGACTAACCCCAGTGTCTATTAATAACACAGAAAATTGTCAAGTCAAAGCAGCTCAAAACATTTTTTAAAGTTTATTTTAAGTAAAAGTCTCATACCTACTTAGTTTTAGTAAATAAGTTGGGAATCCGTTTGGGTCAGAAATGAATCACGAAGTAAGACTAGTCAGGTTTTCATCTCCTAAAGTCAGTCAATAAAGTGAACTAAGTTAAAAAATTGGGACAGACGACAATTGTGTGAAAACCATTCTGCAGTGGGATGTAAGTTATATTTTAATTTCGCATTTAACGGATTACAAGAATTTTCAACAGCATATGGACTTGTGCAAAGGAGGGAACTACTAAACAACATTTTAGTGTGACTTACCCACTGTATATTAATAATAACACAGAAAATTGTGAAGTTAGAGCTGCTCAAAACATTTTTAAAGTCATTTTAAGTAAAAGTCTCATATCCATTTAGTGTTAGTATTTAAGTTGAGAATTGAGACTAGTCAATTTTTCATCTCCTGAAGTCAGTAAATAAAGTCAGGATTGAGCATGAAATTTGCTGGCTAATCTGGTCAGTTTAGGATCAGAAATTAGGAATTGAGATATATAGAGTATGAATTCTGTCAGAGATGAAAATGAGAGTCTATTGTTGTTTGAAGTTTTATTCAGATTTATTCTACTTTCATACCTATTTCATACTATAATCAGACTAAGTTGTCTAGAAGTTCTTTAAGAAATGCATGTCTCTTTTCTTTAAATTTATTTCACCTACTACTTACTTAATAACCTTTAAATGCACAATTTTTATTCATACCACAAGCCTTTTCATCAACTAACCACCTACAAAGTCTTACCATCTTTAAAATAAAACCCCAAAAGCACAAATGCATTGTGATTTTGGAGATTTGATTAAGAGTATTGTCCTGTGAATCAGCCATATTGTATAGCTGAGAATGTGTAACATGCTTCATCTTAGTATTATAACAGACAAAAACCGCACTACAATGGAGACACTGTTGCATATTCTGTGCCTTTTAACTACAACTGGACAGAAATCAACATTTGTTATGCAAAAACATGTAAGTTTTCCTTACATTTATTTCATCTATTACGTAGCAAACATTAAACGCACAATTTTATCCATTCATTTAACAAAAATTAAAGACACAATTTTATCCATTCAATTAACAAACATTAAACACAATTTTATCCATTCCACAAACTTTTCAAATTGTCATCCAAAGGGTCTTAAACTCTTCACTTTACAAACAAAAAAGAAAAAAAGAAAAACAAGTACAAGCACAAACAACAAGTCTCAGCATAAAGACTATACAACAGTTGTAACGAAACAATTAAAGCTACATGGTAGAATCATTTAAACTTTAAATCTTACCAAATGACCCCTAGACTCCTGTGCTTCTTCATCAGTTTGTATTCCATTTGCTATATCTATGTAAACAAAGACAAAGGAATTCATCTAATATTACAGAAACTGTTGATAACACTTCAAAGGTTGTGCTACATTAGTTCAAAAGTCCTGCAAATGCATCTATTTAACATTTCTATTGAATAATAATACCATCCATCACCAAATATAAACTCATCAATATTTGCATCAGGTCTTCAGATAACTCTGAATCAACATCTGCAAAGAATTTTCAGGCTAAAAGGAGAATGTAGGTTTAGCAGATCCATGATCTGCAGCTAACACACTAAATAATGTTGTAATCTAATTTGAAACAACCACATCATATCCACTATTAAATGACAATAAAAAGAACACTTTGTCAGAACTGATTAAGAAACAATTACCTCTTTCATTTTCTGGATGCTGCAAGAGACAAAATCAGAAATTAAGGGTGAACAGTGAGTACATATGCATACACACACACGGACACACACACACATACACAATCACCCAATCACCTCTACACTTTGCTCCATGGCCACCCCAAATGACCTTTGACAGACACCAAAAACTGCACAGCAAGGGCTGCTTAATGTCATACATGTACACACAAAGTTCAACAAAGGTTACTCACTTGGTTACTCAGATTCCACATCAAATACCTCCCATTCCAATGTAAAAAAAGAACAACAACAACAAAAAAAACCAACTCAGCCTTTACTCCCTGATTACCAATGATGAACTTTGCAGGACACCAAAAGACAAAGTAAAAGGGTTCATCCACTCACTATCATACACAAACACACCAAGTTTGAACCAAATTGATTAATAATCTGTTATTGAGATATCCACCACATACCTCGCTTTACAATATGTTGGATACACACTCATCACACATACATAAGCAAATCTAACTGCATACACAGTTAGGCTCATTTACTATTAAGAAGATACCAAAAGACACAGAATTTTAGGTGGCCCCCTGTCACAATTAATCTAAGCCTAACATTCCACTGTCATGAAGACACTGTGGCAGATTCTGTGCCTTTTAACGACAACTGGACAGAAATCAACATTTGTGATGCACAAAAAAACATGTAAGTTTTCCTTACATTTATTTCATCTATTACGTAACAAACATTAAAGACACAATTTCATCCATTCAATTAACAAACATTAAAGACACAATTTTATCCATTCCACAAACTTTTCAAATTGTCATCCTAAGGGTCTTAAACTCTTCACTTTTCAAACAAAAAAGAAAAACAAAAAAAGAAGTACAAGCACAAACAACAAGTCTCAGCATAAAGACTGTAAAACAGTTGTAAAGAAACAATTAAAGCTACATGGTAGAATCATTTAAACTTTAAATCTTACCAAATGACCCCTAGACTCCTGTGCTTCTTCATCAGTTTGTATTCCATTTGCTATATCTATGTAAACAAAGACAAAGGAATTCATCTAATATTACAGAAACTGTTGATAACACTTCAAAGGTTGTGCTACATTAGTTCAAAAGTCCTGCGAATGCATCTATTTAACATTTCTATTGAATAATAATACCATCCATCACCAAATATAAACTCATCAATATTTGCATCAGGTCTTCAGATAACTCTGAATCAACATCTGCAAAGAATTTTCAGGCTAAAAGGAGAATGTAAGTTTAGCAGATCCATGATCTGCAGCTAACACACTAAATAATGTTGTAATCTAATTTGAAACAACCACATCATATCCACTATTAAATGACAATAAAAAGAACACTTTGTCAGAACTGATTAAGAAACAATTACCTCTTTCATTTTCTGGATGCTGCAAGAGACAAAATCAGAAATTAAGGGTGAACAGTGAGTACATATGCATACACACACACACAGACACACACACACATACACAATCACCCAATCACCTCTACACTTTGCTCCATGGCCACCCCAAATGACCTTTGACAGACACCAAAAACTGCACAGCAAGGGCTGCTTAATGTCATACATGTACACACAAAGTTCAACAAAGGTTACTCACTTGGTTACTCAGATTCCACATCAAATACCTCCCATTCCAATGTAAAAAAAGAACAACAACAACAACAAAAAAAAAAAACTCAGCCTTTACTCCCTGATTACCAATGATGAACTTTGCAGGACACCAAAAGACAAAGTAAAAGGGTTCATCCACTCACTATCATACACAAACACACCAAGTTTGAACCAAATTGATTAATAATCTGTTATTGAGATATCCACCACATACCTCGCTTTACAATATGTTGGATACACACTCATCACACATACATAAGCAAATCTAACTGCATACACAGTTAGGCTCATTTACTATTAAGAAGATACCAAAAGACACAGAATTTTAGGTGGCCCCCTGTCACAATTAATCTAAGCCTAACATTCCACTGTCATGAAGACACTGTGGCAGATTCTGTGCCTTTTAACGACAACTGAACAGAAATCAACATTTGTGATGCAAAAAAACGTAAGTTTTCCTTGCATTTATTTCATCTATTACGTAACAAACATTAAAGACACAATTTTATCCATTCATTTAACAAACATTAAAGACACAATTTTATCCATTCCACAAACTTTTCAAATTGTCATCCTAAGGGTCTTAAACTCTTCACTTTTCAAACAAAAAAGAAAAACAAAAAAAGAAGTAAAAGCACAAACAACAAGTCTCAGCATAAAGACTATAAAACAGTTGTAAAGAAACAATTAAAGCTACATGGTAGAATCATTTAAACTTTAAATCTTACCAAATGACCCCTAGACTCCTGTGCTTCTTCATCAGTTTGTATTCCATTTGCTATATCTATGTAAACAAAGACAAAGGAATTCATCTAATATTACAGAAACTGTTGATAACACTTCAAAGGTTGTGCTACATTAGTTCAAAAGTCCTGCGAATGCATCTATTTAACATTTCTATTGAATAATAATACCATCCATCACCAAATATAAACTCATCAATATTTGCATCAGGTCTTCAGATAACTCTGAATCAACATCTGCAAAGAATTTTCAGGCTAAAAGGAGAATGTAAGTTTAGCAGATCCATGATCTGCAGCTAACACACTAAATAATGTTGTAATCTAATTTGAAACAACCACATCATATCCACTATTAAATGACAATAAAAAGAACACTTTGTCAGAACTGATTAAGAAACAATTACCTCTTTCATTTTCTGGATGCTGCAAGAGACAAAATCAGAAATTAAGGGTGAACAGTGAGTACATTTGCATACACACACACACAGACACACACACATACACAATCACCCAATCACCTCTACACTTTGCTCCATGGCCACCCCAAATGACCTTTGACAGACACCAAAAACTGCACAGCAAGGGCTGCTTAATGTCATACATGTACACACAAAGTTCAACAAAGGTTACTCACTTGGTTACTCAGATTCCACATCAAATACCTCCCATTCCAATGTAAAAAAAGAACAACAACAACAACAACAAAAAAAAAACTCAGCCTTTACTCCCTGATTACCAATGATGAACTTTGCAGGACACCAAAAGACAAAGTAAAAGGGTTCATCCACTCACTATCATACACAAACACACCAAGTTTGAACCAAATTGATTAATAATCTGTTATTGAGATATCCACCACATACCTCGCTTTACAATATGTTGGATACACACTCATCACACATACATAAGCAAATCTAACTGCATACACAGTTAGGCTCATTTACTATTAAGAAGATACCAAAAGACACAGAATTTTAGGTGGCCCCCTGTCACAATTAATCTAAGCCTAACATTCCACTGTCATGAAGACACTGTGGCAGATTCTGTGCCTTTTAACGACAACTGGACAGAAATCAACATTTGTGATGCAAAAAAAAACATGTAAGTTTTCCTTACATTTATTTCATCTATTACGTAACAAACATTAAAGACACAATTTCATCCATTCAATTAACAAACATTAAAGACACAATTTTATCCATTCCACAAACTTTTCAAATTGTCATCCTAAGGGTCTTAAACTCTTCACTTTTCAAACAAAAAAGAAAAACAAAAAAAGAAGTACAAGCACAAACAACAAGTCTCAGCATAAAGACTATAAAACAGTTGTAAAGAAACAATTAAAGCTACATGGTAGAATCATTTAAACTTTAAATCTTACCAAATGACCCCTAGACTCCTGTGCTTCTTCATCAGTTTGTATTCCATTTGCTATATCTATGTAAACAAAGACAAAGGAATTCATCTAATATTACAGAAACTGTTGATAACACTTCAAAGGTTGTGCTACATTAGTTCAAAAGTCCTGCGAATGTATCTATTTAACATTTCTATTGAATAATAATACCATCCATCACCAAATATAAACTCATCAATATTTGCATCAGGTCTTCAGATAACTCTGAATCAACATCTGCAAAGAATTTTCAGGCTAAAAGGAGAATGTAGGTTTAGCAGATCCATGATCTGCAGCTAACACACTAAATAATGTTGTAATCTAATTTGAAACAACCACATCATATCCACTATTAAATGACAATAAAAAGAACACTTTGTCAGAACTGATTAAGAAACAATTACCTCTTTCCTTTTCTGGATGCTGCAAGAGACAAAATCAGAAATTAAGGGTGAACAGTGAGTACATTTGCATACACACACACACAGACACACACACACATACACAATCACCCAATCACCTCTACACTTTGCTCCATGGCCACCCCAAATGACCTTTGACAGACACCAAAAACTGCACAGCAAGGGCTGCTTAATGTCATACATGTACACACAAAGTTCAACAAAGGTTACTCACTTGGTTACTCAGATTCCACATCAAATACCTCCCATTCCAATGTAAAAAAAGAACAACAACAACAAAAAAAACCAACTCAGCCTTTACTCCCTGATTACCGATGATGAACTTTGCAGGACACCAAAAGACAAAGTAAAAGGGTTCATCCACTCACTATCATACACAAACACACCAAGTTTGAACCAAATTGATTAATAATCTGTTATTGAGATATCCACCACATACCTCGCTTTACAATATGTTGATACACACTCATCACACATACATAAGCAAATCTAACTGCATACACAGTTAGGCTCATTTACTATTAAGAAGATACCAAAAGACACAGAATTTTAGGTGGCCCCCTGTCACAATTAATCTAAGCCTAACATTGCACTGTCATGAAGACACTGTGGCATATTCTGTGCCTTTTAATGACAACTGGACAGAAATCAACATTTGTGATGCAAAAAACATGTAAGTTTTCCTTACATTTATTTCATTTATTACTTAACAAAAATTAAACACACAATTTCATCCATTCATTTAACAAACATTGAACACACAATTTTACCCATTCCACAAGTCTTTCAAATTGTCATCCAGAGGGTCTTTACTTCTCAAACAGAAAAGAAAAAAAAAAAGAAACAAATGAGAAAAAGTCCAAGCTCAAACAACAATTCAGTCTCAGCTTAAAGACTATACAACAGTTGTAAAGAGACTATTAAAGCTTCATCATAGAATCATATAAAATTTTACACCTTACCAAATGACCCCTAGACTCCTGTGTTTCTTCATCAGTTCTTATTCCCACTGCTACAGCTTTGAATGCAAAGGAAAAAGAATTAATCTATACCACAGAAACTGTTGATAACACTTAAGAGGTTGTGCTACATTAATTCACAAACCCTGTGAGAGCAACTATTTAAAATCTCTGTTGAATAATAATACCATCCATCACCAAATACAAACTCATCACCATTAACATCAGGTCTTGAAATAACTCTGAATCAACATTTGCAAAGATCTGTCAGGCTAAAAGGAGAATTGATATCAATAGATCCATGATCTACATAGAAAAAACAACATGGGTGTCCTCTGTTAAATGGCAATAAAAAGAACACTTTATCAGAACTGATTAAGAAACAATTACCCCTTTTATTTTCTGGATGCTGCAAAGAGATAAAAGAAAAATTAAATTACACTTAGTGAGTACAACTGCATACACACATGCACACACACTCCATCACCACTGCATGGATTCCTTTCTTTCCTTTGGAAAAAAAAATCAAAATTAAAGGTTATCACACTCAGTGCATTTGCATGAATGTAAACTTGAAAACACAACTGGGGGGAAATTCACATTTGCAATGCAAAAGCATGTGAGTTTTCCTTGCATTTATTTCATCACTAACAAATTGAAACAACTTTAATTATTCTACAGAACTTTTCAACTCGTCATCCACAAGGTCTTAGATTCTTTAAAAACAACCAGAAAGCCAAAAAGGCTTTGTGACTCCTTGCGACATGGTTATATTAAAACAAACATGAATTATCCACATGTCAAGTATGAGAGTTACTGCAGTTACCGTTCTTGAAACAGCACATTTGCCTTTAACCCAAAATAACCTTTGTTTTGGTGACCTCATATGACATTTGATGTCCACTAAAAGCAATACGGATCACCTACCCTGTATGGTGAACCCACACATCAAGTATGACATCAATGTGTTAATTAATGTGTAAGCAAGGTTTGACCTCGGGTGACCTCAAACGACCTTTGACCTCCACTCAAACGATAGCAGTCTTCTACTTAGTATATACAATCCATACATTGAGTATGACATCAGTCACGGTTATCTTTCTGGAGATACTGTGTTTACAAGGGTTTCACAGTTTGACCTCTGGTGACCTCAAATGACATTTGACCTTCACCAAAAACAATAGAGATCATCCGCTCAATATAACCAACCAATGCATTAAGTATGACATCAGTCACAGTTACCCTTCTGAAGATATTGTGTTTAAAGATTTCTACAGTTTGACCTCTGGTGACATCAAATGACCTTTGACCTCCACCACAAACGAGGGGATACATCTATTCAATATGACCAACCCACATACCAAGTATGATATCAATCACAGTTATCCATCTGGAGATACTGTGTTTACAAGGTTTTTACGGTTTTACCTCTGGTGACCTCAAATGACCTTTGACCTCCACCAAAAACAATAGGGATCATCTACTCAATATGACCAACCCACACACTACATATGACATCTGTCACAGTTACCCTTCTGGAGATATTGTGTTTACAAGGTTTTTACAGTTTGACCTCTGGTGACCTCAAATAACCTTTGACCTCCACCACAAACGAGGGGAAACATCTATTCAATATGACCAACCCACACACTACATATGACATCTGTCACAGTTACCCTTCTGGAGATATTGTGTTTACAAGGTTTTTACAGTTTGACCTCTGGTGACCTCAAATAGCCTTTGACCTCCACCACAAACGAGGGGAAACATCTATTCAATATGACCAACCCACACACCAAGTATGACATCAATCACAGTTATCCATCTGGAGATATTGTGTTTACAAGGTTTTTACGGTTTTACCTCTGGTGACCTCAAATGACCTTTGACCTCCACCAAAAACAATAGGGATCATCTACTTAAAATGACCAACCCACACACTAAGTATGACATCTGTCACAGTTACCCTCTTGGAGATATTGTGTTTACAAGGTTTTTACAGTTTGACCTCTGGTGACCTCAAATAACCTTTGACCTCCACCAAAAACAATAGGGATCATCTGCTCAATATGGCCAACCCACACACCAAGTATGACATCAGTCACAGTTACTGTTCTTGAGATATTGTGTTTACAAGGTTTTCACATTTTAACCTCTTGTGACCTCGAATGACCTTTGACCTCCACCAAAAACAATAGGGCCTATCGGGGATGCACGTTGTACGCATGCTAACCGGGGACTTTTGTTCTAAGCGACTTTTCAATAATGTTTGCTCAGTTTCATCATTTGTGGAGGCTGCCATCGTATACCATCATATGCAAAAGTCAGAAAAGCTTTGTTTTTTTCGTTGGAACTTGCGCATGCAATATGGGGATAACACAATTTCGTTTTCTTTAACATGGAAGTGGGGATACATTGTCACATCCCCAATTTTACTGTGAAAACAACATGATGTGTAATCATAGATTTATAAAGTCTCACATGGCTCAATGATAGTATCATTGCTCGGTGGTGAGGGGTATAATGTGTTATATCAAATCAGTTCCATAGTGTTGAATCTGCTAGTTAATGAACAAGGTATACATATTGTGTCATCTACAGTGCAATAAGTTGAATATGGATGCTAATGATGATGTCACATATCCATAACCTAAATAAAAAAAAACAACAGAACGACTTCCGTGTTGACATATATTTGAATGTACAATTGGACAACCTGGCTCATTTGTTTTTGTACCGATGCTAATGTCGAGTAGGTGAACTTGGTAAAGTAGTTGAAGGTAAAGTTTTGAAGCAGTGAACCTTAGCTAATAGGTTTAACGTTTGATCCCTGTCGGGTTGCAGTAAGATTTAGTTTTCATCAATGAGTAATCGAATGTATTCCAATCTGAACTGACCTTGTGAACAGATGTCAAACGTTGATCAAAAATTGTTGAGATGTCCGTCATCCCACATGAAGTTGTAACATATTTATACCAAGAGTTTTCTATACACTAATGGGTTGCTTTGCACCACAGTGAGTAACATTCAAAGTCTGAATTATGCGTGCCCTTTTTAAAGTAAGTACACACTTCATCTATTGCTTAATATTACTGGTATGTATACATTCCTTTTTTTTGCCAAAAACACTGCCAATTTGATGTACAATAAGAACAACAGCAAACAACTGGTTACATGATGCATGCACACAGAAGGGATGGGAGTTCACATGGAAAGGTTTCATTTCCAATTATAATGACAAATTATTACATCTGTAACAAAGGCTAAAATAAAAACAAATGTGTTTTGACTTTCTTGAAATTATGTCTAAAATACAAATATTCCATATCAACCTCCCATAAGGAGCAATGTCTTCTATTTATGATCATCTTAATCCATTAGAGCAGAATGCACTACTGAACTTATTAAATCAAAATATGCATGAGGAACATAAAAACAATTGTGCCAAAACGTAAAGGGATAGGCCCCTGAAGAAAATTGATTTGTCAGAAAAAGTAGGAATAATTTTCTCTCTTCATTGGTAATAACCATATGTCGATAGCACGTTTTGATTTAGAGGTTATGAATTTTTAAAGAAGTATTTATTCCGATATTGTGCCTTGCATAATGTTGAACTTGATTTGTCACACAGGTAGAACTACATGAAGATCCTTGAATTTGTTTATAATCTTGACTATCTTAAAAAAAATCACAATAGTTTAATAGGGGTGTGGCTCATTTCTGCAATATTGTTAGTAAAACTACAATCTACCCAATCTACATGTTCACTAGTGTCAACTGGTTAAATGAGGGCTTCAATTTCAAGGGAAAACCAACTTATTTCCCACTATTACGTGGCATTTTCTTAAACCTTACGTTGATGCAACCGGAAATCTCTTTTGACTAGAGCAGTCTTTCTTCAAACAACAATTCAGTGGACCTTTAAGGGGAAATCAGGGTTTATTTTCACAATTTATTTCACTACAATTCCCCACCGTTATCGTACAACGAGCTATAACTAACAAATATGATCAAGATTATCTCAAAACATGTGGAAAAATTCGAGAAACAAATTCGCAAAAAATTGGTGGAGAACTCAGAAAGTCTGTAACATCTATATTCATCGAATAAAATATAAATATTCAATACTAACGCCTTTTCAATGTATGAGGAGGTGGGGTTTCCCATTTCATAGAGTGTACGTAGCCAGATAAGGGTCTGCATCATTCCTGCATTTCATGCCACTTATGAATATGACGTGAGCAGATAATATATGCAGGATAGGCGTGGCCTCGCATCAATAGGTGGGCCTCGTCTACGCTGCATAATTATCTGCCACTAGAGGTAGTTGTGGGCGGATGCAGCACCTGATGCGTAGTAAACGTGTGCTGTATGTATCATCAACTATCACTAAAATCTTGTGTACTTAGAATTTTGCAATGAACGAACAACATGGGAACCGTAAATACTCGGTTATGTTTATTCATATAACGTCATCTCCGTCTTACTTTGTGATTGGTCATCGTATAGAGGAGGCTGTCTTGTCTTGTACATCATCCGTTTATTTTTTGTACCGGACAAATATTAAGAGTTCTCATTCAACAGTAATTAACGCAGTAATTACCATTTCTTCTACCTTCAAACACCTCCCCAACGTCTCTATATTTCGGTGAACTATCAGTTTAGCAAGAAAAATCAACTAAAGGTGAATTTTCTCAGTCAAACCTTGATTTCCCCTTTAAGTTCGGAACAATATATAGACATGGGGTTTGAAATTCTGGCTGTGGAAAATTGTCCTTTTCCATTGAAGAATCCCTTCAAATGTTACTTGAATATGTCTTTAAGACTGATAGAATATTGAGGAAGAGAAGGGAGAAGAAATTTTATTTCATTACTAGCATATGCTGATACTGAGACTATTGTCAAACCTACTACATCTATTCTGAGTAATGAATTGCACTTTTGACTGTCTGTTAAGCTTACTTCCTTCCTAGACATGTGTGTAAAATCAAAGACATATATTTTTTTAATCAAACGCCCCAGCCCATATATTTTAATTCAATATTTTAAGAAATACATGTAACAAAGCAAAAGTTAAAGACGAACACTATTGCCAAAACTGTTTTAAATGAACAAAGGAAAAAAGAAATTACTTGAACCAAGAAAGAAAAGAGTGCACAAAGTTCATTTCGATGTTGATATGTGCTAAATGTGTTAGAGATCTACAGATAGCCATTTTTCCTTTTTGATGAGTCGATTTCAAAAAGTGAAAAAAGTGGGTGTATTCAACTCTATATCACCTATCCATCAACGATCAATCTTTCTGTAATAAAATAACCTAACAAACGTACGCTCAATTTAGCAGCAATCAAAATATGTTAAACATTATCAATCTCCTTCTCCCTTCCACAAAATGTTTTATTCGCCATTAGTGTTGGTCTACTTTCAATTGTGAAGACATGGTTTCACATTCTTGCACTTGACTATTTCTGCCTTTCAGGGCAGCTGTAGTGCAGCTATATGGTGCTCTAAGTGATGATCAACTGCTGAAACTTCTGAGAGGTTCAAGGTGTTTTATTTTTTTTTCTGTTTCTTCCTTGGGTGTTGCTGATAGATAGGTGTCATTGTAATGGTCATCCTTATTGTAATACGCATCTGCTATAGATGTAGTAAAAAGAGGAACAAGCAAATTATTGCAGCAACGTGACAGCATTTTGCCTGCATATCCATGCAAATGGATTATTCAAACATCCTCCTATACATGTTAAATTACATGTCGCAGTTTTCCAGCTAAGTCAGAGGATTGTACCTAGGCTAGTGATGAACTTCCTAAAAAGCTAAACAGCAGAAGTTAGGCAATAATATGAGGTCGTTTAAGTGTGTGTCTCAAGAGTCAATGGTAATTGGCCACTCTCTCTTAGTCATAGTTCCATATGTCAGTCAGCAACATAGCGATAACTGCCACATCTATAAGGGCACAGACAACAGTAATGTGAGCAAACTGAGTTCAATATTAAAATGGAATTGTGGCAGTGCCACACAGGTTGATTTCAGGTTCATTCATGTTTTTGTATAAATTTAATACAAGTTTGTATTTTTGTTTACAAAATGAGTACTACAATTTGATACAAAAATATTTTCTCATCTTCTCTGAGTGCATATTATTAATCCTCTCCAGACTCCTACCCCTCCCACTCCACACCAGCTCCACCTTTGCAGCCAATGTCCAGTATGTATACCCCCTTCCCTGCAGACCTAAGAAAATGATTAAATTTTCGATATCACAGACTATGATCATGCTAAATTTCCCGTATCTAGTGTGGCAGTGCAGAGAACACAGAACACACAGTTGAAGTTGTAAATTGAAAATGGGGATAAATCCTTATTATTTCACAGGGAACTGGGGATGTGTTATCTTGACACAGACAACAGTGATGTGAACAAACAACTGTCACTGTGGTACTGTGCAGTGCTACAATTTGATGCCAGCTCCACATTTGCAGCAAATGTATGTATGCCCCCTTCCCTACCGACCTACAAAAATGTTTAAATTTCACCTTTTGATATCACAAAATGATGATGCTATTTCTAATCTCCCATATCTAGTGTAGCAGTACAGAGAACACAGAAGACACAGTTGAAGTTGTAAACTGAAAACGAGGATATATTCTTATTATTTCACAGAGAACTGGGGATTTGTCTACTTGACACAGACAACAGTGATGTGAGCAAACAACTGTCACTGTGGTACTGTGGCAGTGCTACAATTTGACGCCAGCTCACATTTGCAATAACCGTATGTATGCCCCCTTCCCTACCGATATGCAAAAATGGTTAAAATTCACCTTTTGATATCACAAAGTTATCACGCTATTTCTAATCTCCTACATCTAGTGTAGCAGTTCAGAGAACACAGAATACACACTTGAAGTTGTACACTGAAAACGAGGATAAATCCTTATTATTTCACAGGGAACTGGGGATTTGTTATACCGTCCATATGACACGACCACACACAACAGTAATGTGAGCAAACCAGCTGTCATTGCCAGACTGTGGCACCGTGGCAGTGCTACGGTTTGACACCAGCTTCATATTCATATTTCGTTGTACTAAGTTTGCATTTTGTTGCATAATGAGTACCTTATTTGATGTAAGACATGCCAAATACACCATACGAAATGATTTTGTTATTTTTAATCGTTAATCCTTGTAATATACTAATCTCGTATAGTTGTAAACAGTAAAAGAGTAGACAGAACATATGTACAATGAAAACAGGGATTCTTATTATTCAACAGGAAAGTGCTGCATCATCTTTAATTGAAGACACATCCAAAATTTTGAGAGAATTTCCTTGTGTCCACAACCAGGGTTGTGTTCCTGGATTCCACTTAGGGGCCTAAGCTCAAGGGGACCCCTTTACCCTTCATTAATAGGGAAGTTTTTAATACTTTCTTAGTGCTAAATTAAGATAACCTCTGGCCGCCAAGCCACCCATAATCCCTTGCAATTTTACAGCTTCAATGCACATGCACAACAGTTTGCCTCCCCCTCCACCACCGTTTGCTTGGCTTAATTCCTTTCAACTTTTGAACTACTTGCTCAGCTCTAGTCTACTTGGCCTATGTTAGGCTTACTTAAAAAGAGACTGTGAGAAGAGGTTAATGGTTCATAAGAAATTATTGTCATATGTAAGGGCTCTAATGTCCCAACTGAAGTTATATGGAACATACTGCAACATTTATTGCTCGGCCGCTAAATTGCTCAATTGCAGGATTTTAAAACCAACCATATATATACATATTAACAACCAAGTTAGACATGCAGGCTAAGATAAACTATAATGGACTGTGTAATAATTAAGTGTAGCCTAGATATGGCCTTAACTCAATCCTATGGCACTATGCAATACTCATGTATCTCTAGTACTAGGCCAAGTAAATACTTGTGTTAACATGGCACACTATCCACAATGTTTTAAGTCTATGCACTTTATCGTAACCTAACACAGGGGTAGGCAGACATCAACACAGCCTTTTCTGCAAATAAATCACAGAAGCATGAGCATTAAACATCTACTGTGTAATTTACAAAGACTAATATTTTTTTATGAAAGTCTATGAAGAATTTTTTTCTTATATGACACATATGGAAAAAAATTCAAATTTAATCTGATTAAACAACTTAATAATTAAATTAATCACATTAGTAATTTGATAATCACATTTATATAATTTGATTAATCAAGTTAATTAATTTAATTAATCAAGTTCATAACTTGATTAAACAAATCTATAATTTGATTAATCGAATTTTTATTTAAATTTTAATTTTGTAATTAAAAATTAACGCGACTCTAATGGGCTTTCGTACTTATTCACAAACATGGCGCGAAAGAAAAAGCTACTGTATCTTGCTAATTGTTGTCGCCCAGACAATCCATACACACGAATTTGCAAAATAAGCGCGGGAAGCGGGGAGTCACATTTGAATGTTGTGAAACAACCTTACACTTTGGGTATCGAACTCGTAATTTGCAGCACTTACACGTTTTCACACTCAAATGCGTTAAAAATCCTGTAACCGGGGAACGTGCCCGGATCATTCCAAGAACCACAGGGTGTATTACTAGCACCGTGATTGGCAAAAATTTGTTGCTCTTAAAATTGGGGATATCCCCGTTTCGCAGCGTAACCCGAGTTGACGGGTGTGTATCCTAACGAATATCCACGGTAGGCGCCGAAAACGCACGCACACACACACACATACACACACCCTTACACACGACATCATCATCACATAGATTCCTTCTGCCTCCGGCAGGGAATCAAAAACGAAACCAAAGGCATTGTGGTTTTGATAATTCAGTTATGAGTATTTTGAATCTGGTGTATTGCATAAGCTGATGATATGCAACAAGCTTGGTCAAAAATGTCTCAGTTTAAAAAAAGGAAAGTATCCATTAGTCCTATCAAGAGATGTCGCATGCATATGGTCAAATAGGGAGGAGGGGGGTCTAAGGGGAGAGTTAAAGGTTAATCAACAATGGATGTGCCTTACAGAGAGGATAATGCACGACCAAGGTTAATGCAAGGATTCACAACGCTGTCCAGGAGCATCCACTGATGGCATTAATCCAGAGAATCTATTTTTCCATTTTCTATTTAATGCACAAGTTCAGCACTAAAACAAAATTTTGATGACAAAGATGAATGGGGGGTCTAATGGAACCCAAATGGCAGTGTACTAGTGTTGAATAGTCAAAACAACTCAGGAGCACTGATGCTGCAATGATGTGATCAGTTTGTAGGCTATTTGCAAATAAAGTGCTTTCTTTAACCAAATACTACAATTCTCAATACTGACCATGGAGCGATGACTTGAGTAGTATGTTAAAATTGGATACACGAATCAGACCTGTGCTGTATTCATTTTGCAGGTGTTCATAGTGAGAATCGTTAATTTCCAAATATGATTTCTGTTTCTCACTGTTTTTAGGCAAATCTCATTGTTTTTCAAAGCAGTTACTGTTATTTTCACTCATGAAAGACGTATTCCGTTCAAGTATAATCTCGTGTGCACATTTAAAAATAAAGAAAAAGCTAAAATAAAACAATCTCATCCTTTTGGTTTTTCAATACACATGCAATCACTTTAAAGATCACAATCAGCGTAAGGAAACAATTAAAGACATCTCACAGAATAATTAAAATCTTCTCAGAAAATTATCTTACCAAAAGAGCCATAGCCTCTTGAGTTCCTTCACTTCTTGTTTCCATTATAATATCTTTGAACAAAAAGATTATAGAATTGTTCAAACACTACAGAAACCAAACACACTACAAAGGTTACTAGAGTTAGGAGGGATCCCAGTATCCAATATCGGTATTTGCAGCACTGGTATACGCAGTACCGGTGCCTGAACTGTTCGTGGTTAGTACCGGTACTGCTGAATCTTTCCCAGTATCACTGAAATTTATCGCTACCGGTACCGTCTGAGACAAATAAGCAAAAAGCGTTTCTTTTCAAATGTAGCATTAATACTTAGGCCTACATATCAACATCAAAACTGATGTAATTCAAATCACAAATTCCTTTTAAAACATTCCATTTCAATATCTCACTAAGAAACAAAACTCAGGGCTTCGGAAAGTCAACATGTTTATTCATCATCACCATGGCTAACCTGGTACACACTACACTCAGCAAGTGTGGGAAAACCTTGCTCAATTTCGGCAAACAGTGATTGAAAATCTTCCTATTTCCCGCTAGCGTTTGTGTGCTTTTTTCACAGCATGTGAAGCCCACAAGCAAATCAGTGAGTCCAGGGCCCGCCTTAGGAAACTCCCCCCCCCCCCTCCTACAACTGATTATAACCGAGGCTATGTTTCAATTTTGTCTGGAAAAAAGCAGACCATGCAGCTAGACCTAGAAACAATGGTTTGCAAAAGAGAAACTATCCTAAGATTTGTTTAGCCTAGCACCTTTAATTTTGTTGGGCATCAAGACAATGTGAAAATTTTGTTAAGCATCAAAATACAATTTACATTTGATATTTGATGGAAGAAATTCACTTAATTCCACAAGCTCCAGTATCACGTACCTTTACTACACAAAATGAAAGTCAAAATAGCTGCTAAAGTCGCAGCCTCCACTGATGCGTGAATCGCAAACACATTGTAGATGCAACCAAATATTCTAGAATCTTTGATGAAACAGTAAAGTAGGCCTAACTGAACCTGCTTTGCTGATTATCAGTGTTAAGCAGCATTTATTATCTCAAAACCATCTAGACTTTTTTTTTTCAACAGCTGGGCTAGTTGGCACCATCTGAATGCAGCTATGGCTAAAAGTTGGAATATCAAAGTAACTGATGACTGTCACTGCAAAGTACTGCAAATCTCCGGCTGTTCAAAATAGTATTGCAAGAATTTCGTAAAACAGGACCACCAATGTCCAATTGTAGCCGGCACCAGGCTGCTACCCATACTGCATGTACTTGCAGAAGTTTGAGCCGTTTCTTGAGCTGGGTTTCATAGGCTGACACGCATGGTCCATGAAATCGTAGTCCAGTTTAAAAAAGGATTAATATGCAGGCGGAGTTAGTGCACATGGTAGGATGATTTGTAAGATATGATTGCGAGCTAAAACAGCATGGGGTAAGCAATTTCAGATATAAGTTATGACTAAACCAGGCATTGTGTGTATATTTGCAAACATAATACTACTGTAAAATAGTTTCATGTACTCCTTATGAAATCCTACTGTGTTTATGAAACATCTCATGCAGCCATGCCCAGTAGTTTTCATAGAGCAACAAACCCCAAAAGATAGTCTGGTATTTCTTTACCACACCGCTCATCTTTTCTGTTTTTTTTTTCCTATTCAACACATTTCCTCTTTTGATGATGAACACATGTTTTAGCTCTTGACAAGCTGTCAGGCTTACAGTCTTCCCACATTACAACAGCTGCACTTTTCTTTCTGGTGGTAGACTTGACCTACTTTCCTTGAGCAAGCATTTGCATGTTGTAAACAACCAATCACCTGTTTTGCCACAGCGCTCACCTCAGCAATCCTGTGTGCATGTAGCTGGTAAGAAAAACACAATAACCTCCATATATACAGTACTATGTGCATGCCTCAAGCATTTTGAGTAATAAGCGGGAAAGCCTATGCTTTTGAGCATGCCGTTGGAACCAAGAAAACTGTTACTGATGTCGATGTTCCTGATATCTTCGTGTGAACCCAAAGTAATTTGTCCTGATATTTTACAACTTTTCACATATTTTCCTTCTTTGTTACAATTTGTCCTTATTCATTCCTTTTCCAGTTTCCTTTTCAATTTCTGCCACTTTCCTTTGTTTTCTATTTTTTTTTTAATTTTCTGTTTTGTCTGGCTCTGGATTTCCCTCGGCTATCGTGAATTTTACATGAACCAGGTTTAGGTGGTTCCCAAGGTTTCCAACCCTGCACAGTGTACATGTGCTACAGCATAGCAGCATTTCAATCCAACAGTCAACGCATATACCTTAGACGATCATAACATAGGAGCGAAAGTCAATGCAGACAAGTACCTGAATACAAAAGTACCAACACACTTCTCCCACATTACTGTAATAAAAGTTGCCTCAGAATCAGAGCTTGTCCATACTCTGTTTCTTCATGAACTTCGACAATGAAGTTTTGATTTGAAAAGTTGCCACCTGAACTCTTATTGATTGACATTCATATCCCCTTCACATGCATTACAGCTCCTAAATATAAAATCTCTAGCCAGCAGAACATACATTGAAATGGTACCGTATGGTATGCCATTAGCAATGACACATGAGGATGCAATAGTTCCAGTATGATTTAAAATAATATCATTTGATCAATCTCCTTCCTAAGCAATTGTCATACACTGTGCAATTCATATGATGTGAAGAAGTTACATTTAATGTAACTTCTTCATAATATGAAAACACCTTCACATCACTCAACTGACCTCATTAATTATGAAAATTGCTTTCACATTAATGCATAAATTGGACTTGGAATTCCTGTGATAAAACATCATGAATGATCCTGCGTGGCCTTACATCTAATTATGAAAGTCCTGCTGGCAATTGCATTACATACTGATGATTGGCTGTTGAAAATCACGGGACGTAATATCAGCGAATCAATCTATGAAGTTGTACACAACATCATCCACTTCAATGCTGTCATTCATTCTGCATTGGGGTCTTTGGGGTAGGGCATAGAAAGCTCGCTTGAACTGAGGTGGCGAAAAACAGCTGAAATTTACCGTTGAAAGAGTCATTTGCTAGCTTCCAGCGACAAAAGCACTGTGCACATACTATAGTGTATGTTGAGAGACCATAGACCTTGTACATGAAAGTCAAGGTGTTTGTGTATATATACAGCAGTAGCAGGGAATTTGTTTGTATTTTTGAAAAAGACTTAAAAAAATAGCGGTGACTTGTCCTTGAATTTCTAGGTCACAAATGGAGAGTGGTATGTTGATACATGATTGCATCAGAAAAATTTTGGTTGCATATGTGACTGATTTAGTTGCTGTGTACTGGAAAACTCTCAACATTCCCTGCTGAAGCTGAACAAACGAAACATTCTCTCTCTCTCTCGCTGTTTCCTGATTACGCAATTACTTCACACCATAAATACATGTTACTATATTACAACGGCAGTACATAGCACACAGAACTGGTTTCTATCACTTTAAAAGTGTGGGCAGCGTGGGTACTAAGGTAATTATTGATACGGATTTGCCACGAATACTGGTACTGGTTTTCCTGGTACAACCCAACCCTAGTTCTTATACTATATTGGTTAACAAATCTTGCGTGTGCGACTATGTTTCATCTCTATGGCATACCAAAAGGACCATATTCTATGATGATGTAAATATTTTCGATGATGTAAATGATGATGATGTTAAAGATACAATCATGTACTAAAAACTCAAGATGTACATCAAAATGTGTACAATGACATACCAAAAACATACAATCATGTACTGAAAACTTAAGATGATGTAAAGAGCAAAGATAAACGTTATGTGAGGAAAAAGTGGTGTATATTAAATAGAAAGAAGGCACTTCTCCCATAAGGTTTTGTCCAATGAGGGTGGTATCTTATTATTTTCTAAAGTTACCATGGTATAATTGTAACAACATTGAGATATATAACTGAAAAAAAAAGATACCAACCAAAGGTGTCATTTTGTTAGACTTTTCCGAAACATTTTTCTTTATGTCTATCAAACCTGCATTGTTATCCCTATATTGTATGAAAAACTCTATTATTGCTCACTAAGCCCTACCCCCACATGTCATTGTAGCAGATTTGCTAGAGTTTACTGAAGATGTCGGGGTATGTTCACTGTCGCAACAGATTTCTAGCCAAAACGATATGATTTGTATATTGTGTTGATTGCACAATTACATATGCATGTGTGTCGAAATGAAAAAAGAAAACTTCATGTAATCGGTGTTTTACCTCCAGTGTTGAACAATTACCATTCATGTTATCGTAATTGTGATAGAAGTAAAGTTTCTTGCTTTTTGATCGACCTTTCATGTGTGGTATCCAACATTATTATTAGTAAATGCAAACTTTGCAGTATGGAAAATTTACTCTTTGTACGTGTGAGTATGATAATATAATAATAATGTAGGACGACATGCGTCCCACATGCATGTAAAAACACAGCTGCAATAGCTATAATTAGTAGACCTAAGTTGCCATGAGGAAAAACAAAGATGATACCAGAGTCCCTCCCCAAATGGTCTTTAATGAGTTAACGTTAGTTGAATATTGGCACTTGTAATTGTATGCATTTGCCACATAAAAGAAGATCAAATAGAATTAGGAAATTGTGATAACATGGATGACAACTGAGTTGGCACTGGAGTTGAAACAAAGAGTAAGTGCAGACAAATTTCCACAAAGAACAGAAGATTTCAGGAACTATTCGTATGCATTCCAGGCAGGTCTTCCCTGGAAGTAGATGTATACAAACATAGGTTAGTAGAACTCAGTCATTTGTTAACAATACTCTTCTTCAACATACAGAGTTTTATTCGTTACAATATATAGGCTCACAAAAAACCAAAAAAAACAACATTTTCACTAGAGATTTGTCAAAAGAGTTGCCATGCCCTAACATCTTCAGCTCTAGCAAATCTGCTACAATGACACTTGGGGGTGGGGCTTAGTGGGCAAAAGTGGAATTTTGACTGCAATACAGTGGGGCAACAACCCTGGTTTGACAGACCTGAAAGAAAGTTTTGGGTCATATCAAAACCAGAAAGCCAAAAGGCTTTGTGATTCCTTGCAACATGGTTATAATGTATCAAACATGAATTACCCACATGACAAGTATGAGATCAACTACAATTATTGCACCTGAAACATTACATTAATGAGTCTTTTAACCCCAAATGTCCTATTTTTGGTGTCCTCAAAAGACATTTGGCTTTCACCAAAAGCAATAGGGATCACCTACTCAGTATGGCCAACCCACATATCAAGTGTGACATCAGTCATCATCACCCTTCTGGAGATGTGTTTGCAAGGTTTTCAGTTTGACCTCCAGGTAACCTCAACTGACCTTTGACCTCCACCAAAAACAAAAGGATTCTTCTACTAAGTATATACAATCCAGAAATCAAGTATGACATCAGTCAAGGTTAGATTCCTGGAGATATAGAGTTTACAGTTTGATCTCTGGTGACCTCAAGTGACCTCTGACCAAAAACAATAGAGATCATCTACTCCATATGACCAACCTAAACATGAAGTATGACATCAGTCAAAGTTACCCTTCTGGAGATATTGTGTTTACAAGGTTTTTACAGTTTAACATCTGGTGACCTCAAATCACCTTTGACCCCAACCAAAAACAATAAGGATCATCTACTCAATATGACCAACCCACACATTCAGTATGACATCAGTCACAGTTACCTTTCTGGGGACACTGTGTTTACAAGGTTTTTACAGTTTGACCTCTGATGACCTCAAATGACACTTGACCTTGATCAAAAACAAAAGAGATCATCTGCTCAATATGACCAACCCACAAATCAAGTATGACATCAGTCACAGTTACCGTTCTTGAGATATGGTGCTTACAAGGTTTTCACAGTTTCATCTCTGGTGACCTAAAATGACCTCTGACCTCGATCAAAAACAATAGGGAAGATCTACTTAATATGACCAACCCATACACTACGTTAGACATCAGTCGCAGTTACCATTCTTGAGATATTGTGTTTACAAGGTTTTTGCATTTTGACCTCTGGTGACCTCAAATGACCTTTGGCCTCAACCAAAAACAATAGGGACCATCTACTCAGTATGACCAACCCACATACTGAGTATGACATCAGTCACAGTTACCGTTCTTGAGATATCGTGTTTACAAGGTTTTTGCATTTTGACCTCTGGTGACCTCAAATGACCTTTGACCACCACCAAAAACAATACGCACCATTTACTGAGTATGACCAACCCACACACTAAGTATGAAACCAGTCATGGTTACACTTCTTGAGATATCGTGTTTACAAAGCAAGGCGTCATATACACACGCACATACGCACGCACACACACACACACACACACACACGACATTACCATCCATAGATTCCTTCTGCCTTCAGCAAGGAATCACCATCTCTTCTGATTTATATTTTCTGTAAATTGTGTATTTCAACATTGTTACAAGCATACAACGATAACATGAAAATTAGAAAAATAGTAGATATGGTACCACCCTTACCGTACAAAAAACCATATAAGAGAGTGCTTTTTCGTCTCTTTTGATGCACGCAACGTTTTCCCAACATAACAATAACAATCATCACTCATCACTATCTACATAATTTTCTATCTCATCGCCCTATAGGGGCTAGATGAGACATTGCAGTCACTTGGCTAGTGGAGCTATATATTGTACTGTGCACCCATGGGAAAATTGTTGCCATGGAAACGCTTGGAGTGGGTGAGTAGCGACACCCCAGAGGTACCCATGGTAAAGTGGCCATGGGTACAGGGGGGTCCTGTTGGGTGGTACAAATGAAAACGTGTCCGTGCCAATGCGTGTGCGTGTGTGTGCGTGTGTGTGTGCACCCGGATCTGTCCAAATTGTGGTTTTTCCAGAATAGGTTGAAAAGCATATGAGCGATTACTGTAAGTTGCAACTTGGTAAGATTGTGTATTATGCCAATACGTGAAAGATGTATAAGTTGTATGGTAAATGGAGTCAAATTTGCTGATTTTTGAGAAGAAAGCCAATTTTGCCCAAAAGTTGTTATTTCCAGCATATCTTGAGAAGTATATTTGAGCATTTAATGCAAAATTTTGCAAAAACTTACATGAGAATGAAATATTCAAGGTATATCACTTTTGTAGCAAAGAGAGCGAAATTTGCTGAGTTTTGAAAAAAAAGCCAATTTTGCCCAAAATTTGTATTTCCATCATATCTTGAGAACTATTAAACCAATTGACTTCAAGTTTTGTAAGCAGTAAACTAGCAATAAACTATTACAAATTCCCATGTGCAGGCCCTGTATTGAAATCAATGTGCATTTCTTGAGAAAACTCCTAATTAACATCAGAAAAGAACTGTGAGGCAAAATAGAGAATGTAATTACAATATATAGAACAATGAAAAGCAGACAAGAAAGGAAATAATGTTGGAATCTAAAAAAAACACATGGTATCCACTATTAAATGACAATAAAAAGGACACTTTATCAGAACTAATTAAGTAAACAATTACCTCCTTCATTTTCTGAACCCTGAAAAAAGACAAAATCAGAAATTAAAGATTATCAAAGTGAGTGCATGTGCATGAAACATAAGCTTAGAGAAATATTTATTCACACGATGTACGCTAAGCTACAGCATGCTATACAGAAAGTCCCACAGCAATTTATCAGTTGGTTTATCGACAGAATAATGTCCAACGTTACTACTTGGCCTGTCAAAGAATATGTAATGCATGTGACTTAAGCGAACACTAACGAAAACAAACTTTGCAAATGGTAAAAACTTAGCAAATGGTAACAAGCTTTGCAAACTCAAATTGCTAAATCAAACAAACTTTGCAAATCACTAAAACAAACTTTGCAAACGGTAGGGTACGGTACAATTATATCTTGTGATCCTCTTCCATACGAGCATCATACTTAACTTCTTAACTTTAACTAACATCATCTACTTTTATACCCTGAACCATGTGAAAATTTATAATGATGAGTCTTTTTTTGCTAAATTTGACAGAGTGCATAACATACTTGGTCTTTACAATATTGCAGTAATTTAGCATTCCACCAATTGAGGTTCAACCACTTTATACACCATAACATCTGCTCACCTGAGGTGATGACGACTGATATGCATCATGTAGTCCAAACGCCTACCTGCATACACATTTGTAACCAAGTCACTATTTCTCTAGCAAGTCAAGTCAACTACACTCATTTTAGTGACTCGAGTCACAAGTCATGACTTTGAGTCCTGTGCTATTTCAATGGGGAAAAATTAGCCAGAATTTCTTAGGCCCGGTAATTTCGCAAGCTGCGGTGTGAGTCATTACTTGATTATAACTCTGCCTGCATACTAAGAGGTAACCCGAACAGATCCTGGGTTAAAAATACAGGTGTACATACTTTCACAAATTGACCCTTGTTGACAAATAAATGGCCACCACAAATACAAACCAACCTGCACCATCTGTAGACTATGAGATCAGTGCTAGCTTCTCCCCTTGAGATAGCATATGTTTGCAGGATTTTCACAACTCAGCAACTAATGACCCAAACTGACCTTTGACGCTCACCAAAAACAATACGCTTCTCTACTTTCCTCGTCAATTAATACAATGCAATAGTGTAAATCAGGCTGTAATAAACAGTACACTGATACTACACGCATAACAAAATTGATGTTTATCCATGCTCCCTTCACAAAGTAATGGACAATGAAAGAATCTATGTTCAATTTTGTTTTCTGTCCAAAATGTTTATCACAACTCATTCTATCATGAGGCAATGTATGATGAATAAAAAGTTTCTGAATAATCTTCTAGCATACACTATTACCATAACATATGTCAAATATCCCGTGCCCATACTTCCACATTTTTGATATACCTTTTATACCGTTGCCAGAGTTTGGACTCGGCAGGCTTGGAGACTAAATAAATTTAACTTACAACTGCAGGGTCCTTGTACTCATCATGGCTGATCAACACACTGCTCTACTGTGTACATGCAATTAGTAAAATGATTGTGTTATTGAGATTTCATTTGATCACACATTTTGTACAGTTTGACCTACTTACATGAACAATGTGCTTTACAGGAATCTTCAGCAACTTCTTCTTGAACAAGACGATGGTGATGGTGATGATGATGATGATGATGATCGCAAATACAACTGGTTAGTAACAAGGCAAACAAAAGGACCACTCAAAGCTTTCAGTCAGTGAACAAAAACAATCTTTATGAATTACCATTGTATGGTAAGCCAAATTCACCAGCACCAAAGAAACACAGCAGATATGACTATTTACTAATAATCAGTTGGGTTTTCATGGTTGTCATTCAGTAGCCACAATGTGTGTGGAAAGTGGCGCAAATTGATACACCTGTTTCTTGAGTATACAGTGCTAGTAGCTTGTAATGTGTTGGCTGATGGCATTAATATTATACAGTATGTGGTTATTGTGACAATTTCAAACCTGGATCGCTAATGTTGCAATATGTAGAAATCAGTGCCAGTAAAGTACAAACTAACACCAGGTTGCCTATCTTATCAACCAACATCAATTGACTTCATCTATTCAAGAGGGCACTTTGACTCATGTAACATGAAAACTATCCATGATTACTACATTGAGATATGGTGTTCAGATTATTTTCACTCTTTTTCAACTTTAGCACTGTAACTATGATGCACTTGACCCCCACCACAAGTAAGAGTATTCATACTTACTATGGCACATCATCAACATACCCAAATATAAAAGGTACCCAGGTTTCATACATAAAGATGTCATGTTTACAAGATTTTGAGGGTTTGACTTCTGTTGACCTACGATGACCTTTGACCTCCACCATAAACAATGGGATTCATCTAATCTATATGGACCACCTACAAGTCAAGCAGAGTACCTTCTTGTCTGAAAACTTGATGGCATTTGTCCTCTAAAGACCTAAAATATTTGAAATTTTAAAGACCTCAAATATTTGCTAGAAATAAAGAGTATAAACAAACAAACGACCTTTTAGCGTCACCATAAAGAAATGGGATTCATCTGATCAGTATGGATTACCTAAATGCCAAGTATGATATTTATCACTGGTACACTGTCAAGGATACTTTTGTGACAAAGCTTTTGGCATTTAACCTTAAGTGACCTCAAATGACCTTTAACCTATACCAAAAAGCCATAGTTCTTTAAATGAATACGGGAAATTTATAAAAGATGTACAAAAGGCATCCATCATTCCTTACTTGACAATGTGCACACTGCTTCATATATTTGACCACTAGTGACCCCAGATGACCTTCAACCCCACCAATAAGGTTCTTTTACTTAATGTGGTAATGGCATATAATAAGGGCAGAAAGTATCCATCACTCCTAACTTGAGACCTTGCTTGCATTTGGTGTCTGACTTCTGGTGATCCCAGTTGAACTTTACTGCAAAACACAAAAACCAAATAGCATTCTCTCCTGCCAACATGACAAACCTCCCTATCAAGTATGAAAAGTGTTTCTTCATTTCTAGCTTGAGATATTGTGTGAACAAGTTCAGTTTCACAAACACATTGGCATGCACTCACAAATCCATTTACAGCACTGATCTGGAACAATTAGGCATTTTTATCAAATCAACAGGATACCTCATTTTGCAGATGATGTCCCCACTTTCACATAACCCCTATTGATGCCAAAACCGTGCTTTGTGTTTATTTTTTTACAGACACAATCACACACCTATACATAGGTGTGTCTAAGTCTAACAACCAACAATTAACATGTAACACTGTATTACTTTTATCAATACTCACAGTAAGCTGTATAGAATGTATTCAATATGTTTGGTTTTATAATCTCCAAGTCTTAGATGAAATCTTGCACATCCCAACAGAAATTACTACCCAAGATGGTATTTGATCAAGTGACTCAACACTTCAGGTAAGAGAAGACAAAAGTTGAAGGCTTGAAGATGACGGTGTCCACTGTTACTTACATGACATGTAACATCCAATTAACTATGAAAGATGGGCAGTAAAACAGAGCGATTTTGTACTAGTATATCTGAATTAAGTATTTAAGCAAAATTATTAGTGATTAGCTCAACTACGTAATTGCTACCATTACCAATTAAGATGATCGATACAAACATCCATCCTGTATTACTGTCACCACCATCTGAGGTACTCCCAGTGACTGTAAAGAGAGAAATAAAAAAGGTCAACATCCCAGCAACATGATAGGTGTCTGCACTTCTAATTCAGGGGAAATTTCTGTCACAATTTTTATCAAAATAATTGATTACAACAGAGTACACAATATGTAGTATTTCTAAAGAAAAATACAAACAAATGGTCACTGATAGAAAAAAAAATGAAAGGGAAGAAAATGAAGAAGTGAACTTTTCTGCTAATGACTTCTACATCAAATTTTTAATACTACTGTACCACTGCCACAATTATGTTCATTGAGAATGGTTTATGGTATGATAGACTTCAATGGGAACATTAATCCAACTTAACCAAACAAGCAAATGCCAAGATGGATACAGTAGTTCATGAAAGAAGGCTATTCAGCCTGAGTAAAGCCAAGGAACAGTATGACTACCACTGCTCTCTAAGACCAAGTGACGTGAAGACAAGAGCTACAAATGCATTCAAGCACTGAACAGGAGGTACACACTGACAACAATCTAAGCTGGCAATTGTGTAGTTTGATGCTAAATGTCATCACTTACTTGTCTTCTGTTTATACAAGGTGTCCTGCCAAATAATCCTGGCAGTTGCCGTCGAGTCCACTGGCTGATTGTTCATTCCTGATAGAGAGCATTTGATCACAGACTCAGTTGAACCTTCATCTACAGTGTACTGATAGCTGGTGGTGAGGTCATATATGTCACCAATGGTGTGAGGATGATGGTGATCCTTTATTCTGGTGAGGGAGAGACCGCTGGCATCAGCAGACATGTCTAAGCTGATGTCCATTCTATACTCCACAGGTACAGCTAGGACAGAACAAGCCAGAGTTCCATTCCTTGGCATTGTCAGATTACAATCTTCTTGCTGACTGTAGCATCCATCGATGACTGGAATCTGTACATCTGATTTGAAGGCAATAATAATAGCAACAGAAAGTCAAGGGGCTTAATGATTCTTTGTCACTAATAGACTTGCATGGTTTTGTCTTCTCCAAATTGCAACGTACCACAAGCAACCACATGTAGCCATTGACAAAAGCTCTCCTAGGATCCCCTTAAAAGTTGAGTGCGAAATACCCACCTCAATTCAAGTAACTATGCACTGCTATACTACACACCATGTTTTGTGGTAAAAGTAACATTAGAAACTGGTGAGCGCAGAAAAGCAGGTTCAAGAGTTTTATAAAATTTCTAGTACGTACATTTGCAGTGAAAATGTTTGGAGTTTTCATTTTGAAGTTTACATTATTCGCACACCATACAAGAAGTTTTCCCCTAATCTCAAATGCCATTACAGGTTTTGATTGCCCAGAACTTTGCAGCCAGCAACTTGTACGTAACTGATGACAGTTAAAAGTGTGTCAATGATATTGTTACAGACCTGTCACATATTCGATTTCTTTTACATATATTTATTTTTTCTATCTTGTTATGTTGTTACAGTAAAAACGTAAATCTCTCTCATAACCCAAAGCCACATGACATCATTTTTTACCTAATGTGTTGACACCTACGGCACACTATCGCTCTCTGAGGAGAGCTAATAGGTACTGTAGTTATTCTTTTTAAAGTAATCTCCTCCACTGCCATGACAGTCAACTATATCAAGCAAATAATCTGCCTTTACATGAAATAATTACATATGACTCCAGCAAAAAAAAAATATAAAAAAAAAACTTGTTCACTTGTTTTTTCATTAAACTTTTCACTTCCTATCAAAACAGCATTAAACAATACTGAATTTATTACAGAAGCATGATAAAAGCCCTGTCTTATTTTGTGCATTGTATTGTACCAGAACTATTGAACTTATACGACAACTTTACAAACAGGTTTGAAATTCTTGGAGTATACTTCTTTTGTAAAACACTGCTAATATTGCTGGTCTTTGCACATTTCCCCAAAGTTTGAACTTCATACAACATGTGCTTTCTTAGATAAGTGCAAACAGAGTTTGCTGCATATGCTGAGTAGTATCTCAGATCACCTTTAAAGAGGGCACAACACATACAGTACAGTAAACTAAAATACTGTGAAAACTTGTTTTTCTATTTAAATATATAAAATATAACTAAATAAAGGGGACCTATGTGTAATCTATGTGGGAATCTATGTGTAAACTAAAAACTTTGATTGTATAACAATGAATGACATCACAAGGACACAAAAGACAGGTATGGATATCAATTTGTCCAAATATGTAGAAAAACTATTTCCCATGGCATTCTAAAAGGGGATTCCACATTACTGTACTTGTGATATTTGGGGAAAGACCACTATAGTCAAGGAAAGTTTCTTAAAGGTAACAAAATGTAGTGCAACACCTGTGAGCTTTTTTTTCCACACTGAAGTGTGCAACTTGAAATTTGATGCCAGTGAATAAAAGGGTTTTAATGCAGATTGAGCATAACATGTTGTCAAAATAAAGGACTTATTGTGATATTTCTTTGCAACCAATTTGAGAACATGGAATACATTTGAGAACATTGAATACATGAAATACAAAGTAAACCACTGTAATATGCATGTTAGGTCTATTCCGGGCCACATTATTCATGTTATGATATGCAGCATTACTAGAGGTTTGGAGAACATTCCAGACTTGTATAAATTAAAGGTTGCGTTCGTCACCTTTGATATGAAAACATCTCCTGTATGTTAACAGTAAATGTGTACATGAGTCTACAGTATGTATGTTATCAACACAGCCTAGCCTTCTTCTATGTTGCTCTCATCTCAATTGCATCATCTCCATTGCCTATTCTGAACAGTGCTTACTCAAGCGTTCGAAGCCTAACCATTGATGTGGTGCTGTCTATCCTGAACCTTGCTGTCTGATGCCTTACCATGGGTTCTGATATCAGTTTGTAACTTTATCCAAAAACATATTTCCTGCAGTATATGATCTTTGCCATGCAGTCTACAAAATCAAGGACTGAAGACACCATACGGTATATGAGGTCAAAGGCACACACTGAGGGTTCTTTCTAAAGCTACGGTACTTGCAGTAATTCTGAATCATTATTTTTTTTTCACATCACTGACTTGTTTCTTTCTTCAACACATGTATAAATCAAAACAGAAATGCAAGTATGGTAACATGCAAAGTAAAAACTAGGTTTATACACAATTTAAACAAAGTAGTTGCAAGAGAAAGTGCATTAAAAACCTCTTGTGAGATCAATCAAAACTTTCTACAGAATTCACGCTGCACACGAGGCATCACATGATTGAAAATACACATTTACAAAGAAAATACATTACTGTGCAAGTTTTAGTTATTATCTCATCGCCCTATAGGGGCTAGATGAGATATCGTAGTCACTTGGCTAGTGGAGCTATATATTGTACTGTGCACCCATGGGAGAATGGTTGCCATGGAAACACTCGGAGTGGGTGAGTAGCCACACCCCAGGGGTAACCCATGGTAAAGTGGCCATGGGTACAGGGGGTCCTGTTGGGTGGTATAAATGAAAATGTGTCCGTGCCAATGCGTGAGTGCTGTGTGTGTGTATGGGTGTGTGCGTGTGTGTGTGTGCATCCTGACCTGTCAAAATTGTGGTTTTTCCTGAATAGTTTGAAAAACGTATGAGCGATTAAGTTGAAACTTGGTAGGGTTGTGCATGATGCCAATATGTGCGAGATGTATTAGTTGCATGGTAAATCGAGTCAAATTTGCTAATTTTTTAGGAAAAAAGCCAATTTTGCCCCAAAATTGATATTTCCAACATATCTGGAGAAGTATTTGAGTATTTACTGCAAAATTTTGCAAAAACATACCTGAGAATGAAATATCCAAGGTATATCACTTCTGCAGTAAAAAGAGTGAAATTTGCTGATTTTTTAGAAAAAAAAGCCAGTTTTACCCCAAAATTTGTATTTCCAGCATATCTTGAGAACTATTAGATCAATTAACTTACTGTTTTGAAAGTACTTACCTGAGAACACATTGTTCAACATAATATTACCATAATGATAAATCCAGTCAATTTTGCTGATTTTTGAGAAAAAAAAGCCAATTTGCCCCAAAATTTGTATTTCCAGCATATCTTGAGAACTATGAGACCTATTATCTTAAAGCTTTGTAAGGATTTACCTGAAAACACATTGTTCAATATAATATTACTGTAATGATAAATCCAGTGAATTTTGCTGATTTTTTAAGAAAAAAGCCAATTTTGTCCCAAAATTGGTATTTCCAGCATATCTTGAGATGTGTTTGAGCATTCAATGCAAAAGTTTGCAAGGACTTACTTGAGAATGTAATATTCAAGGTATATCACTTTTGTATTAAAGAGAGTGAAATTTGCTGATATTTTAGAAAAAAGCCAATTTTGCCCCAAAATTTGTATTTCCACCATATCTTGAGAGCTAATTAAACATTATCCACAAACTTTTGCAAGGTTGTTCCTATGAACACAATAATGAAGATACAGTATATTACTCTTATAGTAAACTGGTGAAACTGTACGATTGTTTGGTGATACTAGACACCACCTTTTTAACTTTAGCCAAAACATTTTTAGCAGAACTGGCCCCTGTGGATAATGTCTTTTATGAGAACATTTTTGTAAGTCAAACAATAATTTTAGCAGAACCAGGCCATGCACAGGTAAATAGGAGACTTATGTGCAAATACCCATAGAGGGATGCTCTTATATCCTGCTCCTAACTGTAACCACTTAGCCTAACCTACATGGAATAACCCAGTGTTATGATTGTGTTATGTAGCGTAACATGCACAGATACTTTTGAGCCATTAGTTATCTTTACTTGAGGCTAGTACAGTAGCACCAGGCTATAACCTCAAGTTTGCTACCTTACAGCAGACATCAGTATTGAGATGCTTACCACCAGTTTATGTTTGAAGAATGTTTGCCACTCATTCACAACCAGTTCTCCGAACTACTATACGTCTCTGTGTGATGTGGTTCCAGTAAACTACGTACTTACAAATCCCTATGTGCATGCGCTGTATTTAAGTCAATGCATATGGCGATGAGATATGCAACTCCGTGGATTGCCCTCTTGTTGCTAAAGCATTCAGTTTCACCAAAAAACATCAGAAATACAGTATATGTTCCTAAAAACATTTTTGCAACAAAAACACATTTGTTGGTACAGATCACATACATAGATGTGCAAATGGTAAAACAGTCTTTAAATTTCTCAAACACTGTGCAGTGCCTGGAACTCTGATCGACTGTGGGAAAATGTAAAATGGGAAATGTTGTTTTAGCACTTACTCTCAGATAACAGCACGTCCACTTCTGTGACATCTGGGTACATGTCACCTTCTGGGCCTGACACTCCACACTGGAGAAGGACATGATGTACAGATGGACCAATCTCAATAAATTTTGATCTGAGGGTAATGTTAAAAGTACCATCCCCATTGTCAATTTTGGAGGTTTCACTTTCCAGTGCCACCTCATCTTTTGGTGAGAGGATGACCCACTCCAGTGAGGCACCCTGTAACACTCTATCCAGAGAACAAGTCACTTCATCTTCTCTGTTTAATTGCAAAACCAGATGTTGTTGGTTGGCCTCTCCATTTACAATAGGGAAATCTGAAAGAATTAATTGCCACAATGACTTGTAATATTGACAATGACTTGTAAATATACCAACCTGAAAAGGAAGAATCTGAGAACATCACACAGCACTGTTCACTGCAGTGTATCATCACCTCCATAATTATTAACTACTTGTTAAGACATGTCAAGGTTAGAACAAAAAAAAGGCATGATATAAAACATGCAACTTGGCCCATCAAATAAATATTAACGGTGCTATGACTTAAGTTGGAAGTACCTTCATCCAAGATCTATTAGAACACAAAGATCTGTTGTAATACTTGAAGGTCAAGTTCCTGCACAGTACAAATGTACATGAAATCTCTTCAATCTGTCCTTTACACACCAAAGTGATTTCTGACCTATATCTACGTAAGGCAAAATGGCAAATGTCAAACTACAGTTCTATGGAGGGAACACATTTTCCATGTGATATATAGTTATGAAAGTTACCTCATGTTCTTTCACCAAAGTTATTACACAAGTTGATAATAAGTTAACAATTTGCAAAACTGTAGATCTATACCTCTGCTAGCCTCAGGCACAGGTTACACTGAGGATAACTGCACCTCAAGACATACTGTACAGTATGTTTGTAAGACTATAACAAATCAGAGCTCTGCTATATCAGTGAGGGTGTACATCTGAAAATTCTCCTCTTGATTTTTGGACATTGATACTTTGACCTTAACATCTAAATCAAGCAGTGAAGTGACGCATTTTTGCCGTTAATATTATGATACCGGGCATCCACCTTCAAAAGCTCTTTAAGGATTGGAATGACTTGCATTTTCTTGTATAATCTGACTAGAATTGAATTCAGAGGTTAAATTACTTAGAAAATGAATCATGAACAATGAAACTCAGACCAGATTTAGTGAAGTTATGCGTCAAAATAAAATGAAGACAGAAATAGAACTGAACATTTCCAAACCAATTTATCGAACTGTTGATATTCGCAACAAAAAGCATATCAAATACTGTAGGTGCTTCATGTTAAACAAGAAGTGTGCGCAATCATTACAAATGAAATGAGCATTATTTCTTGATATTTTCAGTAATGTGGTCTTTGTTCGGGCTGTGAACACCTGGTAGAAGTACAGTAAAGTTTCCAGTTTTGGTTTACAGTAAATTACTATCCACTGCACTTACGTCTGTTCAGATTAAGTAAGTATATGGTAGTTGCTGATGGAAACAAGTCTGCCATTTCTCCAGCTACCTTGCACTGTAAAGTAATCTTTGACACTGAACGGTCCCTGATGGTGTAACGAGAGCTCAGCGAGGTGTTGTAAGTACCATCAGTGTTGTTTGTTACAGAGGATGGTTCATTCTCCATAGAAATAACATCAGATTGGTAAACCCATTCCAGCTCAACTTTAGGCCTAACTGCATTCATTGTGCAGTTGATGGATCCACTGTAAAAGTCTACTTCTTGATAAATGTACTGCTGATTGGTGAGCCCATTGACCACAGGATACTCTGGACTAGGATGAACTGGAATATAAAGAAAATAGTTACAAGCATGAAGGAAAGATTTTAAGTATACACTGTAGAATGAAAACATGCTCAAGCTTTGTGGCATTGGATGAGTGCTGCACTCTTAGCCATGTCCTTGTGAACATTAATAAACCTAAGAAACACTTCCATAATTTTAAGATGTATGGAGGCTATGTACTTCCACTTAAAACGTGTCATAAATTCCCCAATACTTCTTGGTTTGGGAATTAACTAGTGACATACTCACCTCATATAACCTATGCTACATAACACCAAAGGCAGCATTATGATACAGGCCTAGCCAGGAACAATGCTAAAGATACATGTGTAAACAAACAGCAACTGTGAAAAACACCAAAAATGGAAGGATTCATACTCATCCAAAAGATGTTTAGAATACTGTATACGTAGCACACAAAGAAAACAACTTCAACCTTTGTTAAACCATTCTCTCTCGTAAATAAATATCTGCAAAAGCTTCATCCCATCAGACCTTTATTCATGTGATGAGTAACGGAAGATGCATTATTTGACTTTTAACAAGTTTGGGTGAACAAATTATTCGTAAGCAACGAATAACTGAATTTGTGTCTTTGAGAAGGGCAGGTCCAAGCTATTCTATCCCAAGTGAACAAAATTTCAAATTGATTGGAATGAATGTAAGGTACAGTAGGGCAATTCCACGGTAACGGCGTGACACTTTGGAAGCAAATTCACATTTTAAGTGCAAATAACAGAAAGAGCTTTAATGTTGGGAACAAACTTTTATTTCAATTCTACTCCTATTATCACAAAGTTAATTTAGAAAATGTTTTTACTTCAAAAAGTGCACTAAGTGTGAAAATATGAATATTAATGACGGTGGTAACGCCGTGACGCTGAAAAGGACATGCATTTTCTGACCCCTCACAAACTGTTAAAACCCTGTGAAGTTTAAGGACTTTTTGCAGTTTCTCCACATTCACTTTATAGACTGTTACCAACAATAGTGTGGTGAAATACAAAATAAAAAATTATGATTATGGTAGATATGATAAGATATAAAAAAAAAAATAGGGTAACGCCGTGACGGTAATGCCGTAAGGGTAACGCCGTGACCAAAGCCTGATTATATGGAAAATGCATGTTAAAAAAATTAAATTAGTAAACTGATAGGAAATGGTGATATTGATAGTCAGATTGTTTGTAATTCATCTAGATATGAGTAATTTGGATGTTTTAAGAAATATTTGCTATGAATTTGTGTAAGAAAGTGGAAATTTCTACTTCGGACATCAGGCGAAAAATGAAGAACTATAATAAATCCACACACAACACCAGTCTAAATGAAATCAAGAAGAGTGCTATAGCTATGGCAGGCCTACTGCATAAGAAATGACATGAACTGTTAAAGCTTTATACTGTACAGTATTACAATCTAAATGCAGTTCCATCTCACTGGAACAGCAAATATTCCCTTCATACAGGGTATTGAGTGATTGAGTCTCAAGTTTAATACATTTAGTATTATTAAAAAAATATTAAGTAAATGTATGCCAGATTGTATTGGTGCAATCACATAAATTGTTTTACTTTGGCTTACACTGAGTCTTAAATATCCAAAATAGAACAGTGTGGCCAAACTTGTTGGGTCTCATCAGTCACAGTTTTATTTTAACTTAGGTTTGTGTCCTCAACTTTGACAAACTGACCCTCTATTTGCCTTCTCCAATCTCCACGAAATATTTGGTAGTGTACTGTACAGAGCTTCAAGTGTATTGTAGGGCACTTTGTAGGTGATAAAGGACTGTTTCTACATTGTTTTAGCAAAACAATCTTGGAACAGAAAGAGGAAAATCTGTATAAAATGCTTCTTATGCTCAATGGTATACAGGGAGTGTACCATGGATTGACTGGATGCTATAAACAGGTGCTAGTCACTGCCCAATCTAGCAGACCATTGTAGCTTCTGAGCATACTGTAATAGGGGCATTACCATAACAAAAGAAACGGTACAGTTGTGCATTTTCTGTTTTTACTATCACAGAAGGAGGCCCAAAGATGTTGTCAAACAAATCATTATCATATAGTAGGTCCTGTTACTTCAGTACCAGCAGCCATAGTGACTACAATTGTCAGTCCCCATACAGTAAATCAGTGCCTGTCACGGCATTACTGTCACGGCGTTACTGTCACGGCATTACTGTCACGGCGTTACTGTCACGGCGTTACTGTCACGGCGTTACTGTCACGGCGTTACCAAAAAAGTAACGCCGTGACATACTTGTAATTGGTATAATTAATTAACAATGAGAGATATCATAACTTTAGTGCATGGAAGTTGTAGGCCAGGGTGAGTGTGATTTGCATTATAAAAAATATTCCACTCCAATTTGTGTATCTTATATAATATTAATAATTGCAATATTTAGGGTAACGTCGTGACATAGTGAGACAACTTTAATTAGTTGCTCGTTAGTGTGGAAGACATTGCTGAAATCATAATTTGATTCCAAATGTTGTAAATACATGAAAATAACACCATGATAGAGTATGAATTCATAGAAAAACCTCAAGGCAGTGGTTGCTAGAAAGCTTTTTATTATGCCATATTTTGCAAAAATATTGACACTTTGATTGCTGCTAATTAATTATGCAAGCAAAATGACTTAATTTTGGTTTTTTATGAACAATTTTTTGCTATTGGAAAATTCAACTTTTTAGCTTCAATTTGATACCAAATTTACTGATATTGGAGAATTTTTAAGATTTGATGGTCATGTCCACTTTTGCGTGGAATTGCCCAGTATCATCTTAAAGGTAAAAACCTGAATGTTATGAATATGTAAAGAAAATTTTAAAAAAATTGTATAGTCAATGAATTTATGGCTTATTTATTACAGTAGCATAGTTACATATAGCGAGTGTGACATACGGGACATTTGAAATTTTGATTTTAAGATATCTAGTTAAGAATATTTTCATGGCTTTTATGTGGGACAGTTTAAAGACACCATTTGCACAGTATTGACCCTCACTTCAAATTTGCTAAAATATTAATTATGCAAATTAAGGTAATTCCAAATTAACATGTCCCGTACAGTATGTCACAATCTTAATCAATCTTTTTGAGAATTAATACATTCATTGATGAGATTGCTAATGATATTTTCTAGACTTCGAATTTAGGTTAATGTTCAACAAAATATAAGCCAAGCTGTTTGAGATTGTAATTAATTCTTCTTAATTAGTCAAATTAGAAGAAGTGACGTACGGGACAAAGTGTGACGTACGGGACATCCTCCATATATATCACACAGGCTTCAATGGTAAGCCATGCAACCATGTATTTTACTTTCTATATGGTCCTCAATCTAGTTGATCAGTATTTTGTTGTTTATCAATGAGGAAAACCCTCTTGTTTACGTAAAGACTAGCTAATTACAACATTTGACCCACAACTTGGTCGTAAGCACCAATCATATGATTTTGTGTCTTTGTGCTGTATCGCATAATGACTCTAAAGGATGGTAACTGCAAACATGTAGGATCCAAAACTATTGTACTGTAGCATGTTGTTAAAGAATTTGCACACTCACTTAACAACATCAGTTTTGAAAATTTACCTGAATTTAAACCTCCCAAAATTGAAAAATTTTAGCAAATACTATGTAATATGTTCATGCATGTTTTTATCCACGTAGTCAGTTTTTCAGGTCTTAGGGGAAAAGGGCACAAAGAAGGGATTGAGAACTTCAAAATACTAGTATTCTACAATATACGTATGTCTGCCATTATTAACTTCTAGTTTTACATTATCATATTTTCAAAAGGTTGCGTCGCTGACATCTTTTCACAAGAATCTGTGGGAATGACCCAGCACTTTTTCAGGGTAGGGGAGGTAAAAACCAATATAAGGGTCACCAAAATTTTTCTTGAATGACCCTAGGATGCAGTGGAGGTTTATAGACTAACCAGAAACAATTTATTACCACCACTAGATGCAAATTACCACCACTAGATGCAATGTAGAAATAAGAATTAAACTCATGATAAACTATTCTTGGCATGTTTTGTGTGTAGGACAAATGTCCCGTACGTCACATGTCCCGTCCATCACATGGATTTTTTTCAGGAAAATTAAATTACATACTAATGAATGAATATTTTTTTGGTGAAAGTAAGTCTCATGACAAATAAGTGTTTACCTTACATTTTAATCATGATTTGACATTCCCTCTGTTTTTACTTTCAGAGAGTGCACTTTTAATTTTGAAAATCATCACTTTTTTCTGGTCCCGTACCTTACACTGTTTATTTATATTAAACCTAATTAAAGATTTTGCAGAATTTCATTTGGTGACCTTAACAACATGTTAGTCGCATCTGTTCTAAGAATCAAAAGAGATTGTGCAATTTGTTTTTTTTATCTGCTGGAGAGATATTTAAAATCTGTGAATGTCCCGTACGTCACAGCAACTCAAAGAAATTCACTTTTTTGCCTATGGTGATTCCAAATGTCCTTTGACCTTCACCAAAAACAATAGGGCACATCTGCTCCATACCATACATGTACACACCAACTTTGAAAAACATTCACCACTTGGTTATTACGTTATCGTGTAACATACCTTGCATTCTCATCTGTCACACATGCAGCACACACATACAGTACACATGGCGCAGTCACTGCATCCATGCAGTACAGTAGGTTCCTTTGCTACAGCAAGGAACCAAAACAGATATGGCCATATTATGAATGAGGCAAGTCTATATTCAATGGCTATGATGGACTGGGCTTATTTGGTGCTATATACAGTAGTCTTCCAAATTGGAAACATGTAAGAAAAGTTGCATCCCTGATGAAGCAAACATTATTCCAAGAAAGATATTTTTTGTCTGTTAGTACTGTGCGAGTAAATTGTGGGTATTGCCAGCACTGTTTATAGGTGAATTTCACTGATTACTGTATCAGTGGTATGTACAGGTATTGTAAAAAAAGATCCTGCAATGGTGGTTCCAAACATTAGGCCAGTTAACTTCCAATAATACATTATTTAAAACCACTTGTGCATAGAGTTACAAAGGTGAAGTTAAAGAATCATTTTCTGCACACGACATTGCTTTGAAAAGCCCCAAATACAGCATTTAATTTAAGTCAACCATGCGTTCATTCCCTACTTACATAGGTAGTGCATTAATGGTTACTACTGTACATTTCACTGTACAGTATACACTAGACAACAGTGCATAACACTTGTCAGCCTAAACCTTTGTGGTTTTGTGTAGGTAGTGAGGGAGTGAAATAGCTCTATTGACAATATAAAGAACAAAAGCCGACCAAACAAAAAAAGAGGAACTTGAATTGGTGTCCAAGGCAAGGCTGTGCATCCTTCCCTATGAAGACAGCATAATGGATTTTACATACTGTACAGTACTATTAGAATTCAGGTTGGCCTTGGTTTTGAAACTAGGCAACTTGGAGTTGACAGGGCTTGATGACTGTATGATGAAATAAAAGTACCCAAAACTGCTGGAACCGAGGCCAATGGGGAAACTTGGAAGTTGAAAATACGTTTTCAAGAGTGCATACAGTACAGTGGGTCTGTGAATTATTTAAAATTACCCATGGCTATATGGGCAAATATGTGATTGAGATTGAATTCAACTCCACTGGGTTTGGACAGACTTAAAACATGAGTTTCCATCAGTTTCTTGCAACAGTATACGAAAAACTTTTCAAACATTTCTGAAGTGTACAGTACAGTATGAAGTGTTGACAACAGTGATGCAACACTGTTTTGTGCAACATACTCTATACTCTAGAATGCTTAAATTGCTTCAAATCAATACTTGAAAATTTTAGACCCTATTCTCCGACACTTCATGATCAGTATGTATGTACACTATATTGTATAAACACAGTACAGTGTGGCAAACTGAAATATTCCCTCTCAAGTTACATAAACGTCACAGGTGAACTCATTAATGGGTGACAGTAGATAAATTTCTGAGGTGAAATTTGGGACTGAAATGGTGACAAATGATTATCAAATGAGTGTTTCTCAAAGTGCATAAAAAAAAGAAACATGATGTCCAGTTTCCCAGCAAATATATTTTTTACTAATATTTTATTCAACAGTAGTATTTTTCGGAAAAACAAGTTTTATACAGTCGGGTAGCATTCTTAAAGATACTGCACTACACTTACTGCATAATCAGTGTTACCACACCGCTTTGTTATCAGTGGGAGGTATTGGTCACTGCAATACCACAATATACCTGTGCAGTGAACAGATGACCCTGATACCCTCTGTGATTACAGAGATGCAATGAGAGAGTTGTCTACATTGACACAGGTACATACAGTATTCATGATTAACAGTACTTACATGCATTACTGTACATCAGTGAACACAAACTATTTTTATCATGAAAGTACTGGATATAACATAATACTTACCATACACACTCACTGGAACAAAGTAAACCTTTCGTAAACCCACATTTGGTGTATATGAAACAGAGAAATTAAATTCATGCTTTAACTTCACATTGTTGATGATCAGTGAACCATCTGGGAGAATGTCGTACTCTTCACTGTCGTATCCTCTTCCTTTCTTCACCAACATATCCCAGCGGATGAACGGGGTGATTTCTCCGTAAGATCCATTTCCATTAATCCAACCAAGAAATTTAAAATCCTGAAAGTTGCAAGGTACTGTGCCTTGCTTTCCAACTTCTAAATAGATGTTGGTGTCACAAGGAGGATCTGGGGGTTCTAAAGGCGTAAAAAAGGATATCACACTATATACAGCATTGCACATGTAAGTACCTGAAGTCACTTCCTACTTGCTACTGAACAATCCTTGAGCCAATAAATTTATGAAATAATCTGAACACTCGCTAAAAGTACAGATCTACACAAATTTGAAAATGACACTACTGTACAGTATGTAAAATTTTGCTGCACAGACCGGCAGTAAAGTATATACAGTAGGGAGTAACACGTTGGGCTGTGTTGCAACCATATTGAAATTTCTTCAATGAAGTACTGTAAAGTATAAACTACAGTATAGCAGAATGTCAAAGGACTAACTCCTCCTAATATTCATTTGAAAATATTGCATTTAAACTGAGCTGACAGATTTTATTGCAATGATGTGGACCAACTTTCCAAAGAAGTTAACGTCTAGATTGCAACATATAATTGACCTATAAAGAAACAAACAGGGATATTCCAGGACAGGGGTACAGGCCAGTAAATGTCACAGAGGCTGTCAGCTTAGTATTAATGCAGTATCCTTACTTGAAGTTACTTCCATTTTTGAGAATGTGATCTAGCTCTGCTAAAACCAAACAACCATTAAACCATCATTAACAATACCAGAAATGATTTTCTTTTCAGCTAAAGGAGTAAAAATACTGCTCAGTACAGAAAATGCAGAAAACTCCAAATTTCTGATAGGGGCTAGTATTGTACAGTACAATGAGCAACAAGAGAACCTCAATTAGAAAATCAACCTGGAAAACTCCTATCCCTTAGGAAAGGGGAAGGAGTGAAAAAGAAACAGATCCTATCTTGTAGAGTGAATTAGAGTAGAATGGTGGAGTACAGTAATAGAGTACTACAGAATCTACAGAGTTGGAGAATTGATAAATGAAATTCAAGTATTACTGTACCTGTCCCTTTACTGCATGCAAGAAAGGGTATTATATTTCTGCAGTACATGTAGAATTTAAACAAGTAAGATAACAATATTGAGCAATGGTCAGAAGCACTAAAACCATAAAAGTAATACAGAACACACAAAATAATTTTCAAAACAGTATCAAGGTACGGTATAAGTAATACTGACATAGGGAATATGGACACAACATTTATTTCATTCCACTTTTAGACATCCTAAAAGAGCAGCATCAATCAATGCACACTGGTCAGTCATTCATTGGTAGTAGACTTGTTGCGATATGAAATTTTCAAAACTGATTTCCGGGGCTCTTTTCCTTCATTTGCCAAACAATCAAGATATCAAAGGGGTAAGTTGGAACCAAAGCACACCTGAATAAATATGTGTAAACCTATGGATTGTCTACAAACGTCACATTGCACAGCCTAAATCTAAACATAATTCTGTTATGACAGTTTACAGTATTTGCATGTAAGTCAAATCAGTTCATTAAAGGTTTTTACCACCTTAAGGTCTGATATACAGTTTGTTACTTGTTGTGTGATCCAAGTCTATTCATAAGAAACATTTTGTTACCCCCAAAATTTTAAGACAATATCGTTTGGGTCATGTCAAAGACCATGTCAGGAGCAAAGTTTCGACTATAACGATATTGTTGTCTGTTATTACAATATTGCAACAACACTAATTGGTAAATTGGTACTTACTAATACTGCACTGTACAGAATAGTGAGGAAAATTTTTCCCATAATTACCTGAATTTACTAATCCTAGGTACAGGAATATTATCAGTCCCACACGAATTGCCTCCATATCCATATTTCTTCAGATATCTGACTTCAATTCTTCAAGTCTGAGCTGTTTAAAACAGGAAAGAATCTACATTTAGTTATGATCATATGTTTCTCTGCATGGAGGAAACAGTCCTTAAACATTTTCTGCTTGATTACCAGTGCAGTACATACTACCATCTCAGGAAGAAAATGAGGCATGCTCTTTTGATACATGATGACCCACCAGCCTTAACATCTAAAAAAGTTATTTGAGGAATTTATGCTCACTTGATCATTTGTTAATTCATCATTTCTGCTTGTTGGCAAAACAAATAAGACAGAACACTAGAGGGGATGGATTGTGTTGATAAGTTTGACATGTGACCATGAAGCCCCAAAGTCAAAACTGTCAGGGTTGGATCACAATTAAGTTGGAAAAACATCCAGCCAGTCGCAATTTTTTACCTTCACATCCCCCTCCAAAAAAAAAATGATCCCAGCTATGGCCCAGCTTAGGATATTAAAGGTTTGAATTTTGTGAAAAGATGGCGTTGTTAAGATCTTTTACACAGCGTACTGTACTGTATTGACAGCCCTACTGTATGTACAGTATGCATCATGTTGCCTCATGTTTTTAATGGCTTATACTGTCTGAGTAGTCAGTGTTCATGGGGGATATTGATTGATTTTGAAGCACATTCAGTATCACAAGAAACATTCAAGACTTGTTTATCTGGGACAGTGTTGTAGCCTACAGTACATTTGTAGACAAATTTTTGTAATGCTCGTTGCCCTTGACCGTCGTTGCCCTTGAAAATGGCAAAAACTTCTCAAAGGATACAGACACCCTTCCCATCAAAAACTGCATGATGTCCACCCCATCCCCCCACAATAAGAAAACCAGTCATTAGTCTGACTATGGGACTGGTTGAGAGGATGTACAGTACATGAATCAGCAATCAAGCATTTTCTTTGTTCATATACATTGCAAAGGTATTGCCCAGGGGCTAAGAGTACGATTAGACACTAGTAACTGTTACCTGTATGACACAAAAAGAAGGAAAGTACTACCAATATGAGGAAGAAAAAGCATCTTCACTGTTATAACATGGTCCTCCTTGTACTTCAATACATCAATTTCCAATAAAGCCACTTTGCTATTGTTAACTCATTGCATTGTCAAGCTATCTTTGACTCTGTAAACTTAGTTTCTACCTGGCAAACTGAAACCACACTTTCACTGTTTACAGCACACTATTTATCACTGCGATTCTAGTCACTTTGTAATATCAGCTACAGTACTGCGCATGATATGCACCCCTCAGCATCCCAGAAAGTCTTCACATTCCCCCTTTTTTTTTCTATTTTCTCAATGCCCAGTGATCTTACAGCATTCAAAGTTGTTGATCTTACACTAACCATTGTTGATCTTCTAACTTTTAGTTCAAGTATATGACTGAACATTGTCTCTGTTATAAATGCTGTTCCATTTACTAGTCTCAACCAGGGTTGGAAAACCTCGCGAACCTTCCGAACCTGGTTCGCGGGAAATCGGCGACGCTCACGGGAAATCCTGCATGTCGGGACACAATTTTTTTTTTTTTAATAAAAAACGGGGAAAAAAATGGGAAATCTTCAGAGAAACAAAACAAATGAGGTAGATCAGGGCAAATGCTGTTAGACAAATATTTACAAGAAGCTCTGTTGATTGCTACTGCTTACGATACTCACGTAGGCAAATAGCGCATGTTACCTCTATGCCAATAAAACACGATGTCCAGTACAGTATATCCCAAACGACCACGCAAGTAACCAGAAATTATCTCCAGTTTGCTTTTAGGCACACTTCAGCCGCCCTACACACCCTATGAATCCCAGTGCCCCCGCCCCAGGATGATTCGAGCAGAGCTCGTGCACAATTTCATCTCCTTCAGTTTTAGTGTTTTTATTTTATCCGAACTCAGCAGGAGATTCTCTGTGCAATTAATGAGAACGGAGTGCTTTCATACAGCAGGTACTGTACGTATATAAACAGCATACATACAGTACATAGCAGCGCAACAGACTCACGCGGCATGGCTTGACCTTTGCACCTTCTTTACGTTTACAGTCTTACACACAGATGCAATGGTAGCGCCAAACACCTTGCTGGAAAACACAACGTTACACGCAGAAAAAAAATTGCCTCTATTAAACCATTTTAAAATATGGGGGACGACTTTTATTTTTAACTCTTTTTTTGCGGCAAATTTCTGCTGCCTGTTAATGGTCACAGTCATCAGGGATAAAAAAGTTCGTTACAAATGTTGTAGCTGCAACAGGTGGCTGAATTTGAGTATTATGAATGCGATGTCCATTTTGGAACAGGTGTTGACATTTTTGCAGTTATAAACTTTTCTTGGAAACATGCCAGGATTTTTTTACGTCAAACTCGCAGAGCTAGAGCTGTTTGTAAGAAGCATAGCTTGTAGTAGTTGACAGTGTATAGTGGTCTATGAAGTCATTTATTCTAGGCCTATTGAATATCTATATAGCGTAATATCGGGCTCAAGTTTCACTCGTTTCTGACATTTTGTAAGTGACACTTCTTCACATTCAAAAAGGTACCGTAAATTGCAACGCAAGCAGCCTAACGTTAAGCTTCCGTGATTGATTTTTCAAATATTGTACGAGTTTCCAGGTATATTTTTTGTGCTCAGCTGCACAATTTTACCCCTTCGATGTGCTAGGAACCCCAATCTTCCGGGAGCTTGCCCCTGAACCCCCCACAAGGGGTTCCACACATACACAAATGTCAGCGGGAAATCGGTGGATTTTCTACTGTGTTCGCGGAAATTCAGCAAGGTTTTCCAACCCTGGTCTCAACTAGGCCTACAAATGAATATGTCTATACCAACCTTGATGAATACTCACTGCTCCTTCCATTTAAAACACCCAATGCACATACTGCATTAACCTGCATCCTAAGTTACAGATCAACTGTCTCAAAATAACTTTATTTTGCAGACACTTGTACCCTTTCCACCCACATATTCTGCCACATAACATAACAAGTTTAAGGCCAAAGGAGGGCAAAAGCCCTATAAGATGCCCTGTGATCCAGACCCCCCCCCAAAAAAAAACCCTAACCAAACTAGGGCCTAATAAGTAATATCCAACAAAGCCCAGCATAATCAGATTCTGCCACAGTCACAATAAAACTTATCAATGTTACATTTGAAGCTATTTACTGAAGTGGAATTTGTAACCCAATCAGGCAGACTAGGCCTACAGTATTCCACTCTAGGCCACTGTTGACTGTAGTCTACCTGTGGCCTGTCGATTTCGGCCGAGTAAATGGTATGCTAATAATACCTGAGTAGACTGTCTCTGAAGTTTGAGTACTACTGATAATGACTGATTAGATATAGCCTACATAGACCTAACTTAAGAAGACTTCAAGTTAAGGCCTCCGGGGTCGGGGATACGCTGTAATTGTCACAATGTTGTTAGGCTAACTAAGCCTAACTGTTAGGCAAGTGTCAAATAAAAGGTAACTCACTCAAATTTCACCCAACGATCACGTAATCGAAGTAGCAAATTAAGGTATCCCTACTTGAGGTGCAATTGCAGTACAACACTAAACTGAGATAAGGCTAGATTAGTCGTGACCTATTTCTATGAATTGAATGATCAGGAGTCACTGGCGTCCGCAGTCAGTAGCAAAGAAACAAATCTGACGTACGTGCATGTGCACCACCGTAACACCGGCGGGGCCACTCTGAGTACATCAGTCACGATATTGTCTGGAGAGTGGCAATATCGTGACACTGCTGACTGAATTTCGGGATTTCCCATATATCCCAGAAATACGCGATGTGACCACTGAGTAATATATTATCCGGAGAGAGAACATTATCGTACTGCACTTTGGTTTTCAAAATGGCTGCCCAATACACCTGTAAAAATCATCGCGAAACTAGTCACTCATGTCCAAAATCTTGGACGAAAAGTTTAATTAAACCTTTATTTCACAAAAATCAATGGTTTCATCGATTGAAATGGTATAAGACGTTTTTCATTTATACTCATAATGTATTTGTTGAGGTGTGTGACGATTCAAATACTGTTTTCATCTGAATTATGGCCAATTCCCTTTGCACTATGCAATCGCTATAGTGTTAATGTTACAAATGTATTGTTACAGTAGATGATCAATGAAGTCGTGTACCTCACTAGTTATCGTCAATTAAACTGAAGACGTTCAAATGCATTTTCCCTGTCAAGGATACAAGTTTTTGTCATTTTTTTTTTTATTTTTGAAGTGGGTGATGGGGCATGGATCCAGGGATATGGGGGCTTGAGGGAAAATACTGTGAAAGTGTGATAGTAGGCTACTGTGGTTGTAATGCCTGGATAACTAAAAACCAGGAATTCAAGATGTATACCCTGGCCTGTGCTTAACAATTATTCACTTTTATTGTTATGAGGAGGGACTATGAATCATAACAATCATTTCCATCAATTGCAGTATCATTAATTAGCAACTTACATCCCATGACTTTACTGGTGTTGGATACATAGACCTGCAGGCCTATTACAAAATGAACTGAAGTACGTGTTGCTGTGTAGTAGTCCTATGATCAGTGTTTTCTGAGATTTTTAAAGAAATCGGGTTACTTTGCTCATACCCGTCAAGTACGTGACCAGAATGGTGGCTCTATTGTTTACTTTGGTATTTTCACAGCCTGTACATGACATTTGTGTGGAGGAATCTTACTAGTACAGTTTATACGTTTGTCTACACTTTATGAATGAGGACCTTCTTTCCTTGAGAAAAAAAAAAATGAAAATTCCATTATGAGCTTTTTGCTTGTGTATGGTAGCTAGCTATAGCTGGTGAACATTGGCAATCTGATACAGTGTGTTCACACAGCAGTTTTGTCGTTTTTTTTTCGGCATTTTATGAAGGAATCGGGCAGTGGCGGCGCCAGAATGTCAGACTTGGGGGGGGGGGGAACTGAGGGCAGAGAAAAATGTTGGGGGGCAAAGATTTTCGAGGGCAACGCGAAATCGAGCGCGAAGCGCGAGGCCTTGCTGGTGGGGTCCAGGGGCCCTCCTTAGGGACCCTGGTGGGGTCCAGGGGCAAATCCCCGGTGGGGTTCCAGGGGGAGAAGCCCCCGCAAGCTCTGAGGTTTTAGCATATCTCTGGGTGGAAAATTAAGCCCCAAGAGAGGTATATTATTTATTTTTATATTATTTATTTTTTCGGTTGACCGCTCTCCAAGGTTCCCAACTTTTTGAGAGTACCATTTTGGATTACTCTTTGAGAGTACCATTTCACATTTACGTGGTGCCACCGAGTACACACACACATAGGCTACATACACTTCCATTCCATTCCTATATTTAGGAAAACAACGGCATTCCTATATTTAGGAAAACAACCACCTACCCCCCCCCCCCCCCCCCGTTCCCTTATGCTGGACGGTAAACATTCCAGGGAAAATTGGTCTGACCAGGCTGGCCTACTGCTGAAGTGGTTACGGGCATGATATGAAAACTAGCAGCCTGTGTAACATACATTAGGCATTTATCAATCATGGTTCCCCGGAAGCTGTTCTTATTCAGTCCAATGCCAATACATAGTTTTGTGATTAAATTAATTTTGGATGAGTACAAGATCTGATTGGGAAGGGTGAGAGCAACTTGGGGGGTGGGGCAACTGGGGGGCAACTGGGGGGCAACTGGGGGGCAACTGGGGGGCAACTGGGGGGCAACTGGGGGGCAACTGGGGGCAAGGAAACAATCTGGAGGGGCAAATGCCCCCCTCATGCCCCCCCCCCCTCCCCGTAGAGCGGCCACTGGAATAGGGTAGCAATGTTGGATCCCGAGGTAATATACCCGTGAACTGATATGCATCCAAATTCCAAAGGGGTGAAAGGTACTTCAGTAATTTTACGTCGGGTAAGTACGCAGTGTCAAAGATATGTCTAAAAATACCTCGCGAAAGACCACTAGTGCTTTGGCTTACTGTGGTAATGAGATCTTAATGAATCGTTGTCGCTCCGAGAGTGGTGCTCCGTTTTTTTTTACAGTGAAACCCAAGTATTTCTGAGTATTTCTGCCACTTTCGCTGCACTGAAGTTTCCTCTAGCCTATATTATACTCTGTGGGTACTGGTGTGACACGTATTGTTTTGATGTCATACCTGTTTTGTAAGAATCCTAAACTCTCATTGGCCAATTTCAGTCGGGTGACCATTTATTGGTACACGTTTAATCACTGGCTATGAGTTTACTCATAGTCAGTATTGTTATAGGTAGAGTTTCAAATTCGTGCTGAAAGTGACGTCAACAATATCTTTGTCGCGCAAAGTAGGTCCCCCTGTATAAATTTCAGTGACAGTTTTAAGTTCATTCTTCGCTAAAAATTATGAAGACGAAAACGAGATTTGAATACGACATTTGGACGTAATACGAGCGAGAAATTTTCGAGTTAGTTTTAGTTCCCTCTGTAAGTTATTGTTCACAGCTACGAAACCTTCGAAGCCCACACGTGCCATATACCAGCGTGTTAACTCTGACGTACCCATACATTGCTCGTGGCGCAAAATGTCACTATTTGGTAGTTGATTTGGTACCGCGTATGAGTATTTTATACAATATTGAAATATTTTATGACACTGAATTAAGTAATAGCCAAGAATAAAAAATATTTTTAAATAGTGTTAAACACATATACAGTTCAATTAATGTAGTCAGAGGAAGATATAGATAAATGTAATTGGTGACTAGAACTACATTTAAACTTTCTGGCATCATTAGGACCGTGCGATTCGAGGTATGTAAATGAAAGACTACTGCATGCACTGATATGCACGTAACGCGACATACAATATAACCTGCTGCAATACCACTATTACTACATAACGATACTATGTATAAGAAAACTACTGCGTGTGTGTGTACGTGTGAGCGAGCTGCACCATAACATTGCAACAGAACCCACTCCGCCTACGACTTATCATCGATACAGCGCTATTTTATGTATTTTTTTTTAGTCAAACTAATGTATGAATGCATAATGAAAGCTAATTTATAAACAAACTGTAATTTACTGACTGGGACCTCATGATCGAGTATAATTTTGGCAGTGATACTCATTGTTCACCTGGCTAGTACTAGCACAGGTGGTCCTAACGTCAAGTACACACTATTACCTACACCTATTATATATATACATGGTATTCACAAGCAATGTACCGTGAAAGGCAGGATTGATGCAAGTTACGCTTGTATCAATCCTGTCATTCAGTCTTGAAATTTTCTCTGAGCGGCACTGATGAGTCCTAACAAGGACGAAACAGTACTGTCTGCAGATTGAGTTTATATATATATATATATATATATATATATATATATATATATATATATATATATATATATATATATATATATATATATATATATATATATATATATATATATATATATATATATAGTTGCAAGATTACTAAATAAAAACCCGGCAGACGTTGCTTCTCAATTATAAAGTGTATTGTCAAGCTTTCGGCCTCATTGGCCTTCTTCAGGATACTATATACAGAAAAACAGAGAGAGAAGATAGATAAATATAAGTTACGGAATGGAATAACTTTGACAGATATATATAGATATATATATATATATATATATATATATATATATATATATATATATATATATATATATATATATATATATCTGTCAAAGTTATTCCATTCCGTAACTTAGTAACTAAGTTACTTAGATATTACGTGTTACTTAGCTTAGAAAGTAGAAAGTAATGTCTTTAAGAGTAAAGAAAGAGGTAACTTACGAGTATAGAAGTTGTTGCGTGATCTTTGTCTGAAGATGACGTGAGTAGCAATGCTATGTATTGTGTGTGTGGATGCGATGTAGATGGTCACGTGCTTTTGTTTAGCTGTCTACGTTGATGCCATTGGGGCTTAGGGTTTTTAGCTTTTCTATCCAGAAGGATTCACGATGTAGGATTGTTGTACGGGACTTCTCTTGGATCAGTTCAATGCCTGTAAGGGAGACGTTGTATATAGAATGTGATGGGGAATTAAAATGTGTAGTGTATGGTAGTTGTTTGGCGTTAGTTTTATCAAAGTTGATTATTTCTGATTTCGTGTTGCTAAATCTGGTATAGAGTGTTGTTTCCGTTTTGCCGATGTGTTGTTTGTTGCAGGCTGTGCAGGTGATGAGATAAATTAACCATTTAGATTTGCAGTTGATGTGCGACGTTATAGGGAAAGTCTGTCCTGTTGTGGTGCTCGTGAATTTGTCTGTGTTTGATGTATGCATGTAGCATGCAGCGTTTTGATTTGCAGGCAAAAAAGCCGTTCTTTGTGGTGTGTGGGTCGTTCTGTGTGTCATTAGGTGAGGGGTCCCTAGCCCGTACGAGAAGATCTCGTAGAGAGCGGGGACGACGGAAGGCGACCATGGGAGGTTCTTTAAAGATAGATGTGAGTTCCGGGGAATCAGTTAGTGTTTGTGTGCATTTTTGTAGTTTCTTAGGGAGGTTGGAGAGAATTGGTGAGTACCAGTGGCACTCTTGTGTTGCTTTTCTTTTGTGTGTAAGTAAGTAGGTCGTGCCTTGAAAGCTGTTGTGCATTTTGTATTTGTTTTGTTACTACCTGTGAGTTGTATCCACGGTGTATGAATTGTTTATTGAGTTCGGATAGGTGGTAATTTGTTGTGTTGTCTTCATAGCAGTTTTGTATGATTCTGAGCGCCTGGCTGTATGGAATACTTATGAAAGTATGTTTTGGATGGCAAGATGTTGGTAAAAGGTAAGCGTGAGAGTCGGTTGGCTTTGAGTAGAGTTGAGTTTCAAGTCGTTTGTTGCTTTGGGTGATTCGAATATCTAGAAATTGGACGCTTTCTGCAGAACTTTCAAATGTGTATTTTATGGTTGGGTGGTTTGAGTTCATTTGATTTTGAAAGTGAGTGAAGTTTCGTGATGTAGATGTCCAGATGAATTGAATGTCATCTATGAATCGTTTCCATGTATTCGCTAGTATGTAGTTGGTTTGTTGAAGTATGTTGTGTTCTAATGAGCCCATGAAAATGTTTGCATACGAGGGTGCAACTGGTGTTCCCATGGCAGTACCTTGTATTTGTAAGTAGTGTTTACCGTTAAATTTGAAGTTGTTAAGAGTGAGTGTAAGTTCCAGTAGGCGTATGAGATCGGTGGTGGATGGGTTGCAGTCATTACGTGTATCAAGAGCATTTTTGCATGCGTTGAGTCCCTCTTGATGTGGAATGTTGGTGTAAAGTGAAGATACGTCAGCGGTGACTAGTGTGAGCTTTCTTGTGAATGGTGAGTGTACTGAGTTAATGTGGTTAATATGGTTAATGAAGTGTGTCGTGTCTTTCACGTGGGATTGTAGACATTCCACTAGCGGACGTAGATGTGAATCTACAAAGTTTGATATTTGGGTGGTAGGACAGCTGCAACTTGAAACAATTGGGCGACTGGGGTTGTTTGGTTTGTGTATCTTTGGTAAGAAGTATAAGTTCGGACATAAGGTGTTTTTTGGGATGAGGAGGTCCTTAATTTCAGATTCAAGTTGCAGTGATTGGATTGCTCTTTCCACTAGATGTTGGTGTGCGTCTGTGATGTCTCCTGTCAGGGGTTTGTAGGTGGTAGTATCAGACAATTGTCTGTATCCTTCTGATAAGTAATCTGTTATTGACATATCACAACTACAGAGGAACCCTTGTCTGCTGGTTTAATTATGATGTCCTTGTTGTTTCGTAGACTTCTGAGGGCATTCCTTTCTTCACGAGACAGATTATCGGTGCGGCGGTATGACGAAGAATTATATTTCGATACGAGTGGTTCTATCATTTTATCAACATCATTTAGAAATTTTTGTAACTACGAGTGTAACTTACGAGTACGCAACAACTTCTACACTCGTAAGTTACCTCTTTCTTTACTCTTAAAGACATTACTTTCTACTTTCTAGCTAAGTAACACGTAATATCTGAGTAACTTAACATATATATATATATATATATATATATATATATATATATATATATATATATATCTGTCAAAGTTATTCCATTCCGTAACTTATATTTATCTATCTTCTCTCTCTATTTTTCTGTATATAGTATCCTGAAGAAGGCCAATGAGGCCGAAAGCTTGACAATACACTTTATAATTGAGAAGCAACGTCTGCCGGGTTTTTATTTAGTAATCTTGCAACTATACAGTCATGACCAGGCACCATCTACGTGAGGGGCCAAAGCAATTTCTTACTCATATATATATATATATATATATATATATATATATATATATATATATATATATATATATATATATATATATATATATATATATATATATATATATATATATTTATATTATAGGTGTAGGTTATAGTGTATACTTAACGCTAGGACCAGCTGTAGCTAGTAGTACCAAAGAGGTCCTTGTAGAACCTCCTCGGTAATACAAGCACTAACTAGTAGGAGTAGCCCAGTGCCGACTTAATCAGTGTATAGGCATGAGCTACAGTATCGTAGCAAAACAAAACAGTAATGCTGTCAACAATTGGAAGCTGAGAGCCTCGGAGTATAGAATTGTTATAGTCGGCTAGGGCTAAACCAATAAATCTTTGAAATTGATATTTGTTGTACGAATAAAAAGAAGACTCAATAACCTGTGTTGTGTGATTTACTAGGCCTGGGTATTGCGCACAGTGGGCCAGCCTACGTTATGGGATTCATATTTTGTTTTGAGAATAGAAAGAGGCCTCAACCCGTTTAAACTTTAGGCTATAACTCACTTTGGTCAAAAAGTGATATATTTCTCTATTCATAAGTCTATGGGATAGCACAGGGTTTAGGCGTACTGACATTTTGTACGTGATTACATTTTCTTTCTGTTTTATACTTTAATTGAAAGCAATATCTAGCACAGGCTAAGCTAAATGTAACAGTTGGTATTTCATTGATCACTGAAATTATAACCCAGTGCAATCATGATGGCGTGTGTGTATGTTAATGTCTGTGTTTGTATATTAGTATATGTGTGTTTATAATGCATACCTTGTAATCACGATGTATCAAGTAGGGCAAGTTCAAAAGTTCTTGTATTTGGTAAATAGGTGTACCACATTGAATTCAAGAAGCAGATTCGGTTTCATGGAAATAAAACGTCATTTAGGATTATATGGCATCAAAACCTAAAACCTTGTACACATGGTATCTCAAATGATTTCCATTTATATAAATCAATATTTTTATATTGTTCAATATGCAGTGTTCAGCTCAATTGATCTCACTCCTCGCTTACCTACCTTATCACAACTAATGCATTCTAACTACCATGTTTAGACTGATTTCTGTAACCTTTACCATTAACCCTAACAATTATATTCAAATATGCGTTGCAGACATATATAGTCATCACTTTAGACTAATACAAAATTTAAATATTATTTCTCCTATCAATTTAATTTACATCAAAAAGGAAAATGTTGCATATTGTTTCGGAGTCAATATTTTTTTTTTTTAAATTATTTTGTCTCATAGGATGAAGCCCTAAAGCAGGTTAATGTGAAGGGCTATCCCACCTGTGTGAGAAACATCTTCATCAGGTACGAATCTGATGAAATCGAAGTTGCTCTTTGGCGTTCAAATGCTGAATCAGCTGCAGCCCTCAAAGACTATGTCAAAATTACTAATGTAGTCATCAACGAGCTAAACAATTACCATCCAAACACCTTTGTGGCAACAACCCCTACTTCCGGCATATCAGTGAGTATATTGAATAGATTCTGATCTTAACAGTTTTCATCCACAGAATAGCAAATTGCTTTAACCCTTATTCAACTTCAGTCCCCAATAGCAAAAGCTTGAAAATCTTGCATCAAAAGTTAAAATAGATTGCCATTTAACAACGAAACACTAAAAACCATGCTGACTTTCTTACTTTCTTCCAAATCATGCCTAAGTTGTCCCCCTCCCCCTTCATATTTTCCATTGATGCAAAAATGCTTTGAAAACCTGCTTTTTCATAGATCAGTTCATGATTCAATGTGAGGAAATTGACACAATTTTAAAATCATTTCAGGTTATTACATGCACATATCAATATACACGCTGACAGTTTGTACAAGATTTAGAATTCATTTCACAGTATCTGCTTTTATCCATATTTTATCACATCCCTCACAATAGTAAACAGCTGTCATATGTATTAACACATCTTCTCTTTGTTTTCCTTATTATATACAGATTGAAATTCCACCAAAGCACACACGACAATTGACTGTTCTTGCATACAGCATCGAAGGTGAAAAATTTTGTGTCCTTTGCTCCAGTGAAGATGACGATACTCAAGACTATACTGCAACGCAAGAAATCATGAGAGAGATTGCGGAGCTAACGACTACAGCATTGCTTACTGAAGATGAAAACAGTTTGGAACAAAAGTTACCCCTGGCAGTAACTGTCATTTTAAAGCAGAGGGAAATAATTGGTCTGCCGTCCATATCGGATGAAGTGCTGGACTCTGATTAAGAACATCCGAAGGCTTTTAGGTGAAGTGAAGCCCCATAACACACAGATATGTCAAGTCCTGTACTTCAGACAAATATATCTTCCTGCACAGATCTTTCAAAATGCCCATAGTTGCCACGAATTTGTTGATACACATCTACGTAAGCCCTACCTCTTATTAACACATCTCTGTCATTTAAAGTAGTCATCTGTGTGTCTTATACTGAAGGAAATTTCATCATTGCAACTGCCTATCTACAGAAAAAGTCCCACCTATCACGCATCCATATCAGGGGTCAACAGTTCCAAAATATGCATGTTAAGAAGTGTTTACTTTGTTGCCAAAAAAAAAAAAAAAATACTCATCAGTGATTAGCCCTATACAAAAGCTTTATAGTATTGGTTTCGATGATAATCATAACCTTTGTAATCATGCATACGTGTATGTGTGTGTAAGGGTGTGTGTGTATGTGTGTATCTCCGTGACGCCCTACCTTGTAAACACGATATCTCAAGAAGGGAAGCTTGGACAGATCTCATATTTGGTATGTAGATGTACCATATTAAGAAGAGGAAAACTATTGTTTTTTGTAGAGGTCAAAGGTCATTTGGGGTCAATAGGGGTCATTTTGTGAAAACCTTGTAAACACGAGATCTCAAGAAGGGAAGTTTGGACAGATCTCATATTTGGTATGTAGTTGTACCATATTGAGAAGAAAAAACTTATTGTTTTTAGTGTGGTCAAAGGTCATTTGGGATCAACAGGTGTCAAATTGTAAAAACCTTGTAAACACGATATCTCAAGAAGCAAAACTTGGACAAATCTAATACTTGGTACGTAGGTGCACCACATTGAGTAGAGGAACTCTATTGTTTTTTTGGTGGAGGTCAAAGGTCATTTGAGGTAAACAGGGTCAAATTGTGAAAACCTTTTAAACACAATATTTCAAGAAGGGAAGCTTGGGCAAATGTAATATTTAGTGTAACATCCATATTGATTCTGGTGGAGGTCAAAGGTCATTTGAGGTCAACAGGGGTCAAGTTGTGAAAACCTTTCAAACACAATATCTGAAGAAGGGAAGCTTGGACAAATGTCATATGAAGAATGGAGGTGTATCTTATAGTGTACAAGAACGCTATTTTTTGTAATAGCGGTCAACGGTCACTTGAGGTCAATAAGGGTCAAAGTGTGAAAACCTTGTAAGTAAACTGTGTCGATTTACCTGGTATACATGGGCATGGCATTGACACCTACAGTATCGAAATTAACAGCTAACAAGTATACCCGGAAAAATGGATAATACATCGTAAAAAGTAAAGCCGTGTGAAGAAACTAATTCATACTCCCTCGCTCAGAGAGCACGTAACTGAACTGTTCGTGACTGGAGTAGTCCGTGATTGGGGGTTACGGAAAATTCCAAGACACCCTCTTCAAGTTGTGTACGCAAAAGCTGTGCACCTTGCAGGGCATATCAAACACAAATTAGTATTTTCGTAAAAAGAAAAGAACTTGGTGACAATGGACCCAAAATAAGTAGCAATGTATGTCAAACAAAAAAACAAAAGCAAAGTGCGAGACCGAGGAGTATCCGAAGTACCGTACACTTACCTAGAAAAACAGTTGAAAGGCCGATATGGCTGTACTTCCCACCATATTAGATACATCAGAATAGCAAAAAGAGGAGTGAATTGCATGCATGTTTCCATTTCGTTACTACAAATTGGAAAACATGCGTGTTGATGAAACGTGGAGTAACATTTTCCCCGTAATTTCAGTCGTATAGGTTGGGAAAAAATAGTTAAATAATGTTTTCACCCACAATTTTGAGCTCATCTCCATATACCATCTCCCTATAATGAGTCAGTTGCACACCTGTCTGTCTATAGTCTGTTTCGTGAACGTTGCATAGTATGATAGATTCTTCTCATGTACATACTGCCCATGTTACTAGCCGACACACATACAGTACATCGCGTATGCAAAGCAGTAAGGCCGGAACAGGGAGTTGCTATTGTCAAATAGCAACACCCTGGTCAGAACGAATGCTTACCCAACGTTTATGTCAAAGACAATTTTCTGTTGATGCAAACTGCAAGTGTTGTTAAGGTTTTAGACTCCCTAAAGATTTCAGTCACAAAACCTTCCTTATGACTCACACGCTGTTTTGTTGTCGATCTGTGTACACTTGGTACCGTACTGTAGTTACTATCAAATGTTCAGATCGAACGAATGTTGATCAGAAAGATCGAACTTCGAAAGTACAACCAAATACCTCAATCGGTCAAAACTGCCAAAAACATTTGCATGACATGTGCAAAAGACCCCAAACTAGCAATCCGCATTATTTTCGCAAACTGTAATTCGAAGGTTTCCTTCTACGAGATATTTTCATCCAGAGTGACTTGGGACTTTGCTGTAGCCTAACATATATACGTAATACTGAGATAGAGCCTAGCTAAAACATGTATTACTATTGTGCCCTACACTTACTGTAGAGGAACAGAATAGACTACGATTTTCAAGTGAATTTTGCCCCAAACTGTTTGAAAATGTGCTGTATAGTGTCTGATATATTGCTTAGCTTATATTGGGTCATCAGGAACAGGATGGCATATTTTACACTAAAACTTTGCACACTCAACTTAAAAAAAAAGTGTGCAGAAAAGTTAACCATATATAACAGTGTTGCGACAAACCAACACAATTTCATAACTCCAACTCAATGTATTTGAGAGACCCAGCTCAATCATATTGGCTCACAGCCACAGGGGATGGGTAAAAGAATTTACCACACTCATAACTGTTCAACTTAAAACGTCCTAACATCTTCCATCCTCATTCCCCACCCCGCACCCCACCCCCAAATGTGTTTGGCACTTAATTTCTTCATGTTAATGGCTGCATATTGTCACTTGTATCTAGATTCCTCACTACTTTGTTAACAGAAAACAAATGTATACTTTTTCAGGGTTGTTACAGAAAGTATCAGGTCTTGATAGCAGAGTGTTAAAGAGGATCTTTCCCTGGATTTGATGATGGTGACATGTAAGAATAATCATTATTAAAAATATTGTGGTAAAACTTACTTTAGCCGAGGTAAAGCCATTTAACTTCAGTATTTCTATTGCTGTAGCAATTTTTCTTACTCTAGAGAGCTGTATGTGGTTACCAACTGAACATAGACATTGCGTGTACAGGGTGTGGGACTACCAGATGGAATGGGTAATTAATGTAGTAGGCAGTGTGTAGAGGCGGGGACGGAATCGGAAGGTTGTCCTACTCGTAGTTAAACGTAACGTCAGGATTACCGTTGTCCTTCGTTGTTGAGAACTTGGCTCGAAAACAAACCTGTGACGAAAATGTTCTAAAGTGAAAAACAGCTTGTATTTACGGTTTTACTACTAAAATGGGTAGGGTAGAATGAAAAGAAGATGAAGAATCGCAAAGTTCTATAGGTAAACTCGGATGGATCGTAGTTATTCTGAAATTCACGTAAAACGAACTCAGACACGTAAATACCGTGCTGGCTGTTGCTTTCCGCACCCAATCTCACGTTTTCTCAATCTATGGAAGGCCAAACAAGCAGGTCTGCGCCAACACAGTGATTTCATGAAATTTCAAGTTACTGCTGCTATGGGTGTACCAAGTATACATTTCTATAGGAAGTAAGGAACACCAGTGAGTAGAATCGGGGATGAACGTTAATGTAACGCTTACTTAAAGGCAGAGTACACACATGAAACTGAACACAGTTTTTTAAAAACTTATTCTCATTTAAAGAAGATCTTGGAGAAATTGACACTGTTTACTCAGACATATGTATGCTCTGTACATTCCTTCATGACAACACTGTTGTAGGTACAAGTAACACAGTAAACAGTGATTCCACGACAATGTCTGGTTTGCCAGGTATGGGGCAGCCATCTATACCGATGTATGTGTTTGCTCCTACCGACACAGCTGACTTGTAAACACTATATTGCAAAAAAAAAAAGAAGCTTGGACAAATCTAACATTTTATATGAAGCATACGTGGCTCAATGTGACCCATACTAATGCTATTATATCAGATTCCAAAAATATTCTCTTTGGATCATCGAAACCACAATGCATTTCTGCATTCTGGTTGTAAAACTTTTTTAACTGATACATCGTCATTTCAGCAAAACTTCATGTCACTTAACTCTCTTCCAATGTTAGTTTGTATTCATCTATTCATTCAAACAAAGTAAACCGTCCATAGCACACTTTCATACACCTTTTATATTTTACATGTTTTCATTTTATGTTTATATCTCATATACGTCACTTTTGTTTAACTTTTCCTACATCAGTAAAACTATAGTAGAATACATGTCTGTAAATTATGACAGCCAAATGCCACCATGTGTGCAACAAAATGAAAAACCAAGGAAAGCGAGATGAGTATTTAAAATCCTTCACAATGAACCCAACAGTTTTTGGTTCCAATGAAATTAAACACCTATGCAATCATGATGGTGTGTGTATGCGTGTGTCTTTGCGTGTGTATGCATATGTGTATGTGTGTTTGTGATGCCTGCCTTGTAGCCTGAACACGATATCTCAAGAAGGGAATGTTTCACAGTTCTCATATTTGATATGTGGGTATGCCACATTGAGTACAAGAAGCCTATTGTTTTTCATGGAGATCAAAGGTCATTTTGGGTCAAAATGGGGGAACTCCGAAAACCTTGTAAATATGTTGTCTCAGGAAGGAAAGGTTGGACAGATCTCATATTTAGTATGTATCTGTTCCGCATTGAGTGAAGGACGCCTAGTGTGTTCTTTGGAGGTCACAGGTCATTTGGGGTCAAAAGAAGTCATTGTGAAAAACTTGTAAACAATATATATCTCAAGAAGGGAAGGTTGAGCAGATTTCCGATGTAGTATGTAGATCAGGGGTAAACAACCTTTTTGAATCAATGGGCCACATTGACAACTCTCAACTTGGTGCTGGGCGAAAAGTTTGCAAGCCTGCCCTCTATTACCCTTCTCTTTATACTAGCTCTCTGTACAGTAAAAAAACAAATGTTGCGGCCCAGACAGTTTGACTAGTAAGAGAATAGAATTCCAAAAAATGTCAAAAATCGTAATATGTAGCACCGTAGTGAGTGTAAGATTTGACAATTAGTCACAAGCTTTTATATGGATAATATCTTTATTGCTATTCCCCCTTTCGTTTGTTTTTCTTATTCTCTTTAACTTTTGCTCCTGTTCAGAATGGGGTTTGAGATGCCTCTCCGTTGGCCGCATTTGGCCCCCGGGCCGCTGGATAGCCACTCCTGATGTAGATGTACCATTTCGTACGTACGTTCAATGACATTTCCTTTCCAGTGAATAATCCCAGGAGTAGAGAATATGGTTTCTCAGGACTGAGGTGAATTACCATAATGTCGTGTAGGAGCATTTTCATCTCACCATTAGATTTCTTCTTTAAACTTAAGACTGTACAACTATCCAAAACCTTGTTGACTCATTAAGAACAAATTTTACACCTCCACAGCTCTTACAGTATTATATTCTTATTCATGTATTCACTCAGGATAAGAATACCGTTCAGCACATATTCATTACATCATTTTCTTTTAAACATTTCAATTTATTCTTAACATTTTATCTACTTCAGTTTTCGTTTATCTTTTCTGCATCAATACACGTCCAGTGCTAAACAGAATAAATACCTCTTAGTTCTATTCATTTTCATTAGCAGCAGTTGATATACTCTAAATGTTCAACAGTACTATTATCACTACCAGGATGCAATCACGTATCTTGGACATCATTATTTAGCAATATTAATAGCTTTGATTCTACCATGCATATGCAAGTTCTTTCGAACTCTTCCCAAAGTCGAACAACCCTTACAGAGGCCCAAACTCCTAATGTGTAATAAGTGCACTACCATCCCCAGTGGCGGCGCCAAATGTCAGAATTGGGGGGGGGGGGGCAAACTGAGGGCAGAGGAAAATGTTGGGGGCAAAGATTTTCGCACCCGACCTTGCGGGTGGGGACCAGGGGTCCAGGGGGCGAAGCCCCCGGAAGACCTGAGGTTTTAGCATATCTCTGGGTGGAAAATTAACTCCCAAGAGAGGTATATTATTTATTTTTATATTATTTATTTTTTCTGTTGACCGTACTCCAAGGTTCCCAACTTTTTTCTTTGGGAGTACCATTTCACATTTACGCGGTGCCACCGAGTACACACACATAGGCTACATACACTTCCATTCCATTCCTATATTTAGGAAAACAACGACATTCCTATATTTAGGAAAACAACCACCTACCCGCCCTTCCCTTATGCTGGACGGTAAACATTCCAGAGAAAATTGGTCTGACCAGGCTGGCCTACTGTTGAAGTGGCTACGGGCATGATATGAAAACTGGCAGCCTGTGTAACATAAATTAGGCATTTATCAATCATGGTTCCCAGGAAGCTGTTCTTATTCAGTCCAATGCCAATACATAGTTTTGTGATTAAATTAGTATTGGATGAGTACAAGATCTGATTGGGAAGGGTGAGAGCAACTGGGGGGAAAGGAAACAATCTGGAGGGGCAAATGCCCCTCATGAGCCCCCCTCCCCTTGCGCCGCCAATGACCATCCCCGTCCCCGTCTCATAGGACACTGACTACAGAACAGCTGAAAACTCATAGCCAGGTGGTTGCGATTTTGCAACGACATTTCTAGTTTAAGAGTAAAGTCACTGACGGATGAATACAGGAAAACTGTAGGTCGACAGTGTTTTGTAACGTTAATCTGCCTGGCCCCGTAGGGTAGATACCTAAGCCTGCGCGCAACATATGACTGTGAGGATCGTAGTAGGCCTAGACCATGGCTACTGAAAAGTGAAATATTGGCTAAAAATATAAATCATAAATAAATATACGTAGGTCTATAAACAACACAGTGATAATACCAGTGGTTGTCCTTAGAGTAATCTTACCCCTCTATAGTCTAAATCAGTGCGGTGTATATCCGTACGTTGTGTACTACTTATAAAGGGCGCTTGTCATTGACATAGCGTTCGCATGCTGTTTTTCGATGACCATGTGCCTATTCACTGTTTACTCAGGGTAAGGACGTGCAGAGCTTTGTTTTCCTCATCAAGGAATCACACTGTTGGAATTTGCCTAGGATTGACTAGAGTGATTTCTTGTAAAGACAGTTGCAGATTTTGGAACATTGTACTCAGAGAAAAACTTTTAACAGGTTTGATGCCTGACACGATTTCGTTAACCTTCAGGCATATCGTTATGGGGCTGAGGCCTACTTTATTTGACTTACTGTGTATACGGCCCCTTTGACTGTGGGAGTTTTACGTTTGCCGTCCTTAATCCTCTATACGATTTTATTCCACAAAGATTGGGAGCCTATAACTAGGTACGGTACTACAGGTGACCGAGAACACCACATGAGTTGGTCAAACTTGAAACTTGTGAAGATGCATGTGTGTGTCTCTGTGTGTGCGAAAGAAAATTCTAATTTCAAAAGCTTGCGTCCGCGACTACTCCAAGACCTTAAGGCCGATGCAGGTCAAAGTCGGTGGATAGGTGACCCTTGCAGGTGTATCTCTCGTCAAAATTTAATGTCAGACGTCCAATGTCAGACGTCCAATGTCAGAGGTCAAATTAGTGAAAATCTTATTTTTGCTGTATTTCTTAACCCCAAAATGGATAATTTAATGGGATGTTCAAATATATTGTAAAAATCATGTTTGTATTTTGAGGTCAAAGTCAGAGATCAAATGTAAAGTTTGACACTGAAAGTTTGCGTCCTACAAAAGTTAAGGTGAAAGGTGAAAGGTTAAGTTAGTGGAAATTTTATTTTAATTTTATTTTTTCTTAATCCTAAATAGCTATTTTTTTTTTAAGTTAACCTTGAAATATATGACCGGTATACAAGATTTCATCTGAAAATCATATATGTTTAGAGATGAAATGTCAAATTTGACACCAAAAAGTTTGCGCCTCCAATTCTTACACCGCAAAGTCGATGAAAGTCAAAGTTTGTAGATAGGTGACCCATGGTCTAAAATTGAGTCTCGCAACAAGATCTAATGTCATGAAGTAAAACATCAAATTAATAAAATTCTTATTTTGCTGTATTTCTTAATCTGAAATGGCTATTTTGATAGGATCTGCAAATATATGACTTTTATATAGGATTTTATCTAAAAATCATCTTTACATGTGTTTTAAGGTCAAAAGTCGAGGTGAAAGGTCATGAATTTTACACTGCAGCATTTTCGTCTGCAAATCCTCCTAGACCACGATATCAAAGAACGTCAAAGTTGGTAGATAGATGATGCATGGTCATCACTATTTTAGATCAGAAATCAGAGGTCAAATGTCAAATCGCAAAATGGTTTGAAAAAGTGTATCTTATTCCCTCTAGCCACAACCTTCACGATTAATCGTTAAGTCCCGTGACATGATACGTAGTGTTCACCTGGTCGATGACGTCATAGGTCAAATGTCACGGTAATTACAGCATAGAATACAGTGCGGTAGGTTCTGGTAGTGCAATGTGTCAACATAACTTGTTACATATTATTTTGCTTTTGCATGCAATATATGTGACTGAGTATTTGCCCAATGCAGTCATGTTTTTGGCTGAGCGATTATGTTTAACAACAAAATAATTTTCTGTGTTTTGGTAGTATCGTCGTTCAGTACGTTTCAACAATAACATATATTATACAAAGAATAAAATGTTTACAATACGGTATGTTTTGAAAAGAGAAATATACAATCACGCATAATTATGATCATGACGCACTTTTTATAACTATTACAAAACTCCCAGAATGGCGGCCCCGCTGATCTGAGGAATAAAGGAACTTTGAATATCCTTGACGCTCGAGCAATTTCTGCAGGGGAATACTTTGACGAGCGTGCAAATTCTACACACCATGTAAACGGGCGTTCATCACTTGAGCGTTGGTTACATGATTCCATTACCAGGTACGTGGGTTACATCTCTATGTTTCGACATCTCTGTGTTCCGACAGCAGCTCTTTGTTCCGACAAAGCGGCACCACAGTACATTTTTTGTGGGAACGTATAGACGTCGTAATATAGAGACTTCATTTACATATCTATTTTCGACACCTCTATATACCGACAACACTGCTTTATGTTTCGACATCTCTATGTTCCGACAAAGAAAAAAAAAATACTTTGGTGCGGATAAAAACGCGTACTTTTGCGCCGACTTACATGTACTTCGGCCCCATCGAAAATGGTTTTTGGCGTCTTTAAAAGTCTATGTTGAGACGGTAAAAGTATTTTCGATGCCAAAGTACTCTTTTCCTGCGCCCAAACACATATAAGCAAGGCGCCAATTTACATATCTGTGGGCGCCAAAGTACATTATTGTCCCCACCAAATGAAGAACACTTTTCACTGCGCCACGATACATTATTTTACACTACGAAGGGAGTACATTTTTCTCAGTGCCAAAGTGCACTCTCTCTCCGAAAACTTAAACTACTTTTGGCGCCAAAGTATTTTTGTCGGAAAAGGGAGACGTCGAAACATAGAGACGTCGGAATGTAGAGACGGTAAAAACATATGTTGGTCGAAATACAAGGCCGCATCGGAACATGCGGACGTCGGAACAAAGAGGTATCGGAACAGGGATGTCCCCGCACGTGTGTCTATCTATGTCTAGTCTGTGTTTGTATCCGTGTGACACTGGTGTGTATGAAAAAGCTCGACCCCAGAAGCATGCGTGTGAAAGAAACGAGGGATGAGATATGCAACTCAATGGATTCGTATGTACGTATGTAGGCCCACGTATGTAGGCCCACGTATGTGTGCATGTATGTATGTATGTATGTATGTATGTATGTATGTATGTATGTATGTATGTATGTGTGTCTTTGGATGTATGAACAATTATGAATAAAGAATCATTACGGAAGCGCTGTCCAACATTCGCCTAACCGTTTTCCAATATACTGCCCAACAGTTATTGGTGTACACTGTTCAACGGTTGGTTGTGCAGCTTTATCCCAAATTACGTTGGATAGTGGTGAACTACCCAACGGTTGATTTTTCTACGTAATTCAACGTATAACGACCATCCGTTGGCCATCCTACATTGCCCCAACGTTGGCCCATTGTGCACTACCAAGCGGTTGGTTGCGTAACGTTGGCCCTAGGTTGGATAGTGGTAAACTTCCCAACCGGTTGTCCTACGTTGATCGAACAGACAACACGAAACCGTTAGCTATCCTACATTGACCTAACGTTGGTTCAATGTTGACTGCCCATCGGTTGGTTGTGTAACGCTCTTCCAACTTTAATCCAGTGTACACTGGCCACCAATGGTTGGCTATCTCACTTTGGTCCAATGTTCGTTAACCAGCTCAACGATTTGTCAACTGTTAACGACAGTTGCCAGTTGACCCGGGAATTCATCAGGTTTTCATGGGGAGGCAAAATTTACTTCTTAATTCAACATATGGGAGAACGTTAATTACCACTGCACCTTTAAAACCAAGAAATAATGTAATGAACAACTTTATAGTTGTTGATTTCATACCTCAGTAGAGCCTACTGGCACCAACAATATGGACCAATCAGCCTGCTCGAAATAGGTTATTCTCTGTCAGGTCCGTCAAATGCATGAAGAGTTTGTTCATATGTATGGGATTACTTAGTTACTCATACATCCTGTTACTTGATTGTACTAAAACTTTGTAGCGCGTGGCCGGGAAACACACGAAATATGGATTCTGTACCACCTTTCAAAAAGAAAGAAGAAAACAGAAGTGCTTTTTTGTGTCTTAACACTTACATTTAGAATATCTGCTGTTAACGTAGATTGATGATGCAGGTACCATGAAGGCCTACACATTTTACATTGAAAAAAAAGTCCCTAGCAGATCTAACCGTTGCCCTCAGTCCTCCCAGTTATTCTTGTGCTACGAAAATGGTAATGCTTTCTTCTTCCATTAACTTGTTGATACATCCCATACAGTTCTAACAACTCATAGGCACAGCCCTCTCTTATAACGATAAACGAGTCACTATACGAAAGAAACCAGAAGACACAGTTCAAAGCAGAGCAGTACACAGAACTATATATCAGCTTTGGACGCACATGAAGTAGCGCTACTAAAAGACAACATATTGACAAATGCGGCCGGACCATCCTTTAACATCTCTAACATTAAGTTACCTGATTCCTCTTTTCGGCTGACTTGTTTCTGTTTACCGCTCGGAGGGAGTTTGGGCTGCAGTTTACATTTAGCTCTGTGGAGAGAGTGCTGATCCATGTGACAGTAGTACATGCATGTCAAACGTCACTGCTATTTCCTCTCATCAGTTCTTGATGGGAATATAAAATCGATTAACCTATATAGGGCCCATATTGGAATGTTGCCTGACTTGTTTCTGTTTACCGCTCGGAGGGAGTTTGGGCTGCAGTTTACATTTAGCTCTGTGGAGAGAGTTCTGATCCATGTGACAGTAGTACATGCATGTCAAACGTCACTGCTATTTCCTCTCATCAGTTCTTGATGGGAATATAAAATCGATTAACCTATATAGGGCCCATATTGGAATGTTGCCTGGGATATTTGTTTCGTCACCACGTTCTGGATGGCCTATGTAAAAATGGCACAGAAAAGCAAATTAAGATTCATTGAGTACATGCAGCTCATTGCTGGCGCTATTACTCAACGTGTTCAGACATTTCCTTTTTTTCCCTGAACTGGTCTCCATGAGTATAGCCTATATTGCAAAGAAGCTCATTTCAAGAGGACGCATACTAACAATGGATTATGATTCTTGTTTTCAGCGGCTGGTAGTTTTACTCACCTGGAGTTGGTTTTATTCTATGGCAGACAACATAACACTTATTACCGTCAACCGATATGAAAACATAAATTTAAAATGTTCTATCGGAGTAAATTTATCAAAGGAGGAGCTCTACTGGCTGCACAATGAGGATTCAGTTTTCACAGGCACACAGCAAGCCAGTCTAGAGAACCATGCCTATTTAGAGGAAGATTACTCTTTATCTGTAGCTAATGTGTCATTGTTAGATGAAGGTAATTACACATGCTTGGCCAACACTTATAATCCAGAGAGTGTGATATATCAACTCAAAGTAAACGGTGAGTGTTTTGTTAAGGAGTAGCACTATTGGTCTCTTTACTTCACTTTTTTTTCACAAATTTAAAAAAAAAAACTGAAAATTTGTTCCCGGATATCAGAAGGTACAATTCCTCCATTTAAACGGGGTAGATGTATAATAGAGATACCTTTAACTGATGTGACAAGTTATGCAATGAGGTAAAACAAAGAAGGTAACCAACCCAACGTTAAGGTTGTTTTAGCAGTAGTCTGTCGATAATTGTATAAAATTTTGATTAGAGTAGGGTCATCTTTTTAGCAGAAAATAATAAGCAGACAGCTAAATTTTACTAAAGGTAAGACCGTATTTTAACATAAATCAAGTAATGTTAATCCTTCTTATAGTCTTTATTAACCCTACGTTATATTTGTGTTAGAATTTCTGCTGTTCCAGTATTGCAAAGTAATTGAATAATAACATGCCTATTTTATTCCTACAGTGTGTTTTTGTTGTTCATACATCCAATCAAATACATTATACATACATTAAATTAACAAAAACTGAATCTTCCCAGGAGGGGAAATCTTTACTCTACACATTGGAAGACAGTTCTCAAATAATTGCCAAATAAGTTATAACAAATCATAGTTTGCCCATACGGTAGTTGCTGAGAAGAGTCGATATATATAGTGCAGTAACTTTAACTCATTAGTTGGTAATTACATAAAAACAATGTATATGGAAATAAGTTTTCAAAATTATTACAATATGCGGATCAGAACCCATTAATTATTAATCAACAGCAATGACGATATTTGAATGAAACCTATGCACATTATGTAAAATTAACTATATCCCAAAACATTTAATTACTCAGTAATTAAGGATTAATTTACATTTATCCCTATCAATCTGGACAAACTTTAATATGACTATTAATGAGTATTCATGATATAGCTTTACACACTGATTTCATACAGTGTAACGCGGGTAACATACTCAACACTTTGGGTCTAAAGCAGGATTTGTACCAGAGTATTATCGTAGGCCATGCGTGGAGCGGGAAAAAAATAGAGAAACTAATTAAATACCACTTATTTTGCCCTGTTGAGGCTCACCTGGGTTCCATATGGGTAAAATGGTGCGAACGTAGCCCATCTAGCCCACATGATACCCTTCTGAACCCATGCAGTACATATAGGCACCATCTCGTCAAGTTGAAGCCTAGACAGGCCCCAAATATTCTGCTTGCTGGGAGATCAATTCACGTGGACTATCCCCGGCAGATTAAAATCTCTTTGTAGGAAAATTGTGTTGTATTGTACATTTAAGTAAAATCCAACGGAGAAATCTCTCCAAGTTTGTCTTCATCATTCAGAACAGATTAACCATTGTGATTCGCCATGCTAAGAAATTAAATTACAGTGAGTAATTTCAAATAAATAAGAATGACAGTGAACTTGAAGGATTGTGTGATAGCAACGCGATAATGAATAGAGAGGCTGATGATGTAAACGGTAAAAAAACTTTGCCAACCAGTAGGCTAAAATTCAAACGATACGTAAAATATTGCTAGTGCATTTCACCAGTTTTACATCAGTTAGAGCTAGAGAGAAGTAGGAAGAAAGTAACTCTCACATCAAAGAAATTGTGTTTTAGATACCTTTTTATTTTATACACAATTACAAAGTAGTTACTTACATCTGCAAACGCCGTTAATATGTATACAGCTAGCAGATCTGATGCTACCGTCCAGTGTCAGTTCTGCCTGCCATAGCTAAGATTTCTAAAAGACTTGCGTGTAATAGACTATCAGGTTTCACAGACAAAACACGACACGTTTATATTCTAGACTCTATTGGATTCTTAAAACCATTCCACATTCATAGCCACAATCAACTTAAACTTCCGTTGATGATATTCTGGGTAATGTAATTAACATATACTTTGGCCTTAATCATTTCATCTAAAGACTTTGATGCATTGATCCATAATTAGTAACGATATTTTTATGTATACAAGGTTTGGCTTTAGAATGGTTTCAAAGTTACCTTAGAAATCCACAACAGCTTATCCACTTTAATGTAAAGGACTCTAAGTGCAACAATTTAACCATCGATGCTACACTGCGATTTATATTGTAACCCAGTAATATGTACAGTTATCTAACCTGCTGAAATTTATATTATTTGTGGATGACACAGCCATCTATTACCATAATCGTTACGTTTGTTTATCCCTTAATGTGATATTTTCTAAGTTACAAAACATGTTTTTGACTGATTGTCACCAAATCTCTGGATATCGATAAAACATAATTTGACGGTATTCACATTAAAGTGCAGATTTTTTACATGTACTGCGATGAGAGAAAGGTCTATGAAGTTTTTAAAGGTATTAATTGATAATAAACTTACATGGCCCAATAATATGTGCCATCTCTGAAATACCTGATTTTCTAAATAGACTAAAATTCTATGTCCCTTCACGGTTGAGCTACTTACTATCTGCAATGCATTAATATCTACAGAATCCCACCTACATGCGCATTAATGCATTATCAAAATATGCAGATAAGCTATTTATCCTTCAAAAGACTGCTGTATATACGTATAATTTAAAAGGTATTACGTGACACTCCTGTAATTTTGTCATTTTAGTCGTCTTCCTCTAAAGGATCACATAATCGTCATTTATGTTTCGGGACAACAAAGGTTAACCCCCCTTACGAATTTCGTTCCTTTCTCAATCTCGGTAGTCGGTTTTTCAATTATGCGACTGGACAAGAGATAAATCTTTTCTAGTCTTTTACAAGGACTAAGTTTGCGCTGTCACATGTGAGAAGCAGCCGGGTACTGTAGATACTAGCATAAAAATGTCCAAAATTCTAATATCTACGTGAAATACCTCAAGAAATATATTCCTGACGTTTCATAACAACCATCAGTCATTATGGAATTAACATTACAGCCATTACAGCAATTTCCTTCCAAAATCAGTTAATTGTTTAACATTCAATAGTTTAATTTCTTTTTATTTCTGATATTGTAGTTGTATATTTGCATTTAATTGCATCTCGGGTTTTATAGGAACAGTGTGAATATGAAAAGTGGATTCATCTGGTTCCTTCTTTATGTCTGCATGCGTATACTCTTCGTTTTCTATATAGTGATGTTCCATTCAAAAATAACGATCGGACTTTTTTGTGCAAGGCAATTAAAGAAAAATCCAATCAAAACACGTACTCTTGTAGAGCTTCAACTCATTGGAAATGAAATAAAATATCGCAAAAAGTGCTATAGGTAACTGACTTGCAATTTTATCTGTTATACTTGTAACATATTATCAGTCGTTGCAAGACTAGAGCTTCTAATAAACAGCAACAAAACTGTCGAGAATGCTTCCATCGAAGACGGACGCCACATCAACATCACCTGTAAAGCAAAGGGATCGAGACCAAGAGTTAGACTGTCATTATCTGTAAACAACGTGACATTGTCTACATCTGATTTGCTGGAAACTTCATACGTAACAAACAACGAGACTCAAACCTTTGATAGTAGAGTTGAGGTGCTCTATGATCCCCGGACTGTGACAGGAATCATCAGTTGCACTTGCCATGGAAGTAGTTGTCCAGAGAACCAGCACATTCAACGTCACTTTTATGTCTCTGGTTGGTGAACATGACTTTCCTTTATAAAGCAAAGAAAGCATAGAAAAATATGTTACATGTTGAATGTTGTAGTGAATAATCATTTTAGTCCGTGAAACCAATTAAGCTTTTGGGACATTCTCCTGAGTTTGTAGAACAGTTGTACCTTTTTCTCGACTATTTAAGTTTACCTAATATGAACTCTCTTAAGTCGCGGTATACAAGTTAGTTATAACTTACTAATGAGATTATGTTTTACATGATGTAGACGTGACTAAGGTATGATAATGTTCTAAGGATACAAAATTCGAATTGATAAAATGTTTGGGAGAGTTGTTGAAATATAAGCAGTGAATCAAGTTTTACACTAGTTTGTCCTTCAAGCATGATGGTAATTTTTCCTTACAAGATCATGCAATAAATCATTGCGTATTATACAAAGCAACTAAATAAGGTAGGGCATTAAATGATAAAGACAAAGTGAAAACGATAGACTGAAAAATGAGCCCGAGAAGTCGTTCTTGGGAAAGTAATTGCAGAGCAATGATCCATAAAAAAATAATAGACGAAACAGTTAATTTCACTTTCTTTCAGCTAATGAAGACTTCTGGTCATCATCGTCCATCGAAAGTGTTACAATGATGGCAGGTAACGTAACGAGTGTTTTGTTTACAGTGTTTGTGTGAACATGGAAATTAGTGAACATAAAAAAGGGGCGTGGAATTAAGTCGTAGTAAGAGTTATTGTGTGGCAATGGCTCATGTTAAGCTCTATTGAGTAAGCATTTAATTTCGTTTTGTTTCAGCTAATGAGGAAGTCTGGCTAGATACGTACCTCGGAGCTTTTATATTGATCACAGCTAGTGCACTGGGTGTTTTGTTTGCAGTGTTGATCGTATTAACATGTTTAAAAGGTATGAGTCTATACTTTTTTATTACAAGGTAAGAAGGATTATAACTATAAGCCAATAGTATAAGTGAAGATGCGTTGAAAAAAGAGATTCTAACCCATTGATGAAAGCAAAATGTCAAAATAAGAGTCCTTCGATACATGTATTTCGAAAATTTGGCAGAATACTGAACATAAGACCACCCGCCGACACTATTCGAATAATAAGCCCTCTCGGTTTAAACACGTGAACATAAGTTTTAAATATGGCTAGGATAATTCATACGCCATGCGATGCTATTCTGTAATAAACCGCACTTTATTGTTAAATGTGATATCATGCACTACTGTACTGTATGCTACACTGTACTGATATAGGCTATAATGTGCTATGTCTTCCATCAGTTTTTTTGAGAAGACGGAAATTCTCTCTGAAGTGAGTGCATCTTCTGATTTCTTGCAAATAATAGCAATAACGCTTATTTTATGTTTCAATTTGCACATGGTCAAAAGCATCATATTTCACGGTCTTAAAGTGTGCATAGGTATCCGTAATATGTAACATAGGTATCCGTAATACTTAAACATTAAATAGTAATTGAAGTACATTGTTTACTCATCAGTTGGATAATATGCATGGTAAATACCAAAACTAAACATCTTAATGTTACTTGGGTGATGAGTCCCTTGATTTTTCTTCCCAAAGATTGCAACGTCATCAGAATATTAACAGAGATGCAGACACTGAGGTCGATATTCCTGGTAAGTATGGGCTAACATTATATTCCCGAGTAATTTACGTAACCGTAACTACTCACTAAACACCTACAATACAGGAGAAGCGACTTTAGGGGTGTTTACAAATAGACGTTTGGTGTTAAAAGGCTAGAGTGCAACAGGGGACCTGGCATACTAAGAGTAAAAGAAAATGCATTCCTGCAATAAATAAACATAAATGACACCCAGCACGCTTGATGTCTGGTACTACTAGTTCAGTTCACAGTATATTGCCTGCTATATGGCCTAACTGGGCATGCAGTTGGACAATCAATGGTATGTTAAATTAAAATACATGGAAACGCATATCAATAGTAAACATAAACATTACATAGGCACAATGAACTTGAGATTTAGAGGTGTGAGAATAAATCAATTTAACATTTCCGGCTAGTCTGCATAGGACTCTTGTCGTGTCCCAACTAAGACAACATATGTGGATAGGCCGCCCTCTGTTACGGCTCCGTGGGGTACTGGCTGATGTTAAGGTCGTGACCTCTCTGGGGGTTGCACTCACTCCAAGTCACAAGGTAGCTTAATGGCGTCAGTGGCGTGACCCCATTCGCAGTGCCCTATGGTAACGTCATCAGAGTCCACCGGAAGCCAACCTGGCCTACCGCCCAAGGGCGAATCTGAATAATCAAAATGATTATCCAGTGAAACAAAGTGTAGGAAAGTACTTTCTCAGCAAGAGAAGGTCTCCTGCGAATGGAAATGACAATGGTTGGAAATAATAATGGTGCTGCCTCTGGATGCGTTGGCGGATGAGTGATGTAAAAGTAGGGCAAGACTACGTTTTTAAAATCTCAACACTTTAACTCAAACCTTTGACCTGAGGGAAGGTTAAAGACCATAAAAAAAGAAGTGTTTCTGTGCCTTCCCAGCTAGGAGAAAATATTTACTTCCTCCTTAAAGGGAGCAATATAGTGGTTTCACCACAGATCATTCAATAGGGGATGTCAGGAATTTTTTGAAGGGGGAAAAGAGGAAGCTTAGATATAACCACATTCTAGATAATTCCTTAAGAGATGACATAAGGAACAAAGAGACGAGATGGGGATGAGGATGAATCAGTGGCGTCAGAAGCAGACTTTTTCTCTACATTTGTCAAATGTGTATACTTGAAAGAGTAAACGTTTGTTGTGCAACTTGGAGGTCCGTGTTCTACTAGTCAGATAACTGATAAACAATTCTTGGAAGGGAGTGATTCACACGCTCGTATAGATACAATGGAAGAAAAAAAGTAGCAAGGGCTAAAATATCACTGTGCTACACAACTAACTGAACAATATCAAGTATAGACTCCTAATGTTGTTCATACTTTGTCGGCTTCCAATTACAACTTCAATGTGAGTTTATACGCTCTAAATACCAAAGGGGAGAAACAGAAGTGTTCCAAAAATAGGTATGAATGTACACTCACAGGGAATGAGAATTACTCTTCAAAAAGAATAATTGCTATTCCTATAGAGTAAATATTCTGATTTGGAAAATAACAGAAAGAAAAATTTTGTTGCATATTTTGTATTATATATTTTTTGTTGCATGTTGTATATTTCTTTAAGAGCAATGTCATTTTTTATTCCACAAGGGAAAAGATATAAAAGTTACCTATCTACTACATTCTTTCAGAACATGAAAATCAAGATAACGTAAGGTAATTAAGTAGTCTTTTACTTGAAGAAATAAAGAAGTAATTATCAAGGGGCTATGTATATGAAAGTCAATTTCTTCTTGTTATTATAATAATGACCTTAACGCTACATTGTTACAATCTAATTTGTCAATAAGATGTCACAACCACTCCTATACTAAGTTACTCTGTTATTTTCACTTTCATCTAGTTTGCAAAGAATGCTCGCATCTAGGAAAGGAAGCATTATGAGTAAACGGTGAAAGTAGTAACTGCCAACATTTTAGAATTAATATTAACTCTTGTTGTGAATGATTTATGATGTTGTATTTAGACTTGTTCTCTTTACAGTTTCATCGAGACTGGTTTTTGCAATATCACACATGAGCACTATTCATCCACCATTTTAAGAAATGTCGAAGATAGTAAGTGCGAGTTCACAAGTTGCTCTGCAATGGTACCCTTGACATATTACATATGCATATATATGACTTATATTGATATACCATTTTGTATTTGTGTTAACCGAGTCGTTCCCATCATTACAATAGAGCATAACTGCGGTAAGTTACCTTTAATTGCACAACTGATTTAATTTCCCTTCCAAATTCCAAGACCATGGACAGTATAACACTGTGAGATATTCGTATCCACATTTTGTCAGTCAGAGATCTGAGCTGTCATTTTTTTTTTTAAGTAGAGTAAAATTACACTCAATCTCTCTCATTCTCACATTGTCCATACTTTTGTCTTCCCCTTCAAAATTTAGCATAAAACCCCAAGATTATATCTCAAGATCTGGTGCATATTGTGTTGAAATTCGTTGACTAAAGTTCCCCAATTTTGGCGACGCTTAGTGACACTCTCCTACTAAAGGATGCAAAAATTCATAGATATCGTGTAGGCCTATTAAGTCATAAAAAAATATATATAAATATGAGGTTTGAATGTGATTTTCTCAACAACGAGTTTCTGTGTTTTCATAGTCTGGGATATTATCTATATTTCTGTCTAGAATACAATTTCTCTCTGTTTTTTTTTGGGGGGGGGGTGGAGTATATATGCCTCAGGGTGTTTTAAATACAAAAATGTAAGTGGATTGATATGTATCTGTAGTGTATGAGTTTACTGGTCCAAATATGATGACGTCACCAGCTTGACTTCACTTAAATAGTGAGTGTTTTGGTTTCATATTATGATTATGATTATGATAACTGAATTTTAACTTAATCACAACAGATAGAATACATTCGTTGTATCGTTGTGTCAGCGTTTCCTCGTTACACCATACTACGAAAAAGAATTTAAGTTAAGAAATCCTAACGTTCGGGTTGTCTACCGTGAAAAGGGTCTTCAACTGCGTATCAGATGGGAAACTACAACGAAGTGTGGCCTCTCTTTTCGTTTACTTGGACTGTGTCTCATTCCACAACCCTTTTAATTATTCGCGTTAGAGAACGTACGAACCGTCACCTTTTTCTGGTATCTAGAGGGAATCGTCAAAAAGAGGAAATCTCTAGTCACTCAATCCCAGATGGTCCAGGCCACATATGAATCCGTCTGTATCTATCCCAAGACAACAATGAAGAGTTAGTTAATGATAACGCCCCGATTGTAGAAGGTGAGAGCCACCATCACGCCAACACACTCACCAGTGGTGGACCGGCTCTGGCATTGTTAGTGAGTCTGTTCGACGTGGTCATTTACGGACTGATCCTTAAAAATCCAGTGCACCTACACTGACTTCGCTCTAACAAGCCGGCCTCGAACTGTCTCATGGTCTAGCTACCACTTTCTGGAGGTATTCAAAGCTTACTTCCTCTGGAAGGAGAGGACCGCCTACAGAAATCGAGGCACAGAGTTCATCCACCTCTATAACGAAGGACACGTTTTTTTTCCTTCGGTCGGGCCAGGACCGCACAGCTACGGGAGTCTGCTCCAAAGGGGAGCAAACCAATGCGCTCATAAAACTCATCGAAATGGAAGCCATCTGCAAGAGACTTCAGGCGTTCGCGATGAAGATACATGGTTTGGCTGCCACGTTATTTTTGGACTATCCTACGGCTATCGCCAATATCAAACGTTAAGGCAAAATGAAATCGAAGCATCGTATAAAAATCGCCACGTAGGAATCCTTTTACTGGTGCAAGCAATACGATATTGTCCTTCGTGCATACCACCTTTAGAGGACTACAAAAGACCTTCTGTTGCAGACAATTTACATAAATAGTAGACACAGGGGCCTAGCCAGGAATATGTCGGGGGGGGGGGGGGTGCGAAATCGTGAAGACTATCTAAGCTGAGCGCCACCATCAGTTGGGGTGGAGCGTACAAGAAGATTTTGAGTTTTACAACCCCCCCCCCGATGGCCGGGAATAGCCCTTCCCAAGTCTTTTCAGTTGCATGAACCCGGCCTTGAAATATAGATCTCATGTCTACGATTTCTCAATTACTGAGAAAACAATTAGTTTGTCAAAAATGATGCAATGCCGAGATGAGCATTCAAAGAAACGGTTGGCTCTACAAACCACTCAGGTAGTAGAAAACGACCCTTACTGGGTGTCTTACATGCATACATACATGCTTACAATCCTGCATTCCTCCCCTGCCTTGGTAGGCCGGCCTCATAAATTGAGGGAATCACTATTTAGCGATATTGCGGGAAAAAAAAAAAACGAAAATGAGATCAAGCAGGGTCCCCCTATTCGCCCTCCTTTTCAAGGCTATACCTATGCTCCTAGGTATTTCTAGCGAAGACCTAAAAAAAAAAATACCACAATATGGCCAACGGGGGGGGGGGGGGGGGAGAGGTCGCCTCTTTCTCCCCCTCCTTGGTTACGCGCCTGAATAGACACTCTTTGGTAGTCGTGGCAGTTTGAACAGGGATTAAAATGTACCGACTGCACCCGACTACAATTGAACATATTTAATCGGGCCCGGTGACGGCTTACGACACAACTGAACTCTAGTCGTGGAACCGGTCACACCGCCACGACCACAGCAGACGCGATGGGTGGTCGCCTTCGTGTCGAAGGTTGTCGTGGCAGTGTGTCCCGCGCTTTGTACTGTATCTAGTTCAATGATATCCACGGCCACAATGAAATAACCATGCATGCACGTTTTTGAGCTTATTATCTCATCACCCCATATAGTATATGTATGTGGTGATGAGATATTGTGGTCAGTTTGGGCCTGTATATATCTTATGACATAAGTGGAAAGGTTCTATCTTCCTAGTAAAAAAGAACGGTAATTCTGCCTCAATGTGTCAAGATAAAAAATATTTCATAGCTGACCTCAAACACAGGGCTGGAAAAATGGACCTCCCTCAAGTTGGGGTGAGTCGTTCGAACGCTCCGATCACCCCCCCCCCCCGGCTACGGGCCTGGGGAAGGAGAAAGATCTGCTGTTCCTGGAGGCGACAAATCCTGGCTGTTGGATAAACCTGTCGAATCCTGTGTTCGTGCCTTTGCCGATCTTTTATCGAAACTTCGTGACACAGACTATTTAGAGGAGCAAGACTTACAGGAAGGACCCCCTGTTTTCAGCCGGGAAAGCCTGAACACCTACACATCTCCTCGATTGGTCTTTCCCATTAGGTCTTGTCCTAAACGAAGGACTCTAGCTAGAATTCGTTACTCCGATGTGGTTTTCCGTCTTCAACAGTCTCTTCCTCCTGGTGAACTGACATTGCTCTTACCGGACCCTGATCTCACAGGGGGTCGTGAAACGTCACTCTCGGATATCCCTTCACCTCACTGCGAATAGATTTTCAGTCCTCACCTTCGATCGTAAGCCTTTTCGACATCCTCGCCATGTGACATAATATATTGTTTTTACTGCTAATCTAGTGTACGTTTGATCAAATTATCAAGAGCTACATAAAATACATACTACTGTTTTACCTTCTCTCAATGCGTCACACATCCGTATAAATAACAGCTCCCTGATTCCGCGGGACATTCAGATATTATAAATATATATTTTCTAATGTACCACAATCAAATTAGACTGAATTTAGGCTTGATTTATAGAGTTAAATTTAATAGTAATTAACTTAGTCATTTAACATTACCTTTTTCATTTGTCAGACACAACTACCAAGGATGAAGTCCTTAAAAAGTAAGCAGTTGAGTTGACATTTTTCTTCACATTCTAAACAAGCCTTAACATCAACAATTGTGTATTTGTTGAAATGCAAAACATCTTGATTACATGATAGAATAAAACAACTATTTACAGCTAAAATATTTTGATTAGTTCCAGGTGAATATCAAACCAATACTCAGTAATTTGTGAAGTAATAAAGCCAACTTCTGTTCTAGGAAACAGGTTAATTTTCCATTCATATATTTATTCATTCATACATTTATCATTTTAACCAGTCGCAGCCTTCCTGAAATACCTAACTTCGACTGCAATAAAAATGATGAGTATGGTAATAATAAAGGCATTATTAACGTAACTGCTTATGTTCAATTTATTTATTTATAAACTTTTACATTTTCGAGCGTGGTTAACGTATTACTGCAACCATTTTTGGTTCCTTGTTAACAAAGGAATCTACGTAGTCAAGTTGGCGTGTGAGTGATTAAACGAAGCCATTGGAATGGAAGGTATGTGGTGCGATAACTCAATAACTGAAAGATCAATTCTTCCCAAACTTGGTGTGTACGTGTATTATATTGAGTAGATTTGCCGTATCGTTGTTGTTGCCTATATCTTGCATATTAATGAGGGGGCTAGGCTTTACGTGAAGTTCCTGATATGGCAATTATATTTGCAGTGCCTTGTCCAATTTGTTTCAAATATTGTGGGAAGGTGTTGTTAGATATTAGGTACATGACTATGCCAATTATATTTTCAATGTCATTAGTATTTGTGTCATTTTTGGCTTCCGTTTGTGTAAGAGTGTACGGAAAAATTAGAATTTCTTTGTATGCTGTGGGCAATTGACTTTTGTTTACTAAAATGCATTTGCTCCATTTTTATGCCATGGATGCTTATGTATTCCATCAGTTCCCCTCCAGCAAATCATGGAAGTACTGCTTGAGGTAGTTTGCTCATGATCAAATGAAGAAGCAGCATTGCTGTGGGAAGTACTGCATGTGGTCACACTGTACCAGCAAGGTTTGGCTGGATCAGTCCACATCCTCGTGCTTCAGTGATGGTGTGTGCATTGATGTAAATGTTTTTTAATTAGTAAGGTGGGCAAGACACGATGGAAGAACATAAGTCAGTTGGTGTTCGACCCAGTGGAAACTAGACTCTAACAGTCCTCTCCAGGGATGCTGTCAGTGGTGGCGACGTTAAAAGGGCATATATGGGAATAAGAGTTATTGCAATTTGTAAAATTGCTCTTTAAATGAAAGATTCACAGTTGGCTGTGTCATGTAAAATAAATGAGATTTATTGCTGTATATTGTTACGATACAACACATTTCTTTGCATTCATAAAATGACTTCTTTGATATTTATGAGCTTCAGTATATCATTTTGCAGTATACTTATTCCAAGTAAAATTAATCATAATGCCCTTGGGCAGTTCTGAAGTCATGCAAAATACTTCTGCTCTTACAGATTGTATGTAACCATGTTGATGGTTGGTCACATTAGTGTATGGAAGTGGTTCTATCTGGGTGTTTGCCATGCTTGGGCGCCTATTTCCGAAATGGGCCATATGGACCATTTCATAAAATTATGACATATTTTTCTTTCTCTACAGATTTTACGTTACAAAAGTGAGGGTTCATGGGCAGAAATGGGTCATACGGGATATTTTGCAAAATAATGAAAAAAAAATAACTCCTTTTACTTCATAAGTTATATTATACTGTATACTGTACATCTGTGCAAGGAACCACAGTGTTCTTGGAATCTTGTTGTAATTATCATTCCACTAGTATATTTTGCCTAAGGATGCATGTTTGAATTTCCTTTTCCTTGCTGTAGTCAGATTTCAGTAGTAATTAATATTTCGAACTCAATTACTTGCGAATCACCTCTAAATGATCAATAGCTAATCACATGTAATTAGCTATTGACGTCAACGTTATTGACACAGTCGTTTCACATCAGAAGACCCCGATCTTTTATTTGCAGCGCATTACTATGATACAAGAGACGCTCGCATTAGAAATAAAATGTTTCAGCTTAACGACGTCTACATACTCACACCGCTTAAGTTTGGTAATTTGTACAAACGCTGGACGGGGACAATCACCATCGATAATGGATCCACTAAATGTGTAGTAATAACTACGATATCAGGTGAGACATGTGGAGATTTATTCCGAGAGGAAAATATCAGAGCGATTGGCAAATTTGGTAGATATAGCCTTACGTGTCACACTCTCACAAGAATTTCTTCCATTACTACTGTTTTAATAAAAATGATGAGCTTGTTTGCACTCTTTTTGTAAGCCATTATTTCTTCGTTTATAGAATAGAATCTAAAGAATATGGATAACTAGACTAATGAGTTCCTCAGAAGTGAATATTTTTGTCTCTTACACCTTGCGAAAGTGCAAACATCTAGATCTATCAAATTGCCTTTCACAGATAATGTAAGTAAAAATCTTGCACAATTCCATTGGGCAGCTTTTGTGCAACGGCTATTAGAACTCCCAACGGAGGCAGGTAATCTCGTCACCACTGAGGGGATATACATGAACGGAGGTGTTGTACTGATTACTTTTCTTTAAAACGAATATTAGTACTTTCACTGCGTTATTCCTTTTGTCTTTTGAACTTGACAGAATTGTTCTGATTGATAATTCGAAAAAAATCATCATAGGGAAGTTCCTTACAACTGTTAACTTCTATAGCTTATTTATATTATTATAACAGTAAAACACAAAGTATAGTTACTGTGCCATTTGCCCACAAAAACGTCTTATCGTAAATTCCGTAGGTCAAGGAGGAAGATTTCGGGTATGGATGTACCCAATTGATAACACCACCAAATATCTCTCAAGTCAATTTAGCAGCTCACATATAGATCTACGCCACAAGATTCCGTTTGGAAAGTAACCTTTTTTTCTAATAATTTCTCTTTGCTGCAATATTGATAGGTGAAATTTACATACTACAAGAGCACTTACCTTGTCAATCTCTGCAGTCGTTAATGGACGAAACCTCCAAAGGGGTAAATGTATTTTCTCTGAGAAGCCACAAATGCATCGTTGATATTCTTAAGGGAATGGAACTCATACATTCATACGGGGTAATTAACAATGTTCATCTCTAAATGTGTTTGGTACTACATGCAATAACTATTGTGAGACCACAGCACTGCTTGATCGTGTCGCTCTGTGAGAGAGATAGCAGAGATACTGTGCAGGGGTTTAGGCACGTTTCGTCTCAGAATCCAGAGTCAGACACGTAAACGTATATGATCTAAAAACTGACTGGTTTTCTCGTTGGGGTAAGAAACTTGGGTAGAAAATCTCAGCATGCAACTAATAACATAAGGCAAAATACAGCACATTATTTATAGGTATACAGTCTATAACAGCATGTTATATTAGTCCCATTTAACTGTTTCTTTTTTTCCAGATTTAAATTACGAGAGTGAGTTAAGCATATAATATACCAAAAGAATATAAAGATGCTATTTGAAATTTAAATCACCACGTTTGCTACCATAACTTACAATACCACTGAAATATTGTGTAGATATCGATATACAGCTATCTGTTTCTTCTGAATATATCGCATCACGTTCTTTGAGTGTTAATCACTTTCAAATTTTACAGTTACTGCACCCAGGATTATCAAGAGGCAACGTTCTTGTGATGAGCACAGGGAAATGTAAACTGTATGACTTCTGTTTATCACAAGATGCATCATTTGTCGTCCGCTTAATTAAGGTTGGTCAATATCAGATATGGGCACAGTCAAGCAGAGACAGAATATGATCTTGATGACTATGAGGAGAATGGAGTAGTCGATGTGTAAATGTACAAATTTAAAGTTCAACGAAGAATGTAGTGATGCATTTATAGGTGATCCTGTGTTGCTTTAGTCTAATTTGGTAATGATGTTTGAATATGTTACTACAAATACTTTACTTCAATAAGGATTTCTATACGGTATCAGTAATGAAAAGATACATTCAAACTTACAGTGAGAGAAAGAGTTACAAATAAACTTAAACGAAATAAGCATTGGGTTTCCTTAAATTTTAAATCCTTCTTTCCCCAGGACAAGTCAGAAGAACGTAAGCTCCCAGCAGAATCCCATGAGAGATATGAATATACCACAGAAAGTGACGTTTGGTCAGTTGCAGTTGTGGTATGGGAAATACTGACTAATGGTATGTGATGGATGTGAATAAGAGCAATTTTGTATAATCTCTACTAGCAAAATTTAGTCGTACCACATGTCATGGTTCCTACTGATATTTTAACAACCTCTTCTTTTTTGCTAGGGTTATCTTTACCTTTTCCACTTGCGGAATATTCATCAAGTAATATGATCACTGACACATACTCACCAGAATTATCACCAGGAATAATCCATTCAAGGTGAGGGTTTTAAATAAGACTATGTTTAAATGTGTTGACGTATGTTGTCTCTACATCCTAGCACTACAAGATCTATGGTACTTGATATGTTGTAAAATAACCTATTCTGTACCAGTCGTTATATTAAAAAAAAAAAGAATAATTTCTCGTCGAATATGAGAAGTCAGACTGTAATTACTCGAGTAAAGTGAATCGCGGCCCAGTTTTTAGTTCTTTTTTTTTATTGCTAAACCTATTAAAATGTGAATGAGTCTCGATCTCTGCTTTTATCGCATATTTTCTCTATTACAGATAAATAAACGTTTTGTTGCCATGCATACAACATAATGCCTCGAAAATGTCAACCTGTATAACTAATGAACTAATATCAGCATAAACATATTAATTGGACTCAAACTGCACCACAAGTTACTGTTGACAATTGAGCTCATAGTTCATCTGCAGCGAGTAGCAGGTATGTCCCCCCCCCCCCCCCCACCACCGGTAATTAGCAAAACGTTGCTGGTTATGAAAAGGACCTGTCGTGGTAATCGATAATGCCTGACTCCAGCATTTGCCTGTATTATCTGGACAATGCATGAGATTGTATGAAAAATTACTATTTTCGATTAATCCGCAGGTAAGTCAGTTTATTTCAATCGGTAAACCAGTGCCAACATACATTTCAACTAAGTTTTTTTTTTTTTTTTCACAGACCTTGCGTTGTACCTACTTCCTGCTTCCCATTCCTCATTGAACATGCACTTGTATTCAATTTAACAGTTCAGTTGGCTAAGTTAAAGGGGAATTCATGGTTTATTTTCACAATTTATTTCACTGAAATTCCCCACCGCGTACAATGAGTTATAACTAACAAATATGATCAAGATTATCTCAAACATTTGGACAATTTCGAGAAACGAGTCAAATTTGCAAAAAATCGGTGAAGAACTCCGAAAGTCTGTAACATCCATATTCATCGAATCAAATACGAATATTCAATACTATCGCCTTTTCAAGGTATGAGGAGGTGTGGCTGATCAGTTTTATACGTAGCCCACGTGTGCTGTATGTATCATCAACTATCAATAAACTCTTGTTTACTTAGCATTGCACGATGCACGAACAGCATGGGAACCGTAAACATTCGGTTATGTTTATTCATATAACATCATCTCAGTCTTACGCTGCGATTGGTCATCGTATAGAGGAGGCTGTCTTGTCTTGTACATGAACGTTTATTTTTTGTACCAGACAAATATTACCAGTTCTGATTCAACAGTAATTAACGCAATAATTACCGTTTCTTCTACCTTCAAGCAGCTCCCCAGCGTCTCTTTATTTCGGTGAACAATCAGTTTAGAAAGAAAAATAAACTAAAGGTGAATTTTCTCAGTCAAACCCTGATTTCCCCTTTAAAGTCGTGGCGGTAAATAAAGATGTGAAAAGAACTGGTCAGTTTTCACACCGAATTTCTCGCTTTAGTGATAAGGAAGTGTTCCACATATATATTTGATTGTGAAAGTAAATAGAGACATTTTGAAATAATTAACCGCTGAATTCAGAAACTTTAAACGTAGCTCTATGTGTCAGATTATTTCTCTTTCGTTTTTCTCAACAATTTCGCAGAATTGCTATTATTAGGCAATGCTTGCTCACTGAAATGGGACGCAGACCGTCACTTAATGAATTACGGAAGTCTTTTGAGGAGGTAAATTTTTACTCTTGAAAGCGAACTAGCTCGGTCAATGATAGCATAACATTCTCAAAGAAATAAGTTCAAATGTTTGAGATGTTTATAATTTCTGTAAGTGTTCATATAACTCATTTCGGTTTAACTAATGTAATTCATTTAACATATATACCGGAGGTGCCAGCAACCTGAAAAAGATGCTTCTTTCTTTCTGAAAAATGCCACGAATTTGTTGCCATCATGTTTATATCGAAATGTACCATGCCTTGAATGTACATTTACACACAGGAAACTTCTACTTGATGGCTGATTTTGAAATGTACCACTGCTTGGGGTATGTTATTTTATTTACTCTAAGACAGCTTGACTATCAGTCGGATTTGGCTGAACTTTTTCATGCAGTCGATCGCACCATAGGGATAGTGTAATAGGCCTATCCTCTCACTGGCGACTAACACGCACTGCATAGAAGTTCTTAGGATCAAGGAATCACTGAAAACGTAATAAAGACAAAGACATTGTAACATCGTGGTAGAGTAATTATCTTATTTTACCGAAACTGAGAATCAGTGGGAAACTGCTAAACAGCAAGTGAGCCTTTTAGTGATGCATGAAAACAATACCTCTTCTGTTGAAATTGATTGAGCGAAAGTAATACTATATTTTACAAAGGTAGAAATATACGATTTACGTTGGCTGACCTATTGTCAAAAGTGTCATGGAAGGCAACCAACTCAACTTTTGCACTGATTTGAGTGAAACTTCAACAAGTTAGATTAAGTACATTACTACATTGAATTGAACATTGCAAAATGTACATACAGCTGGCATTTGTAGAATTGTCATACCAATCCCAATAGCTCAAATGTGAATGCAAAATAAACACCCTGCTTCACTAAAAAGCAACATTGTTCAACAAAAACTACAATTAATATCCGCTACATCGGGCATAAAGATGATTGCAGAGGCTATGTAACTCAAAGTACTTCATAATTGCTGGCACGTGACGTTTCACAAAATGAAAATGTCACAGTCATGAAGTTTCTGTTTATAATTTAGTTCATGGTATAGTTAGGAATTTTTCATGATGACAAATGCAAGGTTCATATGAAGAAACAACAACAACAACACTAAGAAGAAGAAAAAACAATATATTACTGACAGAAATATTCGAGTTTCGGATTTCGATATCTTTCCAGGCGTGTATCCAGGACGGACCCTTTGATTGTTTTTTGAGGGTTTTTTTTTCATTTGGTCTGAGTTTTTAATTTATGAGTTTTTGTTTTTCAGTTTGAAATATTTTCGTTAATTAAGATTGTAAAACACTAGCGTCTGAACTACTTAATATCAATGACAAATCCTGAACATAGGCATCAGTTAACATTGCCAAAACTTTCTGAGACGTTAATTTCTGTAAACGAATCGTTTGAAGAGATGCACAGAAACAAATAGAGAATACATTAAATGTGCCATCTCAAAACAGAAATATGAATTTAATATCAGCTTGTTCAAAACTTCCCAATTCTTAATTCGAATTCTATCAATTCCTCTGATTGAAATATCTGTGTTTCATGAATATGTATTAGGAAGCAATGTACGTATGTAAATGGTGTCTATTTTAACACTGGCGTTCGGCAAGATTCTGTCTAAGAACCTTTCCGAGTTCTGGAACTCAGGATTACATCTTTGCTGGACATTCGCTAAAATTGTACATTTGAAGGACATGATTGTGAAAAATGCCCTGCCAATGTTCATTTTTAAAAGACAAAAAAGAAGGCAGAGTAGAAACCAACGCTTGTACAAATAGATGGGGGTGTACACTATTCATCACTTTTAAATGGCAGATATTCACTCCTGCTCCTTGCGAAATTTTTTTGTTCAAATATTAGCTGGACAAAAACATGTTCTCGTATCGTAAATGTCCTTCATAAGTTCAATTTTAAACTATTATATTTTACAATACGTTCAGCAAACGTGCTATCTAATAATATATATTTACATAATATGTATTTATTTATGTTATTTACTATTTATATTTAAATACATAATGTACACTGTTGGGCTGTTTGTGTACCACAGAATCGCCTTTCAAATTAAGATACGGCAACCACAAGAGCACCTTCAAGCAGGAAAAACACCAAAACAGTACCTTACCGAACTTTCGAAACACATCTGTCAGCTGAAAGAGAACAACACCTAATTCACTATCAACTGGTTGGTCGTCAGAACACCAAAAGCCTACACCGACGAAACAAAATTATGCAACCTCAGCCTCAACGAGAAACTCTCCATCATCAATACCAACAAACAACAACTTCTCTACAAAACGCCCCGAGCTGGTATCGAAGTGCTGCATGGAGAACAAATTTTACCAGGGCAACCCCACAACAACCACACTCAACCAACACGGAACTGGCCGAACAAACACTGCAGAGGGCAGCAGCGAAAAGGGCAGACACAACCAACCAACCAACAGCCGTATCCTCCCCCCCCCCCCCTCCTTGAACATCTAAGAGCAAGGCCAGGTGATGTCTCTTAGGGAGAGACACCACCTGGCGACACACACACACACACACACACACACACACACACACACACACACACACACACACACACACACACACACACACACACACAAACACGTCATAATCGGTTTTGCCGATTTTCGGGCTCATTAGTCGACGGCAGGATTCGAGCTCATGATCGCAGGCTCCAGCGCGCACGCTTTAACCATTCGACCACAGCTCTGTTTCTGGTGTTGTTAAGTGAACTTTACCTGATACCCAGTTTGTCACAAGAATATATTCGTTTCGTATGGAGCACCCCTGACCTATTAGTAACGAAGCAATTTTTGTTGTTTGTACCTTTGAGATACCTTCAACTATTCTGTTTTACTTTAGTAACAATACTACCGTTACTACACGTCGTAATACCCCTAAACTTACTCTCTTTTATCATTACTAATGAAACTAATGCAAGATCTTAATATGCATACTTTATGGTTCTCTGTCACGCTAATTTTGCCCATTCTTTTTTCGTCTTCTTCCTGTCTTTCTCTTGTTTCTTTTTTTGCTTTGCTTTTGCTGCTTTCAAATTGTTAAGCAACCTTACTGCTTTCGTTTTGCTTTCTTTTCTTTTGTTTTCTGCTATCATCTATCGCTTCGTTTGTACCAGTCACTAGCTTCGTTCACGGAACTTTCTGTTTTCTAGCGTTCTTCATATGTCCTGTATGTGTTTCGCTTTGTTTCTTCTTGTAATGTCGTGCTTGGATACATGAGAATGGTATTTTGAATTGAACTATACCAACATCTATACGCACTACAGCTAAGTGACCGTTGAAACTATATGTAATAGTTTAAAGTTGTCTGACCAGTTAAACATTATTAGGACGTCATTCGTCATGAACTGCACCTAGTTAACCTTTATTAATATTTAAGATGTTTTTTTACAATTTATTTCGAATTTCTTTTTCAAAAGTATGATGATATAGGAACTGCTGATCAACGAACGACTTTTCCTGCACTCAGAGAATTATTTACTTAAATTATGTAAAATAAGAACTCCATAAATTTTATGTAAAAGCAATGTAAGCAGTATTTGTAAATTCTGCATAATTTTGATAAATTTTACTACATTTTAGTAAAATTGTTACATCATAATGTAAAATTTATATTAATTGTGTGTAAAATTTTACCAAAAAGTTATGGAGTTCTTATTTTACTTTACGTTTTTGTGAGTGTGCCAACCCCCGTTAATGAGATAGAATGGTCTACGTTACATTATGCTAAGAGAAGATGAAGTTCTACAATGTATGTAAAACTAAGAAGATAAGCTTAGAGGATGAAAGATTTGTCAAATAGTTAAAGCAGAGACTACAGTTAGGAAATCTGACATGTAAAGTTAGTCATATGAAAATAAATATAGAAAGAAAAAAGTAATTGTACAGATTTTCTCCTATTTATTATTTTTGTGGGTGCTTTATGTTTTTTGATTTAGGCATAGTATCTGATAATAAATGTTAGAAACAAATTGGGAAGTTTAGTGTATTCATTTTATGATGTACGTAAAATTCTGAAAAAAATCCAGTTAATTCCTGGTGTGCAGCTTTTAATGAAAACTTGGTAACAACTAACTGATGACAGTTATTCGCAGGGTGGTATCAACAGTTGACATTACCATATATCACCAGGAATATATTGTAAAAGGTAATTTTCGATAGGTTTCATCGAATAACCTTTAACCTCCAACACCGGCAAAGTAAATATGGACAATATCCAAATTACGTATGCATAAATGTTATTTTTTCAGACATCCTCTGGAGAATCATGTTTCCTAGTGTCTATAACCTTCAAGATGAACAACGCAAGGTTTTTATAACTAAGAATTCTGTTTCCTTCCTGGGAAATCGAGTGTTCTTGAAATACTACATATTACAATTTATTGACTTGTACATTTGAAAAGAACCTTTGTGTTTTAGAAACATTTCTCTATTTACTTAAAGCTATTGATACCCCACATCATGATGTTTTGCTCAGTAAACGTGATAAATGTAATTTAGACTAAGGACTTACCTTGATTCAAGAGTTGTCAAACATCCAATGGATAACTAAATCTTTCGTCAACTTCTCAACTTATTTTTTGCTGTGCATGTACCAAAAGGACGTACTGTGCGTCTTCATCTGTTTATTACATGCATAAATGATATATGTGATGCCAGCAAATTTCTTACTGTATGCTAATGATCCCAGTCTTATTTCTTCCGGGGGGGGGGGGGGAACCGTCGAGTTTATTAACGGACATTGGCCTAACATTGCGTCAACGTGAGACAACCAACCATTGGTCAGTGCACATTGGCTCGTCTATATTTGGCTAATGTAAAACAACAGTTGACCAGTGTACATTGGACTAACGTTGGGTCAACGTTACGTTACACAGCCAACCACTGGGCAGTTGACATTGATCAAACCTTGAGTCAATGTAGGTTAGCCAGCTGTTGGGTATTGAACGTTAGATCATCATAGGATAACCAACCGTTGTGTTTGGGTAGTTCGGCACTAATCTAAATTGGAAGGAATATACATCTGAGGTTAGCAAAAGGGTATTATCAATCGCCTAAAGACCTGACGACGGAGGGATACTGTTTTCAATGTTGATTGTAGGAAATAAACCTAAAACTATGCAGTATTGTACCAACGTTACACAACCAGCTATTGGGCAATGCAAAGTGTGCTAACGTTGGACCAATGCAGGATAGCGAACAGATGGTCATTGTACATTGGATCAACGAAGAAAACACACTGACCGTTGATTAGTTCTCCACTATCAAACGCTGACCAAGCGTTCCAGAGCAACCGTTGGGAAACGTAGTTTGACCAATGTTGGAATATCCTGACAAAGGAATATCCTTGTCTTTAAGTTTATCCTTAGTTTCATTTGCTAAGTGCTTGTGGGTGTCCACGTCCCGGACTCACTTTAGCCCCCTCCCTCCTCCCCCCTAAATACACAAACCAGCTCTCTATCGCCCAAAGATTCCTTCCCTGCCATCGGCGAAAAATAAAAAATGATTTCGAAATGATGAAAACATATGGAAGTGATTAACCACGTATCAAAAATAACACGACTGGAGTCAGCGATATGAAACTTACTTGATTGGGAGTGTTGACTTGTTTTTTGGTTTCAATGATGATCGTAACCGTTGTAATCATGCACATGTATGTGCGTAGTTATGTCTGTTAATGAGGCCTACGTTAAAACTACACGACATCTTAAGAAGGGAACTGTTACAGATGTCATAATTGCTATATCAGGTTGAAACTGTCAATCCCATCCAAAGGCTTTGAATTTAGCACAAATATCAACTTAACATGGGGAAGTCTAAAATGTGCTGCAAACTAATCTTACTGGGTCGCACAACCGATCTTGCTTAAACAAGCCAATGAAAATGTAGCACTATAGGGCCTAACGCATCTTAGTCCATTTCTTCAACTATGGAAACAACAAATTATTAGCAAGAGACCCGATCGGAGAACTCAGCAGCGGAGAGAATGCAATAAATCACAGTGGATGTTTCTCAGTACAAAACACAATACTGTCCATAACTGTCCAAGACCGTATTATAAGCATTGTTTTTTTTTCAAAACAGGAAGTCAAGTTTTCACAGATTTACGCTGTTATGATGAGTATTAACAACTTTCAGCACCAGTTTGGTCATTGTATAGTGTAGGCAACTTTGCATAGAACTACTGCGGTATTGAAAAATATCTTAGAAAAAAAAAACATAGAAGTAAAAAGGCTATATTTCAGTTTCTTCAGACTGACACCATCACTTTTAAATACAAGACACCCGTTGATTGGTGGGGATCAAAGGTCATTTGGGGTCAACGAAGACGAAATAGTGAAAACCTTGTAAACACGTAATCTCAAAAACTAAGGAAAACTTGGACAGATCTCATATTTGGTATATATGTGTAGCTTATTCAGTAAAAGGACCTTACTGGTTTTGGTAAACCTCAAAGGTCATTTGGAGCCAACATGGTAAAGTGTAAACCCAATATCACAACATGTCAGAATCCGCCCTTTAGTTCCACTGTCATTACTTCGAAGTCACCAATTTTCCAAAAAATCTTTCGGACCAATAATTTCCAGTCAAATCCGTACTGCCTCCTCTGTGAACCAAGATTTTCTCAGCGAAAAAAAGAAATAGTTTCGTTTTTAATGAAATTCATGAAATGATACTAAGGTAGTGTTCGCTGAATCATAATTTAGCTTTTGATTTTTTTTTCAATTTGATGCAGAATTCATGACAATAAGCTATTTCAAGTAACGAGATCTTTGAAAAATTGGTTGTTTTCTGCCGAATAGCAATGGAAAGGAATGTGGTGGGCGGTATGATGAAATTTCCCACCAAGTCCAACCGTAATCGTGATACAAATGTCCATCGAAAATGACATATTTGTCTAATATAATTACCATCTTCAGTGCAACACCACTATTGCTTTTATTTGAGTTCAAAGGTCACCTGGGCATCAACAGTGGCAACACGTGAAAACCTTGTTCACAAATATTACAAAAAGACAATCTTATCCTGACCTCATACTTGATATGTAGGTGTATAGCGTAAAATATATTGACCACAACAGCCCATGATATTTGCAAAAAGCGCTTGTAGACAACAAGAATCAAATTATACAAAAAAAAATATGCATATGTCCATTTAAGACAGGAAACTCTTGAGTATTTCTCTTTTTGTGGTTGTGCATGCTGAGGCGTGATGCCTATCACTTATGTCTCTAGATGACATTATGTATGTAGTAGTTGTTACATCCCAATCACTGAAACGATTAATTAATATATATTCCAAAAACCAAGCTTGTTAGCCATACTCGATTTACGTAATAAGTCAGATTAAAAAAATCTAACAATAACATTGCCCATTACGATTTGTCATACTTTTTTTTCGGCTGAGTGAAAGTTAATGTAAACCAAAGAAGAACATCAAATCACAAAAAGAAGGACGCCGCAAATATTTAATACTTCATAATGGCCACTTTGTGAAGTGATGAAAGATTTTAGCATTATTTGACTTGTATTTTCTAATCATACAATTACATGCAATCTGGAGTTTTATTCGTTTTTTTTTTTTTCGTGAAATTTTTTTTGAATGGCACACTGAAAATATACGAAAGGAAACCATTAATATTTATCATATAAATTTATTGGTGGCGCCGTGTAACATCTACCGTATCTACATATTTTCACTGCTGAGCTTGCTATTCGGCTTAAAACAAAGTAGCACCCATCTTTGTCATAATACATTGGAACGATATCATGACAGGAAGAACATAGTAGCATGGCTCACCTTCATCATTGTGAGGGATTGATAGTTCTACTTACATGGAATTGTTACCTATGTATCGCGAGTAACATAACCCTTATTACTGTAAACCGATATGACAAAGTGAATCTGAAATGTCCTATTGGAGTAAATTTGTCAGACGATAAGCTCAGGTGGCGGCATAATGGGGTTTTCATATTTACAGGAACTCGGCCAATCACTCTTACAAACCTTACTTATTTAGAGGGAGATTACTCTTTATCTATACGTAATGTATCTCTCTCCAATGAAGGAAATTATTCCTGTTCCGCCAGCACTTACAACTCAGGCAGTATTACATATCAGCTCACTGTAAAGGGTAAGTGTTTTCCTTTCTTCACTTTGGTTCACTTCATTTTAGATTTTGCATGAATTGGACTAGTATTAAATCAAACGTGCTTCAATTGTTTCGGAAATATCTTCGAAGATTCAGCTGCTCTATAGTCATAAGAAATAAAGTTATAATAACTGTACCTTAAGCTTATTATGTGACAAGGCTCTGTTATTCAGTATTAAATAAGAGAACATAATTTACACATTATTTTTTTTAGTTGTAAGAGGTCGTAATGCCTTACGGACTCTCAGTCATTAGCTGTTTAGGGAAGATGTATCTCCCCTGTTAGAAGGTATAAAAATTAGCTGGGCTTTTCTTCTACAGTTTATCTTGCTTTAATTTTGAATATTTAAATTTACTCCTTGAGACAATGCGACAGACTAGACAGGGAATATTTAATGTAAGTCCATCATTACAAGTCCATCCAAGGAACATAATGCTTGTGTTGGGATCTCTTCAGTTTCGTTATTAAAGGAAAAATGCATGACATTGTGTAGTTAATTCTTACCATACGTTTCCATTATTTCATATTCCATTGCTTTTCACATTCCTTAAACTTTAAAGTTAACATAATGATGAGCAAATCGTAGAAAAAGGAAAAAAAGTAAAACTATAAAGTTAAAGAAATGGTTGAACTTACTTCTACTCAATTTATTTTTAATCTTATTTTAATAAATTTGTTCATATCAAAATATTTAAAGAAAATCCATTTATTTCAGAAAGGTGACCATGACCAACGTGTTCGATCGAAAGCAGTCTATGTTCACCATTTGGTTGTTAAAAGTGCTTACACACGTTTTTTAAGCAGTCTACTTTATTTTAAAATTAACCTAAACTTTCTTTTTATTGCTCTTCTTTGACGTTGTTTGTTTGGTTTTTTCTCTTGTTTTGAGTGAACGTATATACTGTGTAATTGCAAAGCTCCGAATCATTGGAACTGAATAAAATATTGACGGAAGCATTTTACTTAACCATTTTGTTATGTTTGTAACACATTATAAGTTTTGGCGAGACTGGAGCTTCTGGTAGACAACAGCAAAACCTTGAAGGATGTTTCTGTCGAAGAAGGTCTTAACATCAACATAACCTGCAAGGCAACGGATTCAAGAGAAAGGGTTTCATTGGCGATTGCAGTGAACAATGTCACATTTACGTCATCGGATTTGCGGACAGCTTCCTATTTCACACACGCAACCCAAACATTTAATACTATAGTTGAGATGTCTTATGAACCGCAGTCTTTGGCCGGAATCATCACTTGTATTTGTCATGGAGATAGTTGTCCCGAGAAGCAGCAAATTCAACGTCTCTTTTATGTCTATGGTTGGTGAAAATGTTTACCTTTACATCTTTTGAACAACATGTCCAACAGACCAATGCAAACTTGATATATTAGCATCGTTTTAAATCATACCATTAGCATTGAGCGCTTCGAAGTCACTGACGATATCTAGTTTAAAATGGCAAACTACAGTTAATGTTTAATGTGGAATCTCTTGCAACATACAGGTTGGATTTCGGGAGATGAACCACCAGACAAGTTCATAGGGTGGTTGCCTTAATTTCAAGTGATTGCGTGTGTACTTAAACACCATAAGGATAAAATTATGTTTGATCTTAACTTTGTCTTCATACTTAAATGTACACGCGCGGTTGTACATGGACGGACTGCGACTTTTAATGAAGGAAAATGACAGTAACTTCTTTGAAAAGCAACGGGGTTGGTATGAAAACAGTAAAAAACAGAAATCATATTTGAAAATTAACGGTGCTTACTATAACCGCCTACATAATGAATATGCAACAGTACATGTTTCACTAGTGTGTCAAAAACATACAACTAAAGTCGTGGCTGTTTGGTCGGTATCGGTAATTGTAGTATTTGTTGAAAGGAAGAACTGCATTTACAAATAACCTTCAAACTGATCACAACATTGTGATTCAGTGTTTCTGAGTTGTTTTGACTAACTGAATATTCAATACTAGTATACTTCCCACTGGCTTGTTCAAAGAACCACACCGTTGATTTGAATGAAAACTGTCAACCACTACATTATAGTATTCTACACTTTTTGTCATTATGTTAGATGAATTTGAAATACTATGGCAGAATTAGCCTAATGAAACCTATTTGTTTTTCCAGATTGCCTGAATGGTTCGATTAAAAGCGTTACCACAGTTTTGGAGATAAAAATTCAATGTTTTTGCTTTTTGCTTACTCACGTAATCACTTTAAGACGTAATACTTGATTAACGTATAAACATTTCTGTGCAAGGGTAGAAAAAATGGGAGTTGCATTGACAACACAGGTATGTAGCATTCCAGCTGTGCACAACAGAAGTGGTTAAACAACGTTGTCAGTTTTCACTGTTTTTTTTTTTAAACTGTGCCAAAAAGTCATATTTGCAACATTACACTATCAACTATTGCATATTATATACAGTGTTTTGTGACATAAGATAAGAATTTCAAAAAAGAAGATTTTTCTGTGAAATGAAAAGAAAATGAAATGGAAAGGACTTATGGAATTATATTTAACATGGGCATAGAAAGTATAGGTAGTTATTGTAAAGGAAATTGTACTGAAATAGTTCACACAAAAAGAGCTAGTGAATAAACCGTTTGATTTCACTTTGTTTCAGCTGATGATGACTCCGGGACAGAATCGTTTCTCGAAAGTGTTACACTGAAAGAAGGTAACGTAACGGGTGCTATATGTGATAGCAATGAAAATTAAAAAGTGATCCTTGGATACAATAAATATTAAAACACAATGAATATTAAAACACGAGCGTGGGACGTAGTCCTTGTAGAAGTAGTTGTGTGACTATAGCTTATTTGAAGTTGCTAAAGAATAAAGCATTTATTTTCACTTTCTTTCAGCTGAAGATGACTCGGGGATGAACTTTTCCCTGAGAGGTGTTTTATTGATAACATCTATTGTAATGGGTGTTTTGATTTCAGCGCTCATCTTATTACACTGTGTGAAAGGTATGAGGCAATACAAGAGTACTGCAGTTACCCTTTAAACGGTTAAGAAGTTTACATGTCATTTATTAAAGGGAAATGACAACGTGAAGAACTGCTAACGCCATGGAGGTGTATCAAATGAATACAAGGAGAATGTTGTGTACAAAGTCCACTTACATGTTTCACAGTAAAGTTTACCCACAGAAACTAAATGAATAATGAACTTCATAGTCATTTTGTCACCTCAGTGCAAGATCAAAGTTATTCATATGCCACGGCTTACTGCACTAAGATATATCTCACAGTCCAGTACAATACATTATGTCATACTACACTGCAAATCATAGACCTATAATATATGATGCTGCACCGAAGCCTACGTTTTCATTACTCTAATATTCTTTTGCTATCAGGCCTTCCGAGGAGAGGAAAGAACTCTTTTAGGTGAGTGAATGATTCTCATTTTTCATCATCATCATTCTTTTTATTTCTCATCATCATCATGATCATGTGACTGTGATTATAATTATGATGATGATTGATGATGATTACTATTATCATTAATATTATTATTATGATTATTATTGTTATTATTGTCATCATTATTATCATTATTATTTTATTATTATTATTAGTAGTAGCAGTATTATACTTATTGTTATTATCTTTATTATTATCATCATTATTATTGTTATCATTATTATTACTATCATTATTATCACTATCATTATTATTACTACTATCATTATTACTTTTGTCAGTTTTTATGTCAGTTTTTGTGTCAGCTTTTGTTATTGAGTAGTGAGTTCCTTAATATTGCCTAAATAGTACGTACACGGGTGAAATAATGCAAGATGCCACTACAATCGTTGGATTATATTGGCAATATTATCACAAAAAGACGTAACATCTTCATGTTATATGCACAATTTTCTATTTCAAAAGACTGCAACATAATGAAAACACTGATACAGATGCAGCTATTACCCTTGACAATTTTGGTAAGTAACTTTCTGCTTGCAGATAATTTGTATATAGTGTGCGAACATCAAGTAACTCAATATTGTCCGTGATTTGTAGGATCCCATTCAAATAGATGTTTTAATCATGACACACACTGAGGTTCTGTTGCATGATACAAGTTCAGAGATTCTTGAAAGATTTTATTTCAATAATCATTACAGCCAGTTGCTTATTTACATTCCTCCAGATAATAATGATCAAGATAGAGTCCATAATGATCAAGATATCTCCAGGTAACGTCGTGTCTTATTTTGCATGAAGAAATAAGAGTTGAATATAACATCGAACAGCAAACGTTTCTTTTTGTTACTGTTTTCATTCCAATATGTAACTTACGTTAGACTAATTGTTGTGGGGTTTTAATTTAGATTTGTTCCTTTGTGATTATAGCTTCATCAAGACTAATTCTCGCAACATTAGCCATGGGCTCTATTCATCTCGCATTTTCAAAAATGGGGAAGATGGTAAGTAGGAGTTTGCAATGTCATCCTTGAACATATAAATTTTACAACAAAATGAGGATACAAACAAATGAATAGAGTCTTCTTCATTATAATATTTATAAAGAAAGTTAAGTAAGACAGTGGTAACCTACAAGCTACTTTCACTGACTGGTATCTGATACACTTAGATAAACTTCACCAACATCTTCATGTGAGTGAAAGTTACATTTTCTACATTTACAGCAGGATAAACAAAAGCACAAAACATAAATGAGTTCACTGAAAAACAGTTAGATGCAAGTATATAAAACGTGAGACAGATTGTACTTTTTAAGTACAGCTCATCCTCCAAGTAATCTCTTCATTTTCACATCACCTCCGTTTGTAGAAATCAAATGTTTTTTGCAATAATTAGTAGTAATTTACTTATTATCATATTTTTATCTTGTCAGGGACACTACCGAAGATGGAGTCTTAAAGAAGTAAAAGCAGTGAAGCTGAGATTTTGTCTTCATATTCGATTACGTTCTTAGCAAAAATATTGACATGAATGAGCTATGCGAAACATGAAAATGTCATAACAGACAAAAATGTTGTTTGTCATAATAATTACTTGGACTAGGTTTTGGTAAGAAGTGAGATTAAATAGTTTTTATTTGATTCATGAATAAAAGATAAAAGAATGCCATCTTCTCTTTATGAAATAATTACATATTCTTTTTTTTTCCTAGTCGCAGTCTTCCTGAATACCCAAGTACATCTGCGATAACAACGATAAATGTGGTAATATTTTTTCGCAAATTACTGTAACTGTTAACAGTAGCTCTACTTCAATCACAATATTGTTTTTAAATAGGTGTAGCAATCATCATACAAACATTGTAAATATGAATTATTTAATTTATTTTATTATTCATTATAAATATATTATACATTATAAGCATACAAACGTTATAAATAATACTCTTGTTACTATTTGTTTAAGTGTGCATGTATAAAGTGAGTATTTTGGTAAATATTTGATGCAATTAGATAACACTGAATGGTACTCAAATGTTGCTTACATCCTAAACTCTTTATTACAATCAATACCTTATCATATCTGTCAGTTTTCTAGACTTAAAGCCCATTGAACACTCGATTCTTGTACTGTTTTACAGAACATTACTATGATATAAGGGAGGGACACATCCGCAATAGAATGTTTCACTTAATGACGTCTGCATACTCACAAAACTAAAGTTTGGGTGATATGCACAAACGCTGGACCGGGACAGTTACAATCGATAGCAATTCAAGTAAATGTGTAGTAATAACTACTACATCAGGTGAGACCCTGGAGATTATTCCTTCTCAGCGGAAGATATTACACAAACATGTATGTGATTTTTCATATCTATACTGCGTTGGATGTAGTGCCTTCATTTTTTTTTAATACGTTACTCCTATATGCAAATACCAGTGGTGTTATTGTAGGAGTCTTTCTCATCCAAATCATGTAGTTTCTTACTTTGGTTAAAAGATGTGGATAAATAATGTGTTTCAAAGGAGTGAATTATCCTTTGA